>CM059808.1:1200000-1607500 GCA_030435695.1 Brachymystax lenok tsinlingensis
AATATTTCAGAGCTACTTTAAAATTCTCTACTAATTATGTTGTCAGAACCCTATGTGCCCTCAAACTGGAACAAACTGTCTGGATTGTGTAATGCGCATGCTTATTGATTAGTTAGAGAACAATTTGGGCAGATATTGAGGAGACATGCAGAAATCTATATTCTCAGTTGGTGTCTTATTGCTGTTTAATTATTAATCATTTTATCGGTGCCTGAGGGCACAGTAAAGAGGGAAAGTTGAGCAAGCAGTGCTCACAGGCAGGATCCGGTTTCATCGACAGCAGGCAGACGTAGAGTATAGGCGCCAACCCCACAGGGGGTCTGACTGTTTGCATTACCATAGAGTGCCCTATATTGCCTATAAGACTACCTCTGAGTGATAAGATAGACCAAAACGTGGGAAATAAGTTTTAAAAAAGCACAAGATTCTCATTTACCCCCTTTAACCACCTTCAGCGTCACAACAGGGTGTCCGAACGAAGTGGTTGAAAAGGAACAAATGATGACGTTATTGATGACAACCTATTCAAGTTGCGTGCTTAACAAGCATACTTCTATGTAGGATCCTGTTTGGCCTGACAAGCCAGGCCGATGTTCCGCTTGATATATGTACGGTGGGTTGGAGCGTCATTGGGCATCCACGTGTTTGTGTCTAGGGATGTTTTTGCTTTGTACACTCCCTAGTGGATGGCACCTTGTCAATTTAGCGGTAGAGCATTTCTTGGTAACAAGACGATTTCCTAAAATAGATGCATCTCTTCTATCGTATGAAGCGGGGGTGGTTGAGATGGAAACTTGGTCCCACTGTTAGGTCACTGGCCTCTATGTGACGCTGATGAAACCTCGAATTGAAGATAAGCATTGTAGATAGTATCTTCATTGGTGTTGTGCATTTACAGGTATAAAGCATTATGATACGGTTATAATGCATTCACTGACATTTGGTTTCCTGTCTACATGACACATAAGGTAACCTACAAGAGGATACCACTCCACCCACCTCATTATGGTCTACTTAATTTCAATACACTAATAAATTATTCATGTAAGTGTTGAACTACATACACTTGTGTAATGAGTTTATATCATAGCACAACTGGGTCCCTATAGGAATAGTGTAAGATGGTGAAAGAAACTGGGAAACTGACATGAAAAGCACATGTTCAACGTTTTCCCCATCTCAAGGTAAAATAAAAAAATACTATAGTAAATCGAAAATCAAATCAAATTTAGTCACAACAGGTGTAGACCTTACAGTGAAATGCTTACTTACAAGCCCTTAACCAACAATGCTTTATGAAGTTAAGAAAAAGTGTTATGTACTTTTTTGTAAATAAAAGAAACAAATAATTAAAGATCAGCAGTAAAATAACAATAGCGAGGCTACATACAGGGGGGTACCGGTACAGAGTCAACGTACGGGGGCACCGGTTAGGCGAGGTAATATGTACATGTAGGTAGAGTTAAAGTGACCATGCATAGATAATAAACAGAGTAGCAGCAGCATACAAGAGGGGTCTGGGTAGCCCTTTGATTAGCTGTTCAGGAGTCTTATGGCTTGGGGGTAGAAGCTGTTAAGAAGCCTTTTGGACTTGGCGCTCCGGTACCGCTTGCTGTGCGGTAGCAGAGAGAACAATCCATGACAAGGGTGGCTGGAGTCTTTGACAATTTTTAGGGCCTTCCTCTGACACCGCCTGGTATAGAGGTCCTGGATGAAAGGAAGCTTGGCCCCAGTGATGAAATGGGCCTTACGCACTACCCTCTGTAGTGCCTTGCGGTTGGAGGCCAAGCAGTTGCCATACCAGGCAGTGATGCAACTAGTCCGGATGCTCTCGATGGTGCAGCTGTAGAACCTTTTGAGGATCTGAGTACCACCCGGACCCGACGTCACCAACCAAAACAAAAAAAAACAATATTGGTGTCAGCGTTCTGTTAGGACAGACGCTGGGAGACGAGAAGCAAGTACAGAGAGTGAATATTTAATACATAAGACATTAAACAAAACACGGACAGCGTCTGGACAAGGGAAACATAACGACATTAATGCTGACACCTGATCAAACTGAGGAATAGACAGATATAGAGGAGGCAATCAAAGTGATGAGTCCAGGTGAGTCCAATGAAGCGCCAATGCACCTAACGATGGTGACAGGTGTGCGTAAAGATGGGCAGCCTGGCGCCCTCGAGCCCCAGAGAGTGGGAGCGGGCGTGGCACATTAACTCTTTAGAACCCATAGCAGCCGTCAACGGCCTTTCTTTAAATTATTGTTGATGTTTGATGCTGTGAAACTTGGAGAATAGCAAGTCATGTCATGATAACCTGGTTGGTCCTGGCGAACACATCAGTGGTGGAGCTCAAACGATTGCTCTCTGTCTCATGGAAATAGTTGCAGTGTTTAGCTGTATATAGTCAACTAACTAGTTGGTTGTTTTGTCTTGTTCACAACAATGTAATTCATATGCAAATGGCCCGCTGCTTGCTATAGCTAGCTAGCAAGCCAGTTAGTCTGTCAGACAAGAAAAGTTGTATGTAGTAGTAAATCTGAGCTGCGCTCACGAAACGTCACCTCAGCTGTTACTTTCACTAGCTAGTCATACAGACAAACAACTAACTAGCCACTGAAATGAAGGCTAGAGTAGTTTTCTGTTGTGTTTAGGTTATGGTTTGTCATGTTTGCTAGGTGCAGATATTCATAGGCTATATATTGCCTTGTTTTCATATTCATTTGGAAACTGTCTCAGCTTCGTAACTAATCAGTTAATATTGGCAAACTTTATATGTGTGTGTGGAATGGAAGGTGTGTAACTGTATCACACAATTTATTATGGAAAGCCCTTATTTGGAAGAGAGTCTATGGTTGATAAAAAGACAGGAAGGAAGACAAATAGTGTGAGAGAGAGATTATGTTACCACAATTGTACTGTATTTGTTGCTCCTCTCCCTCTGTTACTCTGTTCCTCTGTTCCTCTCCCTCTGTTCCTCTGTTACTATGTTACTGTTCCTCTGTTCCTCTGTTCCTCTGTTCCTCTGTTACTCTGTTACTCTGTTCCTCTGTTCCTCTGTTCCTCTGTTCCTCTCCCTCTGTTACTCTGTTCCTCGAAGTCAGTGAAAGCAAATGAAGTGATATGGAGAGTCAGGGCTCAGCAGCAAAAGGCAGGGAGGATGAGGAGTTATAGATGATTGGAGGGTTAGAGGCGTGGAGTGAGGAGGACAGCGAAAGGAGAGTGGAGGGAGGGGAACATGGAGAGGAAGAGGGAGGGCACACCCGAGAGGGGAGCCAACGTTTCCATGGAAGTCCCACCATTCACCCTTGTACCACACTGCATGGGCCTAAAGTGACAGTGGCAAGGGGTTTTGGAGTGGTTTTAATGTTAGGAACTTACACTATATGACTAAAAGCATGTGGACATTTTAAAATCATGGACATTAATATGGAGTTGGTCCCCCCTTTGTTGCTATAACAGCCTCCACTCTTCTGGGGAAGGCTTTCCACTAGATGTTGGAACATTGCTCCGGGGACTTGCTTCCATTCAGTCACTAGTGCATTAGTGAGGTCGGGCACTGATGTAGGGTGATTATGGCCACCAAACCCAGATTAGTCTGTCGGACTGCCAGATGGTGAAGCGTGATTCATCACTCCAGAGAACGCGTTTCCACTGCTCCAGTTCCAAAGGTGGCGAGCTTTACACCACTCCAGCCGATGCTTGGCATTGCGCATGGTGATCTTAGGCTTGTGTGCGGCTGCTCGGCCATGGAAACCCATTTCATGAAGGTACCGACGAACAAGTCTTGTGCTGACGTTGCTTCCAGAGGCAGTTTGGAACTCGGTAGTGAGTGTTGCAACCGAGGAAAGACGATTTGTATGTGCTACACGCTCCAGCACTCGACGATCCCATTCTGTGAGCATGTGTGGCCTATCAGTTCGTGGCTGAGCCGTAGTTGCTCCTAGACGTTTCCACTTCACAATAACAGCACTTACAGTTGACCGGCGGGCAGCTCTAGCAGGGCAGAAATTTTATGAACTGACTTGTTGGAAAGGTGGCATCCTATGACGGTGCCACGTTGACAGTCACTGAGCTCTTCAGTAAGGCCATTCTACTGACAATGTTTGTCTGTGGAGATTGCAATGGCGGTGTGCTCGATTTTATACACCCGTCAGCAACGGAATCCACTCATTTGAAGGTGTGTCCACATACTTTTGTATATATAGTGTGTATCTGTTCCAGAGCTTGTAATGGATTACAACAAGAACATGGGCTGGGTTGTCCATCTCAACCAACTGAGGATCTATTACAATGTCGGATGCACAGGCAGAAAATGGTGGAAGTATGTTTTGGGAGGATGCTCAACATTGCCATCATAACATATTGCACGTAGCGAACAGTTACATGACCTACAGCAGGTCAAGGAAGGTAATGTTTCCAACATTTTCGGACCACTAAACAACTATTGATTTAGAACCACAGCGAGTTACCGCAAGTCGCAAAGAAAACAGGAGCTGCCTCCACTATTCCACATCATCTAATCACCTATGCGTGGTATAAAATAGTGACAACGAAAATACACCCAAAAAGATTTAGTCCAATCAGCGTAAGCTAAATATAATGTGGCTGTCCATGGTACTGATTTGTGTGTGTGTGTATGTGTGCAAGTAGAAAAAAACATGTTGACTTGCTAATGCCAATGCCATCCTTCTCTTTCATGTTGCCTAAACGGTCTGACTCTGTTAAAGAGTACACGCTTTTAGTTTTTGTTGACCTAGGCTAAACTAATTGCTTGTTAGCCTAACTTCCTTACATGGGCAATGATACGGCTAGTTAACATTAGCATACTACATCTTGTAATTGTTGAACTTCCATTCTCTCAGGCCAGGGGCAGAAAGGCCACAACACAACAACATGCAACAATTCCATTTTTTTCAGTCAATAATGACTTTTGGTTTGTGATGTGATTGGTCTGAAGCCAAATCCAAACTGGCTTCCCTTGACAATTTTTATCAAGGTAAGCCACATGCTTGCTGGCTTCCCTTGCATTCGATGCTACTGGCAGCAACAAAGTCATACTCTTTTTGATCAGACAGCATCTGATAGATACTCTACACATACTAAGACAGAGGGGCGCTGTTTAATGTGCTCGGATGGATGCTTTCTCCGGTGAGATACATTTCCTTAAATTCATGTTCCTACGTTTTTTTTACACCAGCTTCAAACAGCTGAAAATACAATATTTTGGTTTATGGAAAATATTGTTCACAGCGGTTTAGATGGTACAATGATTCTCTACACTATACTTGCTTATTTTGTCACAAACTGAAATCAGGCGAACTATTAGAGGTTTAGCAACCAGGAAATGGAAGAGCGATTTCTGCATAGGTGCTGTGAGAAACTCAACGTCCACAAACAGGTGACACACACGCACACAGACGACACACACACACACACACACACACACAGATCACCCAATCTAGGGTGTTAAACTTGCAACACAGGATACTGGGTTGTAAACTAGACAAAAATATTTTAAACCCATGATAGACTCTCTCACCATCTCTTTCCATCCTCATCCCTTTAGTCCCTGTGTTATCCTGTCCCTGTCTGTTCCTGTCCCTGTCCCTTTAGTCCCTGTGTTATCCTGTCCCTGTCTGTTCCTGTCCCTGTCCCTTTAGTCCCTGTGTTATCCTGTCCCTGTCCAGTTAAGTTGTAGAGAGTTGGGGAGCTGGGAGAGAGAAATGTATCAACTCCACAAACAGGTAAGACACACACACAGAGTGGAATGACCCAATGTAGGTCATGTTAAACTTGACAAAAAGAAGAATAAATAAATCACATTAGTGAGATGCATTTGATATTGAATACTCATGTTGTGTTTGTGTCTAATTTACAGTATGTCTTTCAGGCTTTTGTATTGGTGTGGCCTGTTCTGTCCTCAGTATTTCAGACCAAAGCAAGACAATGTTTAAAGCTCACTATGGATTTACAAACAGCTTAGCCTCTATTAAAGTATTTGGATGTATTTGCACTGTGATTGTGTGTTCTGGGTTATCCCTTTGTCTTTTCCAATACTAACTCAATGTCGCTCATTCAAAAGTACTCCTCGTTGAAAGACCAGACGGGGAAGGGATATGTATGAATTCTTCAATTGTCCTACTCACATGAATTCACACACTAATAGCCTTTTAACACCCTTGTTCCTACCCAGACCATAATGTGCTGGCTTGGATATTTTCTTCTCGCATTGTTTAGTCCATCACACTTCCAGCAGCATAACAAGACCATCTCTAGTTATGTAATTAACCAAGTCTGCTCCTCTGACCTCGGTCCCAATAATCCGTCATGGTTCCCTAACTGGCGGTCCATGGGTGGTATTATATGGCCCCCCCAAGTTCTGACCAAAACATTTTCATTGACATAAAATATTGTAAAAACACCAGTAAATCAGCTCCAATTGATTTTGGAAATCTGTTCTGATACATTATAGAGAGATCACGTGATCTCATAAAAACGCAAGCAAGGTTTGACATGATTAGGTTTAAGTTAAATATTCTATCTGTTTGGGCTTCTTGCGGTCAATTTGCAATTTTGTTCCCACCCTCCAACCATCCACTTAAGAGAAGAAAAATAAAGAAAAACTGATATAAAATAAGTGTAAAAATCATCCTGCGGTTTGAATCTAGTTGATGATCCCTGATTTACAATATGCTGCCGTTCTAATCGCATGTGTTCTAATCCTGGCCTTTATTACACAGCCTCCCCCTACCTCCTCAAAGAAGAAACAAGTGGGCTGTATGTCACAGACAGGTTATGTATTTGCCAGCAGACCAATAAATAAATGCCAGGTTAGTGGTAGTACTGTGTAAGGTGTGATCAGGTGTTAACATACTATTTGAAAAACGACCTGAGTAAGCTTCATCTTTTTTCTTTGTATCTTAATGTTTTTTTTCTTAGCGCGTGTAAAGTTTTCCCATACATAAAGGGGTATCCCTTTGCGGGTGAGAGCCAAGTACAGCTCTTCCTGGATGGAGAGGAGGTACTAGCTGAAGAACCCTAAACCTGGGAATTTATGAGGGGGGTAAATTACCAACAAATGTTGAATGGTCAACTTTTTGCTGTAGAGAGGGATAGGGGAGACCAGACTGCAAAGTAACACGAGGTCAGTTGTAACAGCTAAACTCCTCAACTTAGAACCCCCATAGAAAGCTCTTATTCAATGTGCTAATGCTTTGTTGTTTTGTTAGAGGCTCTACATGCCAAATGAGTTTTATTATTGACCTGTGAAATATTCTCCATGTATCTAAACATAGCATTTTTATCAGTAAGATCGTATTTTGATTGGTATGGTTGATAACAATAATTACTGTTGTATTTTTAGTATAGGTTCCCATCTTGTTGTTGATACATTATCAAATATGAATGTTCGTCAACGGTTTACATTGCAACCTGATGCAGCCTGTTGAGGGTCCAAAAAGGGTAACAACAAATCTGCATCTCATTTGCATATTTGCAGAGAATAACAAGTACATAATACAAATTTGAACAATCTCAATACTCTGGAAACATGTTAATGGTAGGCTGGCATTGCTTAATTTATTACGTGGGTCAAATGTAATCCACAGAAGTGTATTGTGCCATATCACAACGTGTTGCTGCACTCATGAGCGGGACTACGGGCCTATTTGTTTGGCAAGACAGCCTACAGCGAGATGCAGCCATGCACAGATATGTTTTGGCTATTTGGATCTCCATTCGCCTTTTGTTTACTGCGTTTGTTTACTGCGTTTGTTTACTGTGGATGATAAAGCCATAGTTCCCTCCCCTCTGACCTTCTCCAATGGGGTTTGTGGAGGGGGCGAGAAGAGGACACGAGGGGGGAAATCTGTCTGCACCTGTCTTTTATAGCTAAAAGGGCGATACACTCTGCGTCTGGACACTTCGTCAGACCACCTCCCAAAACTTTTTTTTTTTTTTACGAATCTACACAATTCACATGGATGACCTATTTAGAGATCAAAATGGTGAATATCACTGAACAATGGCAGGTTTGTATCCCTGAGTACGTCATTTATTAATTGCATATTTGGATTTGTATTACCTTCAAAGTCAATCAAATTAATTTGTGACTTTACAAGTTTGACCATTCCATGTTATTTTATTATTATTCTTGTTATGATTATTACTACTATTCTTCATAATAGAATACATGCCACAGAAAAGGTTCCTACAGGAACTTTAATACCCTATAAGGTTCTTTCAGTAACCCTTTTAAAAGGTTCCTACAGGAACTTTAATACCCTATAAGGTTCTTTCAGTAACCTTTTTAAAAGGTTCCTCAGGGAAAAGGTTCCTGGAGGCCCTTTAGGTATTCTGCTGGTGTTGAAATCTGAAGAACCCCTGAAGGTGCTTCCAGGAACCTTTGTTTTAAAGAGTGTAACTACCACCCTATCAATTGTGCAAAAAATATCACTGTCAGTCAATTAAGGGAACACCCGGGAGGCAAACAGACAAATAGTATAACTTCTAGAAAAACTATTGTTAAACTTACCACCAGAGGAAGGGAGCAAATCACGAATATCACCGTCATGAACACCAGTACTATAAGATGTTCGACCTCTTCGGCCATGGAGAGGACTCTCCGGTCCTTCTTACTCCGAGTCGTCACGGATCCCCCGTTTAGTTTGCGCCTCCGGTACATCAAAACTAGGTGGTAAACGGCAAAGGCGTTACAAGCCGCTATAGAGAGGACTAGGATGAGCATAACGGTTGCGTAAAGGACTGGATAAACTCGGTCTTCCGGCATTAACGGATTCATGTCAATGAAGCACCACGTCCCCGGGCAATACTGCACGTAGTCCCCAAAACCCAAGAAGGGCATGAGGCAAAACACCCCGCAAACTAAATAGATGAATGGAATGGTGATGTATCCACAGCGTTTGGTGATGTGCCGCCCGTAGAAGTATGGACACCCAATGGAGAGGCATCGCTCAAGCGCCATTGCGAAGAGGACAGATAACGTGGCCAAGCTGAAAAAAGTCATACAGAATCCAAAATACTCACACATTGCGGGGGGGTTACTGTCAATCATAGAAATGATGGTGGTGTTAAAGGAGTAGGCTGCCAGGACGAAAGGGCTGACCAGACAGGTGCCCATCAAGTCCGTGACGACCAGCGTGGTGACCAGCACGTGGAAGAGCGACAGTCGGTGCCGGCTCTTGTCCTTCCTGCGACGGATCTCCAGAAGGAGCAAAGCGGCCAAGTTCCCTATCACTCCGGCAGAGAACATTACCGCGCTGATGCGCGGGTTCCCCTTGTCGATGTGCAGGTTGCTGTGGCATGGGTCCTTCTCCGTGTCGTTGGCCATAGGAACACTTCAGTGATGATTGGGTGAGATTCCAAGACGACTCACTCTTCCTGAGAATAAGACAGTGCTTTTGTTTCAGCGCTTCAAAAATTAAAAGCGCCAAGTGAAGTATACCACCTTCTATTCCTCTTATGAAAGACAGTTTGTGACTTTGTTTTGCTTTGCTGCAGGACTTGTGATGCGAGATCATGCTACAAGTTGATAGAGTATGGAGCCGCGCGCTTTCTCTCTCAAACTTCACACAAATTACAACTCTGGCGAAGTCTTGATTAACAAAATATAGGCAAACTTTGCGATACTTCTATATTGTTTCCTGTCTAGAGAAAAAAAAGTCAAAAAAAGACTGAACCAGCCCATGTGTAGTCATTCCGTCCATTATTTAGGGGTCTATGTTTTGCCAGCGTTTGTTTTTCTTTGGTAAGGATAACGCGGAGGTTCTGCGTGACTGAGCCATGGGTTCCTCTCCCTGAATGAGCTGTTAGAGCGAAGTAACGCAGGGACGTCACCGACATGTCGACACACCCTCTCCTCCAAGACCGAGGTGGAAACATTTTATTCAGAAGGGTGGCACAGTTGGAGCTGATTGAGCTGAATGTCATGGTAATGGTGGATTACTCTTATTCAATGCATTTTAACATTGTCTGTATGTTTTGGAAGTTCTTATTTCTAGACAAGATCATTGATGACTAGCCTAGTTCTATTTTATAGCCAATAGAGGGGATTAAATTAGATTAAGTAACAGGCTTCAAGTGTAATTTAATTAATCATAGTATGCCTATAACCTAATCTATATAGCCTCAGAATTAAGCTAAAAGTCGTGAACTGCTTGGTCTACAAAACTGCAAATCAGAAGTCATGTGCAAAGGGAAACATAATAAACTTTTTTGACTTGAGCCTTCATTTGACTTTGAGAGAAGAGACTAGTATTTTTTTATTTTTAAAGATGCCCAAGCGACCATATTCCCTCCAGTGTGCCCCTTTCATGCCCATCTCGCCGTTTCCTCTCCCTTTCTTTGTCCTTACCCTTACCCAGCTCCCCCTTAAACTGATAGACCACACTCGCTGCATGTTACCCACTCCACGATGAGCCAGACGATAAGGGGATTCCTCCCTCACTGAACTTCTCCTATGCTTTTAAGCCTACATCTTTTATTTGCCTATTTCAGAGACACGCTACATATGCCTGTCCTTAGCCAATGGAATGGCCAGTTTATCCAGGCACAGATAGAATGCATGTCTTCGATGAAAATGTATGTATCTGTGATGTGATGTCTATACTGGAGGGGACAGACACATGGTCTCCTTTGCAAGGTGTCCGGGTGGTGACAGTTATTGGATCTATGATTAGTAACATGGATAATGTTTTCTCCTCCATCCTCCCTACCTGCTTCCCCATCCGTCTGTCTGTCTGTCAGTCTGTCAGTCTGTCTGTCCATCTGTCTGTCTGTCTGTCTGTCTGTCTGTCTGTCTGTCTGTCTGTCTGTCAGTCTGTCTGTATCTCTGTCTGTCAGTCTGTCTGTCAGTCTGTCTGTATCTCTGTCTGTCAGTCTGTCTGCCGGCCTCTCGACTTGGGAAAGAAACAAGCTGTCAATGTGTGGTTGTTTTTTGTCATGAGAATTTTAAGTGTTTCATTGCTAGTGCTGATACAATTCACACAGGGTCATTGCATTGCCCTTATGGCCACGTGACAATGAAAGACAATGAGAGATGTAGTCCTGACCGCTGACACCAGTTTCATGTGCCAACAGGATGTCTGACTAAAAGTTTAAACACATCTTCTGAAGTACCTTGATGGGATCAATCATCTATGGCCTGATGTACAGTGACTCCCATTCATAATTAATTGTGAGGGAACCGGTCAGATTGGCTTTCAACACGGAGGCTTATACGTCAACAGAAAGCATTTCGGACATTTACCCTCATCCCTTTCACTGTAATTCGATTTCAAGGCACTTACCATGGTGAATAATGCAGATTATTGTCAGAGCCAAATAAAACTGGCACGCTAATGAGAAACAAAAGATCATATAAATCATAAATTGTTATTTTATTTGGATTTGCAGAAACTCCATAGAAAGCATTTTAATGGAAATATAAAACCCATATTTATACAAATGGCCTTATTTAATTAAAATGGTCTGGGTAAGACAAGAACATTTTTATTTTTGTTTATTGTAACAGACAAAAAGGCACCTACAGTAACCGCATGTTCATTCAAAATGTTTTGTGGCAACACTGGCAGATGTTCATTCGGAAACGTCGTTATGCCCCAAACCAAAGGAAACTGACAGAAACAGGGAGGGACTACCTGGACTTGTCCAATAAGAAACACTCATTTTTGTTTTCAGATTCAAAAGGTTTCACTATGGTTTGCCCTACTGAACACAACCCTGGTTACGCTCCTTATTGTTTTTAGTTTCAAAACGCTTTGCCCTTATGAACATAACAGGTTACTGGTTTTAACTGAAAAGGCCAGGTGTTATAGAAAACGGCGCTGTTGAAAAACTTGTGATCTTTTTCAAAAGGTCCCATAGAATGTGATCAGGGGAACCGAGCTCTACACAAGGGCCAAAATAGGAAGTAGGGGTTGTATGGGCTGCCTGTGTAAAATGTAACGTTATGACTATAACTACTGTTCCCTGAAGGAGGGAAACCGGGTACAACATACTATTAAATCCACACGTTATGACTATAACTACTGTTCACTGAAGGAGGGAAACCGGGTACAACATACTATTAAATCCACACGTTATGACTATAACTACTGTTCCCTGAAGGAGGGAAACCGGGTACAACATACTATTAAATCCACACGTTATGACTATAACTACTGTTCCCTGAAGGAGGGAAACCGGGTACAACATACTATTAAATCCACACGTTATGACTATAATTACTGTTCCCTGAAAGAGGGAAACCGGGTACAACATACTATTAAATCCACACGTTATGACTATAACTACTGTTCCCTGAAGGAGGGAAACCGGGTACAACATTCTATGGGGAGTCACACTCTCGCGACTTCGGTTGAAGGATCTACAATCACACCTGACAAGGCCAATGAAATCTGTGCCTTGCTGGAATGATAAGAAGCGTGATGCTCAGATTCATTCCGGATTCACCGCTCTTCACTGAGCACGGGAACAATCGGTGCTGAGCCAAACAGGTGTTGTACCTCATTTCCCTCCATCAGGGAACAGTAGTTATAGTAACTTTCCCTTTGAGTCAGTCAACTTCGGTACAACAAACTATAGGGAAATATAATCACGCCCCAAGACGACCCCAACAGATACTAAATGAAACGGCCCATGGCAGACCAGCCAGACCTGACTCTGCCAGATGTGACAGGCTGGGTATTGCACACTGCCTATTGACTTTCCCCTGCCCAACCATAAGCATGCTGTGTGCTAGACTGGGAGCAGTGACATCCAAATGATAAAACCTCACAAAAGTGTGTGGTGATGCCCAACTCCGGGCCTCTGGCAGTCTCTATGGTGGTGCCACAGGGTTCAATTCTTGGGCCGACTCTCTTCTCATCAATACATCAATGATGTCGCTCTTGCTGCTGGTGAGTCTCTGATCCACCTCTACGCAGACGACACCATTCTGTATACTTCTGTCCCTTCTTTGGACACTGTGTTAACTACCCTCCAGACGAGCTTCAATGCCATACAACTCTCCTTCCGTGGCCTCCAACTGCTCTTAAATGCAAGTAAAACTAAATGCATGCTCTTCAACCGATCATTGCCCGCACCTGCCCGCCCGACTAGCATCACTACTCTGGACGGTTCTGACCTAGATTATGTGGACAACTACAAATACCTAGGTGTCTGGTTAGACTGTAAACTCTCCTTCCAGACTCACATCAAACATCTCCAATCCACAATTACATCTAGAATTGGCTTCCTATTTCGCAACAAAGCATTCTTCACACATACCCTTGTAAAACTGACCATCCTACTGATCCTCGACTTTGGCGATGTCATTTACAAAAGAGCCTCCAATACTACTCAACATTGTTCAATACTCAACAAATTGGATGCAGTCTATCACAGTGCCATCCGTTTGTCACCAAAGCCCCTTATACTACCCACCACTGTGACCTGTACGCTCTCGTTGGCTGGCCCTCGCTTCACACTCGTCGCCAAACCCACTGGCTCCAGGTCATCTACAAATCCCTGCTAGGTAAAGCCCCGCCTTATCTCAGCTCGCTGGTCACCATAGCAGCACCCAGCACCCACGCTCCAGCAGGTATATCTCACTGGTCACCCCCAAAGCCAATTCCTCCTTTGGCCGACTTTCCTTCCAGTTCTCTGCTGCCAATGACTGGAACAAACTACAAAAATCTCTGAAACTGGAGACACTTATCTCCCTCACCAGCTTTAAGCACCAGCTGTCAGAGCAGCTCACAGACCCCTGCACCTGTATATAGCCCATCTGTAAATAGCCCAACCAACTACCTCCACCCTACCTATTTATCTTGCTCCTTTGCACCCCAGTTTTTCTACATTGCACATTCATCTACTGCACATCTACCATTCCAGTGTTTAATTGCTATATTGTAATTACTTTGCCACCATGGCCTATTTATTGCCTTACCTTCCTTATTTTACCTAATTTGCACACATTGTATATAGATTTGTTTTTATACTGTATTATTGACTGTATGTTTGTGTAACTCTGTGTTGTGGTGATTCCCAACTCGCCGAAGCACAAATACTCTATAAAAAAAAAACATGTAGACACCATTTCAAATTCGTGGATTCGGCTATTTCAGCCACAACCGTTGCTGACAGGTGTATAAAATAGAGCACACAGCCATGCAATCTCCATAGACGGCAGGGTAGCTTAGGGCGGCAGGGTAGCTTAGTAGTTAGAGCATTGGACTAGTAACCAAAAGGTTGCAAGTTTGAATCCCTGAGCTGACAAGTTACAAATCTATCGTTCAGTTAACCCACTGTTCCTAGGCCGTCATTGAAAATAAGAATTTGTTCTTAACTGACTTGCCTAGTTAAATAAAGGTAAAATAGACAAACACTGGCAGTAGAATGTGGCACTGTCATAGGATGCCACCTTTCCAACAATTTCTGCTCTGCTTGAGCTGCTCTGGTCAACTGTAAGTGCTGTTATTGGGAAGTGGAAATGTCTAGGAGCAACAACGGCTCAGCTGCGAAGTGGTATCCCACACAAGCTCACAGAATGGGACTGTCGAGTGCTGAAGCGCGTAGTGCTTCAAAACAATTGTCTTTCCTCGGTTGCAACACTCACTCATTGCAACACTCACTACAGAGTTCCAAACTGCCTCAGGAAACAACGTCAGCACAATAACTGTTAGTCTGGAGGTTCATGAAATGGGTTTCCATTGCTTAGCAGCCACACACAAGCCTAAGATCACCATGCGCAATGCCAAGCATCGGGTGGAGTGGTGTAAAATTTGCACCATTGGACTCTGGAGCAGTGGAAACACATTCTCTGGAGGGATGAATCACAATTCACTATCTGGCAGTCCGACGGATGAGTCTGGGTTTGGCGGATGCCAGGAAAGCACTAGCTGCTTGAATGCATAGTGCCAACTGTCAAGTTTGGTGGAGGAGGAATAACAGTCTGTGGCTGTTTTTCATGGTTCGGGCTAGGCCCCTTAATTCCAGTGAAGGGAAATCTTAACGCTACAGCATAAAATAACATACTAGACAATTCTGTGCTTCCCACTTTGTGGCAACAGTTGGGGAAGGCCTTTTCCTGTTTCAGCATGATAATGCCCCCGTCCACAATGCGAGGTCCATACATAAATGGTTTTTCGAGATTGGTGTGGAAGAATTTAACTGGCCTGCACAGAGCCCTGACCTCAACCCCGTTGAACATCTTTGTGATGAATTGGAATGTTGACTGCAACCCAGGCCTAATAGCCCAACATCAGTGCCTGACCTCATTAATGCTCTTGTGGCTGATGGAAGCAAGTCCCTGCAGCAATGTTCCAACATTTAGTGGAAAGCCTTCCCAGAAGAGTGAGGCTGTTATAGCAGCAAAGGGGGGACCAACTCCATATTAATGCCAATGATTTTGGAATGAGATCTTCAACTTTTGGTCATGTAGTGTACCTATAGTCAACCCTTTAAACAAAGCCCAAGACAAACCAGACCCCTGGTGGAGTGGGTGCGTACACCGCTAGGTAACTCTTGCCCCTTGCTGTTAAAGTCACCATTATTAGTCAGTTGTACAACCGAATGCCTTCAACCGAAATGTGTCTTCCGCATTTAACCCAACCCCTCTGAATCAGAGAGGTGCAGGGGGCTGCCTTAATCGACATCCACGTCTTCGGCACCCGGGGAACAGTGGGTTAACTGCCTTGTTCAGGGGCAGAACAACAGATTTTTTCCTTGTCAGCTCGGGGATTCGAACTTGCAACCCTCCGGTTACAAGTCCAACACTCTAACCACTAGGCTACCTGCCGCCCTGTTATATGCCAGGGAGATAGCCTCCACAATCCAGTGGGAGAGACGCTGCTTAGAGAGTTCCCTACCGCAAGCTGGATTAGCAAAACAGACAAAAAGTTGGTCACATGAGACTTCCTGGTTGGCATGCGACGGAATGGCCATGTAGACAACAAGTTCCCGGTCGGTTGTAAATAATTCACCCCCAAATTCATCTTTTCAAAATTTGAATATATAAAGCTTCGGTATTAATGAGTGGGGGAGGTAGAACGAGAAGTCAGAATAAGTTTAAAACACCAGTTACAGAGTCAGATAAAGCTGAAATGGATCAAGATATACACGGCCCTCAACAAGCAAAGTAAGATGGCGATGACGAAAATGAGGTGGAGAGGAACCCAGGGAAGGAAATGCTCATAAGTAATAGCAGAGAAATCTGTGAACTTAGAACCAAAATGAGAGGGAACATGACTACATTCAATGATGAAGTTAAGAAGGAAATAAAGAATGAGTTAGAGGAATTTAATATGACGTTACAGCAAGGCTCCAGAAAACTAGAGAGGAACTTCATGCCCAAAGTACAAGCTTGGAAATGGGCAGAGACACAGATGAGACAGCTGGAAAAACACAACATGGAAATTGGTGAAGCTCTACTCTTGTCATTGAAACACCAACGACAAATTCAGGAGAAGCTGACGGACCTTGAGGGAAGGTTCAGGCGCAACAATATTCGTGTTTACGGAATTGCTGAGAAGGCCGAGGGAAGAGATATGCCCCAATTCATAGGTCTACTCAAAAACAAACTTTCTCTGCTGACAGACACAGATCTTCAGATCCAGAGAACACACAGAGCACTTGCTCAAAACCAAGCTCTGATCTACGCCCTAGATCCATTGTTGTCAACTTCCTTCAATACAATACCAAGGAAATGATTTTGAGGAAAGCCTCGTAGAATAAGATTATGCTCATGAGGTGATTCAGAGACGCAAATCCTGGACTGAAGAAAAAGGAATACGCTGTCAATCCCCCATGGACAAGATGAGAATCCGCTGGGAGTCTGGTCCGACGGTCTACAACAGTGCGGCCAAGGTAGCGCAGGACATGAGCTGATTCAGAGATGCAAATCCTATGCTGGACTGAAGAGTGCTCTTGAAGAAAAAGGAATACACTGTCAATCCCCCATGGACAAGATGAGAATTCGCTGGGAGTCTGGTCCGACGGTCTACAACAGTGAGGCCAAGGCAGCGCAGGACATGAGGGGATTCAAGGTACCGGCCGGAGGAGAGGACTAGCCCAACAGCAACACCAGTGAGGGACAACTACAATGAGTGTTGATGTGGAGGTGTGTGGGAGGGGAGTGGAATATAGCGAGCAAAGGAAAGATTGTATGATTTGTAATTCTAAGGATACATAGGTGATTTGTATGGGGAAATTACTAGGGCTGAAACATGAGGAAGGTGGATAATACTTATAGATGGCGGTATAACTAGCAAGGGTAGATGGATAGCAAATATGGCTGGCTGGTTAGCATAGTGCTGGGCCGGGTTAACAGAGCATTTTATAGCTTGCCAAATTACCTGTAACCTCAGCCTGGCTAATTTGTTTTTCCCGGGCTAAAACTGTCATTGTTTATAGGCTTTAAGCCAGGCTCAGGGTCACTCAAGGATTAAGGCCAATCGGTTAACATACTGATGTAACTTTATTTCTAGAAAATGATCGCTCAAAAGGCAGACTGTAAGGCCGACTGTTTACTTTAACAACAACAACATTTAATTCGGAAACTCAGAAACTAAGTGAATCTTTCAAATGGAACAAAATCAAATCAAATTGTATTCGTCACATACACGTGTTTAGCAGATGTTATTGCAGGTGTAGCAAAATGCTTGTCCTTCTAGTTCCAACAGTGCAGCAATATCTAACAAGTATATCTAACAATTTCACAACAAACACCTAATACACACAAATCTAAGTTAAGGAATGGCATTAAGAATATAAACACTACCGTTCAAAAGTTTAGGGTCAATTAGAAATGTCATTGTTTTTGAAAGAAAAGCAAAAATAAATCGTCCATTAAAATAACATCAAATTGATCATAAATACAGTGTAGACATTGTTAATGTGGATTTTTAATGGAATATCTACATAGTCGTACAGAGGCCCATTATCAGCAATCATCACTCCTGTGTTCCAATGACATGTTGTGTTAGCTAATCCAAGTTTATCTTGTTAAAAGGCTAATTGATCATTAGAAAACCCTTTTGCAATTTTGTTAGCACAGCTGAAAACTGTTGTCCTGATTAAAGAAGCAATAAAACTGGCCTTCTTTAGACAAGTTGAGTATCCGGAGCATCAGCATTTGTGGGTTCGATTACAGGCTCAAAATGGCCAGAAACAAATAACTTGAGGCAGAATTGCAAAGAAAAGCCATATCTCAGATTGGCCAATAAAAATAAAATATTAAGATGGAGAAAAGAACACAGACACTGGACAGAGGAACTCTGCCTAGAAGGCCGGCATCCCGGAGTCACCTCTTCACTGTTGACGTTGAGACTGGTGTTTTGCGTCTACTACTGTTTTGAATGAATCAAATTAAAGTTTGAGAGAGTGAAAGCACTCTTTTAAAGCACTCTCTCCAAGCACTTTATGATGACAGAAGTGAGTGCTTCAGGGCAATAGTCATTTAGTTCAGTTACCTTTGCGTTCTTGGGAACAGGAACAATGGTGGCCATCTTGAAGCATGTGGGGACAGCAGACTGGGATAGGGAGAGATTGAATATGTCCGTAAACACACCAGACAGTGGTCTGTGCATGCTCTGAGGACACGGCTAGGGATGCCGTCTGGGCCGGCAGCCTTGCGAGGGTTAACACGTTTAAATGTCTTACTCACGTCGGCCACGAAGAAGGAGAGCCCGCAGTCCTTGGTAGCTGGCCACGTCGATAGCACTGCGTTATCCTCAAAGCGGGCAAAGAACGTGTTTAGCTTGTCTGGAAGCAAGGCGTCGGCGTCCACAACGTAGCTGGTTTTCCTTTTGTAGTCAGTGATTGTCAGTAGACCCTGCCACATACGTCTTGTGTCTGAGCCGTTGAATTTAAACTCCACTTTGTCTCTATACTGACGTTTGATTGCCTTACGGAGGGAATGACCACTCTGTTTGTATTCTGCCATATTCCCAGTCACCTTGCCATGGTTAAATGCAGTTGTACGTGCTTTCAGTTTAGCGCGAATGCTGCCATCTATCCACAGTTTTTGGTTAGGGTAGGTTTTTATAGTCACTGTGGGTACAACATCTCCTATACACTTCTTGATAAACTCAGTAACCGTCTCGGAGTACACGTCAATATTATCATCCGAAGCTACCCGGAACACATCCCAGTCTGCGTGATCAAAACAATCTTGATGTAACAAACGAGACTCCCGCGGTTCCTCCTGCTCACCACCAGAGGGAACCCTCTCCTGAATATTAAGCCCTGGACTACAACTCCCACATACCTGGTTCCAATCACCGTTGCACCTGTCTCCCATTAATAGACTATTTAGGCTCTCTCTCCCTTTCTCTCCTTGCGAAGTCTTGTATTCCCTGGTGATCAATTCTGTTTTCCGTGTCTGTCATATCGTGGTTATACTCTGTTTGACTGTTTTTTTGATTCGCTGCCTGCCCTGGACTATATTCTTTACTGGACTGATTTTTGTAAGCTTGCTGCCTGCCCTGACCTCATGCCTGTACCTGGATTACGATTTGCCTTATCCCTGCTGTTGTGTTTGCTGGCGATTGACCCCGCTCGACCAAGATTGTAATAAAACTGCAAATGGATCCTCACTCTCAGGGTGCTTCATTACAGAAGACTTCGCCACTTCGGCGATCCAGCAGCTCTGGTCCAAATGTCCACGGAGATCTCCACTCAAGCAAACCAGCTCGCCGTTCATCAACAGCAGCTAACCCATCTAACTACGGTAACGGAGGAACTCGTCCGGACGCTACAGAGGTTACAGATGTCGCCCGAACTCAGCCCCTCCTCAGCCGAACGCAGGTATGGGCACCTCTCCACCACCGGCACCCACAGTTAACCCACGTCTGGCTCTCCCTGATAAATTCGACGGTAACCCCACTAAGAGTAAGGGATTTCTACTGCAATGTTCATTATTCATTGATCAACAACCAGCGATGTATGTCACTGACACTAGCAAGATTTCCTGGTATGTTCTCTCCTCACTGGCAGAGCGTTAGAGTGGGTAACAGCGGTTTGGAGAGAGGATGGCACGGCTTTTCCCTCGCTCCTGCCGCCTCTTCAACGCCCGGGAGGTATTTGAACACCCGGAGGGAGGCATGAGAGCTGGTGACCGACTACTCGCATTGAACCAGGGCGAAATACTGCAGCAGAATATGCCTTGACATTTCGCACTCTGGCAGCTCAAACCGACTGGGTTGAGAGCACGCTTAAACTGCTCTTTCGCAAGGGACTCAGCTTGGAATTACAGTCTGAACTGGCCTGCCGAGATGAGGGAGATTGCTGAATCAATTCATCGAACTCACCATACAGCTTGACAATCTGATTCGATCACGGCGCCCACTCAGAACGGGACCCACCAGCACACAATGTCCCGTGACTCTGCCTCCAACC
This sequence comes from Brachymystax lenok tsinlingensis, assembly GCA_030435695.1. Classification (NCBI taxonomy): domain Eukaryota; kingdom Metazoa; phylum Chordata; class Actinopteri; order Salmoniformes; family Salmonidae; genus Brachymystax; species Brachymystax lenok. The sequence continues at coordinate 1,220,403 of CM059808.1, forward strand.
GAACCCATGCAGCTCGGATATACTCACCTGACTCGGAGGAACGTGAACGCCGCATACGCCAACATCTCTGCCTCTATTGTGGTCAACCTGGCCATCTAAGGGCGTTCTGCCCCACTAGACCACCTCCTCGTAATCCCTCTTCGGTGAGTCCGTGCATCCAAGCACACCACTCCAGTTCTTGTATCAAAGTGCCGATTGTATTATCTCTAGAGGACAATCATATAACCACATCAGCACTATTAGACTCGGAGCAGCCGGCAACTTTATGTCTCATGAATTTGCCCAACAACAACAAATTCCATTAATCACCTGTGACTCTCAATTGGCAGTGGAGGCGCTAGATGGACGACCTCTCGGCGATGGGAGGGTCCTGCACACCACCGTGGACCTCCGACTCCAGACCGGGACCCGCCACACGGAGGTAATTCGCTTCTACGTCATCACATCACCCCATAACCCGGTAATCCTTGGGCTTCCCTGGCTACGGCAACATAACCCGTTCATCTCATCTCATGGAGGAGGGTCGATCATCAAATGGGACCCGTCATGCCACTCCAACTGCTTAACGGGCAGCTCTTCACTCTCCATTCAGGCCGTTACGGTAAAGGACGAGCCAGCTCTTTCCCACTCTACCCATTGAATACTCTGACCTCATCGAAGCTTTCAGCAAGACCAAGGCGATGGAACTACCCCTCACCGATCAAGCGACTGTGCCATCGAGCTGCTACCAGGTACAAAGCCACCCAAGGGCCGAATCTTTCCCTATCTCAACCCGAATCAGAAGCCATGAAGAACTACATCGAGGAAGAACTATCAAGGGGTTCATTAGAGCATCGACATCACCTGCAGCCGCGGGCTTCTTCTTTGTTAAAAAGAAAGACGGTGGTTTACGCCCCTGTATTGACTACCGGGTCTCAACGACATCACTGTCAAGTTTCGATATCCGTTACCGCTGGTTCCAGCTGCCCTAGAACAACTCCGCCAAGCCAAGTACTTCTCCAAACTGGACCTCCATAGCGCCTACAACCTCATTCGCATCCGGGACGGTGATGAATGGATGACAGCCTTTTCTACCAGCACTGGGCACTATGAGTATCTGGTTATGCCTTTCGGGCTGTCTAATAGTCCCTCCGTGTTTCAATCATTTATCAATGACGTCTTTCGGGACATGCTGAATCGCTGGGTAATTGTGTACATTGATGACATTCTCATCTATTCCCACACCTATGAAGAACATGTGCAACATGTGAGAACAGTATTGCAACGACTCATAGATCACCAGCTATACGCCAAAGCAGAGAAGTGCGAATTTCACCAGACTTCCACATCCTTTTTGGGCTACATCATCAGCCAGGAGGAGTCGCCATGGACGAGAAGAAGGTCAAGGCCGTTCTAGACTGGCCCCTGCCAGTAACCTTAAAGGAGTTACAGCGCTTCTTGGGATTTGCTAACTTTACCGACGCTTCATCAGGAATTTCAGCTCGGTAGCCGCTCCCTTAACCTCTATGACTAAAAGAAACTCATCACACCTCACCTGGTCAACTACAGCACAGGAGGCTTTCGCAGAACTCAAGGCACGCTTCACATCGGCTCCCATCCTCCACCACCCTAATCCTGAACTCCCGTTTACAGTTGAGGTAGACGATCTAATACGGGCATTGGAGCTATTCTTTCACAGCGGCACGGATCCCCACTCAAGCTCTATCCGTGCGCCTATTATTCCCGCAAACTTAGTCCAGCCGAGCAGAACTACGACGCCGGAAACCGGGAACTGTTGGCCATGAAAGCAGCTATGGAGGAGTGGCGTCATTGGCTGGAGGGAGCTAAACATCCCTTCGTGATTCTAACGGACCACAAGAACCTGGAATACTTGAGGTCTGCCAAGAGACTGAACCCCAGACAAGCGAGGTGGGCACTCTTCTTCACACGATTTGACTTCACTGTTACCTATCGTCCCGGTTCCAAGAACACCAAGGCAGACGATTATCACGCCAACACGACGGTATAGCGCCCACTGAACCCAAGGAAACTCTGCTTCCTGAATCGCTAATCGTGGCCCGATTCAGTGGGACATCATGACAGAGCTCACCCAAGCCAACTCACAAAGGACCCCTCCGCCCGAATGCCCTCCTAACAAAACGTTTGTACCTCAGGACCTCTGTCAGAAAGTGCTAAAGCAAGTTCACTCCGCACTCAGCTCCGGTCATCCGGGAATCGCGCCACGGTTCACCTGCTTCAGAACAGCTTCTGGTGGCCAACCTTGCGGGCAGACGCAATAAAGTTCATTAACGACTGCACCATCTGTAACACAAATAAACATCTCAGACAACTACCATCGGGCCTACTGCAACCACTACCAGTTCCCCACCGACCATGGTCCCATCTCGCCATAGACTTCATTACCGATCTCCCCAAGTCCAATGGGAATACCACAATACTCACTGTCATAGATCGCTTCTCCAAGGCTTGCCGGTTGATTCCACTCCCAAACTGCCTACAGCATTGGAAACTGCCGAACTCATGTGCAACCTGGTGTTCCGCTTCTATGGTCTGCCAGAGGACATCGTGGTCGGACCGAGGGCCCCAATTCACATCCAGAGTATGGTCAGCATTCTTCCAACAACTCAACATCAACATTAGCCTCACTTCTGGGTATCACCCACAATCTAACGGTCAAACAGAACGCCTCAATCAAGAAATCACCCGGTTTCTCAGATCCTACTGTCATCAGAACCAAGCAGACTGGAGTCGATTCCTCATGTGGGCGGAGTATGCACAGAACTCACTCCAGAAACCCTCCACCGGTTTAACCCCATTCCAGTGTGTAATGGGCTTCCAACCTCCCCTGTTTCCTGGTCAGGGAACCCACCGAGGTACCCTCTGTCAATGACTGGCTCCAGAGAAGCGAGGACATCTGGAGTCAGGCCCATACCCACTTACTACATGCAGTCAGGAGACAGAGGGTGCAGGCCAATCGCCACCGCCGCCCCAACCCCGAATATACTCCAGGTCAATGGGTTTGGCTATCCACTCGAGACCCTACGCCTCAAACTCCCTGCAAGAAACTCAGTCCCAGGTATGTGGGTCCTTTCCAAATAGTCAAACAGATCACACCAGTTTCCTTCCGCTTGGCATTACCCGCTAATTACCGTATCTCTCCTACTTTCCATGTATCTCTTCTCAAACCCGCTGGTGGTCCGAGAGCGGAGGAGGAGGAGCAGACCAGTGAGCAGGGCCCCCCACCCATCCTGGTGGACGGCGAGGAGGTATATCGGCTTCGAGATCTACTCGATTCCAGACGCCGGGCAGGCTCCTCCAATATCTGGTAGATTGGGAGGAGTACGGACCGGAGGAGCGATCCTGGGTTAATGCAGAGGACATACTCAACCCCGCACTCATGACTGAGTTCCATAGGACGCACCGGAGAAACCGGCCCCCGACCTCGAGGAAGACCCCGGCGTCGTTCGCCTCTTGGCGTCAGGAGCCGCTCACAGGGGCTCTGTAACAAACGAGACTCCCGCGGTTCCTCCTGCTCACCACCAGAGGGAACCCTCTCCTGAATATTAAGCCCTGGACTACAACTCCCACATACCTGGTTCCAATCACCGTTGCACCTGTCTCCCATTAATAGACTATTTAGGCTCTCTCTCCCTTTCTCTCCTTGCGGTCTTGTATTCCCTGGTGATCAATTCTGAGCGTTTTCCCCGTGTCTGTCATATCGTGGTTATACTCTGGACTGTTTTCCCGTTTTGATTCTTGCTGCCTGCCCTGGACTATATTCTTTACTGGACTGATTTTTGTAAGCTTGCTGCCTGCCCTGACCTCATGCCTGTACCTGGATTACGATTTGCCTTATCCCTGCTGTTGTGTTTGCTGGCGATTGACCCCGTTCGTACGACCAAGATTGTAATAAAACTGCAAATGGATCCTCACTCTCAGGGTGCTTCATTACACTTGAAGCATCCGATTGGTCAGACCAGTGTTGAATAGTCCTTAGCACGGGTACTTCCTGTTTGAGTTTCTGCATATAGGAAGGGAGGAGCAAAAGAGTCGTGGTCAGATTTTACGAAAGGATGGTGGGGAAGGGCCTTGTATGCAGAAACAGTAACAATGGTGGAGTGTTTTTCCAACACGAGTGCTACAATTTTCATGCTGATAAAATTTAGGAAGCCTTTTCCTCAAATTTGCTTTGTTAAAATCCCCCGTTACAATAAATGCAGCCTCAGGATATATGGTTTCCAGTTTGCATAAAGTCCAGTGTAGTTCCTTGAAGGCCGTCGCGGTATCGGCTTGAGGCAGGATATACACAGCTGTGACAATAACCAAAGAGAATTATCTTTGGAGATAATACGGTCGGCATTTGATTGTAAGGTATTCTAGTTTGGGTGAACAAAATGACTTATGTTCCTGTATGTTATTACAATTATACCATGAGTCGTTAATCATGAAACATACACCCTCGCCCTTCTTCCCGGAGAGAAGTTTATTCCTGTTGGCGCTATGGAATGAGAATCCAGATGACTGGACCGACTCTGACAGTATATCCCGGGAGAGCCATCTTTCCGTGAAACAGAGTATGTTACAATCCCTAATGTCTCTCTGGAAAGAAACCCTTGCCCTGATCTCGTCAACCTTGTTATCCAGGGACTGAACATTAGCGAGTAATATACTCGGGAGCGGTGGGTGGTGTACGCGCCTCCTAAGTATGACTAGAAGACCGCTCCAACGACCTATTCTCCACTAGCGTTGTTTTGGGTCAGCCTCAGGAATCAGTTCAATTGCCCTGGGTGGTGCGAACAAAGGATCCGCTTCGGGGAAGTTATATTCCTGATCGTAATGCTGGTACTACTGGTGAGTTACCGCCGTTCTGATATCCAATAGTTCTTCCCGGTTGTATGTAATAACATTTTCTGGGCTAACAATGTAAGAAATAATACATTAAAAAAAGAATACTGCAAAGTTTCCTAAGAACTAGAAGCGAAGCAGCCTTCTCTGTCAGCGTCATCTTAGAACACCACTGACTCTTTTGAATAGTAACCAAGACCGACGGGTGCAAGTCGGAAACTGGTCATAGCTAGAGTTTGTAGATGGAGAATTTTCGACCATCTCCACTCTGCTAGAGAAGGGGCCTACACATTTCATGGATTTTTCTCATTTAAAAAAAAATACATTTTTTAGATTTTGTACCTAGATGTTCAGAGTTTGAATGTTCTTTGTTACCGGGGTTCCAATATCATCTTGATGTACAAAAATAATGCACCATATGACTAATGACATGAAGTTGGTGTCCCTAAATGTGAATGGTTTGAACAATGCTATTAAGAGAATTAATGTTATTGCAAAAATAAAAAAAGGAGAAAGCACAGGTCATATTCCTCTAAGAAACACATTCTACAGCTCAGAAATACAAGAGGGGGGGTGGCGATCCTTATTCCAGTATTAAGGAAATTAATGACAAAGAGATTTACGGCGGTAAAGGGGAATAAAACATAAAGAGGTAACATTAATGTTTATGCCCCTCCAGAGTGACACGTTTTTCTCCTTCAGTTGAAACCATTGCATCAGAAGTAGAGGGGATTTTAATTTATGTGGGTGATCTGAACGTTGTGTTAAATCATCATCTGGACACGACACTACTAAGATTAAAAGCCTTTGACACTTATGAAATGCTTGTAATAAGACTTCAATATTCCATAGTAACATCTGACAAAAATATCTAAAGACACTGAAGCAACAAACTTGGTGGAAATTAATATTTGTGTCATTCTCAAAACTTTTGGCCACGACTGTAGACTGTTCTCTCTGCTACTGCACGGCAAGCAGTACCGGAGCGCCAAGTCTAGGTCCAAGAGGCTTCTAAACAGATTCTACCACCAAGCCATAAGACTCCTGAACAGTTAATCAAATGGCTACCCAGACCCCCCTCCTCTTCTACGCTGCTGCTATTCTCTGTTATTATCTATGCATAATCACTTTAATAACTCTACCTACATGCACATATTACCTCAATTACCTCGACACCGGTGCCCCTGCACATTGACTCTGTACCGGTACTCCCTGTATATAGCCTCCACATTGACTCTGTACCGGTACTCCCTGTATATAGTCTCCACATTGACTCTGTACCGGTACCCCTTGTATATAGTCTCCACATTGACTCTGTACCGGTACCCCCTGTATATAGCCTCCAAATTGACTTTGTACCGGTACCCCCTGTATATAGCCTCCACATTGACTCTGTACCGGTACCCCCTGTATATAGTCTCCACATTGACTCTGTAGCGGTACCCCCTGTATATAGCCTCCACATTGACTCTGTACCGGTACCCTGTATATAGTCTCCACATTGACTCTGTGCAGTACCCCTGTATATAGTCTCCACATTGACTCTGTACAGTACCCTGTATATAGCCTCCACATTGACTCTGTACCGAACCCCTGTATATAGCCTCCACATTGACTTTGTACTGTACCCCCTGTATATAGTCTCCACATTGACTCTGTACCGGTACCCCCTGTATGTAGTCTCCACATTGACTCTGTACCGGTACCCCCTGTATATAGCCTCCACATTGACTCTGTACCGGTACCCCCTGTATATAGCCTCCACATTGACTCTGTACCGGTACCCCCTGTATATAGCCTCCACATTGACTCTGTACCGGTACCCCCTGTATATAGCCTCCACATTGACTCTGTACCGGTACCCCCTGTATATAGCCTCCACATTGACTCTGTACCGGTACCCCCTGTATATAGCCCCGCTATTGTTATTTACTCTATAATTATTTGCTATTCTTCTCTCTTACCTTTTTTTGTATTTTCTTAAAACTGCATTATTTGTTAAAGACTTGTCAGTAAGCATTTCACTGTAAGGTCTACACCTGTTGTATTCAGCATTTCACTGTAAGGTCTACACCTGTTGTATTCAGCATTTCACTGTAAGGTCTACACCTGTTGTATTCAGCATTTCACTGTAAGGTCTACACCTGTTGTATTCAGCATTTCACTGTAAGGTCTACACCTGTTGTATTCAGCATTTCACTGTAAGGTCCACACCTGTTGTATTAGGTGCAAGTGACAAATAACAATTTGATTTGATTTGAGAGAGACAGAGTATCTGAATATCTTTTGACACACACCACCACTGACATATTGTCAGTCCCGTGCCTTTTCGTAACCAGGAATACCGTCTGTACCAGCAGTCCCAGAGCTTTGACATTGGAACCACTCGGATTGCCTGCTTCTGGAGACAGAGGATAATTCCTCCCTCAAACGGGCACTGAGGCCTCAGGAACAGTCGACGTGATGATGCTGGAGAAGCGTGGGTGACGAACAACAAATGATAGCCTGTACCCTGACGTCACTGTTCGCATGATCCAGGGTGACATTAAGCATTGCGCGCCATTGGTCGGAGCAGACAGCGAGACTCCCTGGGAGTGGACTGGAAGAGATTGGTTCTTCTTCCATTTCTACCACTCTTGACAACCGTGTGTCTGAACATGGAGAAGGAACACTTTTCATCAAACTCACAAACGGAAGACACACTTTTAACACCCGTGAGCTCTGTGGAACTTGGTTGAATGTACTAAGGTTTGCCTAAAGACCGGCCTACCCAGAGGACAAAAGATGTGTTCCGGCACCCAGCGCTGGCCGCGCCGATAAAATAATAGACTCAGGGATAAAACATTATGGAGATTACCTTACCAACCGTAGCACAAAGCGCCTTGTGACCTAGCTGGGAATGTGACAGACAGCTCTGATAAACTGACCCCTTCTGTTGTAACAGACAGGGGCGATTCGTAATTGATTCGTAATTAAATCTAATTCACAGGAATGAAAAGCATTGTGCTGGAGATAGACAGCTCATTTTGGGGCTCATATGAACCATGTGTGGGATATGAACCATGTGTGGCCCCTTTGAAGACAGTGACCCAACTTGTCACTCTCACTCCGGAAGATTGATATACCCCTTGAACACCGTGGAACTTGGGGTAACAGAGGGGGCAGCATTAAACATGGACAAGCTTCCAACGTACACTGTGCTTCCGTGAGACTATATAGCCTACATGAAGGGGTCTCTGGCAATGGTTGATGTAGTACCCTGTTTGCCAAACGTGGGAGTAATGTTTATGCGGAGGGGCGTACTGGTCACTCAGACCCGTGCCAAGGACCCCCGCTCCGGGGGTTACCCCAACCAAGTGCTCGGGGGGCTGCTTCTTCATTGGAGGTGCACGCAAACTCCCTCCAACTCCATGACCTGGAAATAGGAATGGGGTTACATAACACAGAGGGAAAACTAGTAAGTTTCACTCGCCGGAAGTTAAGCATGCTAGCCGACATTAGCCAGGAGGCTTTTTAGCATAAGCTTGGCTAGCTAGCCTCTTTGACCACAGCACGGCCCATTTTAGAATAACCAAGTGACCTAACACAATGCATACCGAACAAGAGAGTTTCCCCAGCAACTCCACCGTGGGGAGGAAGGAATATCTAGTCATAGGTAGCTCGCCTCTGCGAGTTACCCAACCTGGCTAGCATGCTATGCAGCGCTCATTTAGTTAGCCCAGTCTTGAAAGTCCACGTAGGACCGGATCACCGTGATGGGACCACCCAATCCGTCTCCGCTTCCTGCACCTCGTTTCCAGCCGAGATACCGGCATCCGGGAAAGGAAAGTCGCCATTGGTAATTCCAATCATATGTGGCAATGCCCACACGGACTGGTTCAAGCGAAGGCCGCCTGAGCGTGTTCCATGCCGAGACTACACATAGATCTGAGTATCTTTCAGAGAAATACTATAACTGCATGACTTGGGGCATGATCTCCACCCTCTGTCGTTTTTAGCCATCTTACTTATTGCACCAGCAAATTGAAGAATAACTAATTGTTTGTGATTTAGAAAGTGTATGAGACCAAGTACAACCTTCAGTACAGAATGTCCAGAGGGGGAGCATGCTCTACCACTATGGGACGATTTAGTTGGTGCAATGTAAGACAGTCTCATTATCCAATTGTTTGTTGTAGTAGCGTGAATGGTTCTTGTTGACACAGAGGTGAAGAGAGGAATAATTGAAGGAATTAATCTGAGGCTCACGCTTATCACCTGTGGAAGGCGCAGATTTCATTGGCCTTTCATTGGCCAAATATCATAGTATGTTGTACCGAAATTGACTGACTGAAAGGGAACTCTGACTCAGTAGTTATGGATATGTTGAACAATTCTTCTCTCGACTAAAATGTGACATGGATGTTGCTGTTGAGGAGTTATATGTTGTCATGGTCTATAGCATTCTGCTTACCTCAGGGCCCCTACAAGGTCACAACTTTCACGTTTAGTATCTTATGGAAGAGGCAATCTGTGATTTGAAAAACAACAAAGCGGGCAACCTGTCCTTGTTTTACTAAACAGCAGAGGGATGGGGCTGGACAAATGTAAGCACTCTTCATTTCAGACAGAACATTGGATAGGGCTGTGATTGCCATGACATTTTGTCAGCCGGTTATTGTCATGCAAAAGTATGCCTGTCTCACGGTAATTTACTGTTAATTAACATAAACATGTTTATCATCTCCAGGCCTCCATGCATACAAGCTGCATACAAGCCGCTGATGCGGGTCTTTGGAACATCTACATACACAAAAAAAAAAAATCCAGGATTTATTTTAGTCAGGTCTACAGAAACATTATGACATGAAGGAAATGTTTTCAGAAGAACAGAATATGAGTTGGCCTATTGCAAGTTATCTGGCTGTGCTCCATGCAATCGACTGTAGCTTTGTCCATTTAGCTGAAAAGATATGCTTATAAGTCCCGTGCCATTATTTTATATTATATGATTTATAGTAAGAAGAATATAATTGACCTTAGCTGAATAAAATAGAAGGATATTTTTCCCATTCAGGAGCAAGTGCGCATATGAAGTGGCTATGTTGAGCGTAAAAATCATCATTTGAAACAGGTCTTATATGCTACATTTAGATTTATTTGGCAACTTTAGTTGTGAATGATACAAACTTTAGAATGCTTTATAAATGAAAACACATATGGGCTGCATGATGCGACTAAAGGCTATTGATGATTTGAGAAAGTCACAAACGGTTACTTCCGCTTCCCCTCTACTTGTCTTCTTTATTACGCGCACCTGCCACCATCATTACGCGCACCTGCGCTTCATGAGACTCACCTGGACTCCATCACCTTCCCAATTACCTCCCCTATATCTGTCACTCCCTTTGGTTCTTTCCCCAGGCATTATTGTTTGTTCCTGTGTTTCTTGTCTGTATGATACTTGTGTTTCTTGTTTTGTTCCATTCATTCATTCATTCATTCATTATTAATTAAATTCACTCCCTGTACTTGCTTCCTGATTCTTAGCATACACATTACACAAAAAAAACACTGTTTGAGGAGCTTGCTTTCGCTGCGTGACAGCTGATGGCCTATTCCGCCCAAACTGTATGCCGTGGGCTCCAACCCTGTTCCTGCAGCTACCCAGTGTTCTGTATGCCATGGGCTCTCCAACCCTGTTCCTGCAGCTACCCAGTACTCTGTATGCCATGGGGTTCTCCAACCCTGTTCCTGCAGATACCCAGTACTCTGTACCCAATGGGCTTTCCAACCCTGTTCCTGCAGCTACCCAGTGCTCTGTATGCCATGGGTTCTCCAACCCTGTTCCTGCAGCTACCCAGTACTCTGTATGCCATGGGTTCTCCAACCCTGTTCCTGCAGCTACCCAGTGCTCTGTATGCCATGGGTTCTCCAACCCTGTTCCTGCAGCTACCCAGTACTCTGTATGCCATGGGTTCTCCAACCCTGTTCCTGCAGCTACCCAGTGCTCTGTATGCCATGGGTTCTCCAACCATGTTCCTGCAGCTACCCAGTACTCTGTATGCCATGGGTTCTCCAACCCTGTTCCTGCAGCTACCCAGTGCTAAAATTGGGAAACCATGTGAAATCTGTAACATCAATAGTAACATGTTCTCGCAATTAAACATTGAACTAAATTGTTGACAGCCCCTCTGCATGTCAGAGAAAGCAATAGAGAAGGAGAGAGAGGAGGAGATGGAAACGCACGGTGGTGAGATATTCTGTATAGCTAAAGGTAATGTAATAATTATGAAAATATTTAAAAAATCAAAATCAAATACAAATTTACTGTAATTGTAGGCTAACTGTAGGCCGCCCTGCTCAACCAATGAACCAACAGCATTGCCTAGGGCTCTACGTTCTCTCCCAGACTCATGGAGAGACATGTGGGAGCGGAGTGTAAGGTAACCAGTCCATCCAGTATGCATAAATATACAGTCAACAATCAAAGGCCATTACTCAAATTTGATACATTTTGGAGTATAGGCTAGAGACCAATTATGTACCAAAGACATCTTAATAATATGCAGTAGCCTATGTATTGTATAAGGCACAATCATCATTTTAATATTTTTTTTGGGGGGGGGCTCACAGTACAAGGCGCCGAGGCACCTGCCCAGAGGTAAATTACTACCTCTACCCGTTCCACAGCGGCCGTGGTCCCACCTGTCGGTGGATTTTGTGACGGATCTTCCACCGTCACAAGGGAAGACGACGATCCTGGTTGTTGTGGATCGGTTTTCAAAGTCCTGTCGCCTCCTTCCTTTGCCCGGTCTCCCTACGGCTCTACAGACCGCGGAGGCTCTGTTCACCGACGTGTTTCGGCACTACGGGTGCCTGAGGACATAGTGTCTGATCGGGTCCCCAGTTCACGTCTAGGGTGTGGAAAGCTTTCATGGAGCATCTGGGGTCTCGGTCAGCCTAACCTCAGGTTTTCACCCCGAGAGCAACGGGCAGGTGGAACGAGTCAACCAAGATGTGGGTAGGTTTCTGAGGTCGTATTGCCAGGACCGGCCGGGGGAGTGGGCGACGTTCATTCCCTGGACAGAGATGGCCCAGAACTCACTCCGTCACTCCTCTACTAACCTGTCCCCTTTCCAATGTGTGTTAGGTTACCAGCCGGTTCTGGCACCATGGCATCAGAGCCAGACCGAGGCTCCTGCGGTGGACGAATGGTTTAGGCGCTCTGAGGAGATCTGGGAAGTCGCCCACGTGCACCTGCAACGAGTCATGAGGCGGCAGAAGGAGAGCGCCGACCGCCACCGCAGTGAGGCTCCGGTGGTCGCACCAGGGGACCGGGTCTGGCTCTCGACCCGAAACCTGCCCCTCCGCCTGCCCTGTCGGAAGCTGGGGCCGCGGTTTGTGGGGCCGCCCTGCGCCTCGTCCTCCAGGTCGTCCCCGAGACCGGTGTCGGCGCGCTGCTGGATCCTCTGTTTTCCCCATCAGTGTTGTCCGTGATTGTTTCATGTTTGTGGCTCGGTGTGCGAGCAGCTATATTCTACGTTCGTTGTTAAATTGTGCCTTTATTAAAATAAGGAGTGTGTAACTGGTCTCCTGCGTTTGTTTCCGACAAGACCTGCTGTAGAGCCACTACACACATATGCGTATGCAAAAGCTCTAATATGTGTATAGGTGTTTTTAATTAATCATCACCTTAGAAAGTGCTGTCCATTTTATTGTAGAAAAATGTATCCATGCTTCTGTCATTTCTAGGTTAGACTACTGCAATGCTCTACTTTCCGGCTACCCGGATAAAGCACCAAAAACACACAATTTTATCATATTACTCCAGTGCTAGCCTCTCTACACTGGCTTCCAGTTAAGGCTAGGGCTGATTTCAAGGTTTTACTGCTAACCTACAAAGCATTACATGGGCTTGCTCCTACCTATCTTTACGATTTGGTCCTGCCGTACATACCTACACGTACGCTAGGGTCACAAGACGCAGGCCTCCTTACTGTCCCTAGAATTTCTAAGCAAACAGCTGGAGGCAGGGCTTTCTCCTATAGAGCTCCATTTTTATGTAATAGTCTGCCTATCCATGTGAGAGACGCAGACATGGTCTCGACCTTTAAGTCTTTATTGAAGACTCATCGCTTCAGTAGGTCCTATGATTGAGTGTAGTCTGGCTCAGGAGTGTGAAGGTGAACGGAAAGGCACTGGAGCAACGAACCACCCTTGCTGTCTCTGCCTGGCCGGTTCCCCCCTCTCTCCACTGGGATTCTCTGCCTCTAACCCTATTACAGGGGCTGAGTCACTGGCTTACTGGTGCTCTTCCATACCGTCCCTAGGGGGGGTGCGTCGCTTGAGTAGGTTGAGTCACTGACGTGATCTTCCTGTCCGGGTTGCCCCCCCCCCCATGGGTTTGTGCTGTGGGGGAGATCTTCGTGGGCTATACTCGGCCTTGTCTCAGGATGATAAGTTGGTGGTTGGAGATATCCCTCTAGTGATGTGGGGGCTGTGCTTCGGCAGAGTGGGTGGGGTTAGATCCTGCCTGTTTGGCCCTGTCCGGGGGTATCGTCGGACGGGGCCACAGTGTCTCCCAACCCCTCCTGTCTCAGCCTCCAGTAATTATGCTGCAATAGTTTGTGTTGGGGGGGCTAGGGTCAGTCTGTTATATCTGGAGTATTTCTCCTGTCTTATCTGGTGTCATGCGTGAATTTAAGTATGCTCTCTCTAATTCGCTCTCTCTAATTCTCTCTCTCTTTCTCTTTCTTTCTCTCGGAGGACCTGAACTCTAGGACCATGCCTCAGGACTACCTGGCCTGATGACTCCTTGCTGTCCCCAGTCCACCTGGCCGTAATGCTGCTCCAGTTTCAACTGTTCTGCTTGCGGCTATGGAACCCTGACCTGTTCACCGGACGTGCTACCTGTCCCAGACCTGGTGTTTTCAACTCTCTAGAGACAGCAGGAGCGGTAGAGATACTCTGAATGATCGGCTATGAAAAGCCAACTGACATTTACTCCTGAGGTGCTGACCTGTTGCACCCTCTACAACCACTGTGATGATTATTATCTGACCCTGCTGGTCATCTATGAACATTTGAACATCTTGGCCATGTTCTGTTATAATCTGCACCCGGCACAGCCAGAAGAGGACTGGCCACCCCTCATAGCCTGGTTCCTCTCTAGGTTTCTTCCTAGGTTCTGGTCTTTCTAGGGAGTTTTTCCTAGCCACCGTGCTTCTACACCTGCATTGCTTGCTGTTTGGGGTTTTAGGCTGGGTTTCTGTACAGCACTTTGTGACATCAGCTGATGTAAGAAGGGCTTTATAAAATAGATTTGATTGTGTTAGGCTTTGAAACAACATCCACAAGGACCATGTTTTACACTCAGTTTACCCCTGGTGTTGAACTTTTGTCAAAAGCATCATAGTGAGGTGAGTTTTAAAAGCAGGATACTGTTTTCATGATAAGTGTTTGATGTGATTTTCGATTGCATTGGTGTCAGAGGGTGTCAGAGTGATTAGAGGGACAATAGAGCCCTGAGTACCAGGCCATTAGGACCTGCTGGTCATTAGCAAGTTGGGGCGGCAGGTAGCCTAGTGGTTAGAGTGTTGGGCCAGTAATTGAAAAGTTGCTGGATCGAACCCCTGAGCTGACAAGGTAAAAATCTGTCAATCTGAACCAGATTGTTCCCCGGTAGGCCGGCATTGTAAATAAAACTTTTTTCTTAACTGACTTGCATAGTTAAATAAAGGTGAAATTTTGTTTTTAGCATAATACTACCAGTGCATAACAGGAGATTACCATGACTCAAAGGCCATGTGGAATTTTACTGGTCATGACTCATGACAGCTGGTGTGGTAGTAACACCCCAACAACAGCCCTAGCTGTGGATCCCTTACGAAAAAAGATTGCAGTATAACTGCAGTACACTGTTGTATAACTGCAAATACTGCTCCAAAATACCTTTTTTTTACTGCAGTTATTCTGCAAATCACTGGTCCAAAATGCCACTGTTGACTGCCGTTACTGCACTTTCACTGCACTTTCAAAACTGAAATCCTTTTTGTAAGGAATGCAAGGACTGAGCATCCATGAGCTCAAAATGATAGTTTTAACTATGTTTTGAAGCTATACAGTGTTTGTTTACAATTACATTGCTTACAAACAATGGTGTGCAATACGCTCATAGTTTGGGTCTGCTGGGGCACGACAGTTACACTAAGGCATAGAGTCATTCAGTTCAGGCGTTAACTGGCGATAACGGGCACCCGGCATTGGCGGGTTTTACTGCCTCGGAGCCTTCTAATAGGTAAGCAGCTGCTCTTGTGATTGTCTGGAAACCATCCCGTACCACTCATGTTAGAAGTTCAGAACGAGATAGTGTAGTCTAGATAGAAATAATTACCCAAATTGAGTAATCATTAAACAAAATAATGAGGATTAATAGAGGCTCACATTCCAGTGTTCGAATTTGTAAACAAGGCTGCATGGGATTTCTCTGCGACTCAGTGCAGCCAATGGCAATGTCTGCTTTAGGCATATTGCCGGGAGCCACTTCAATCCGATTGCCCCTTTTCACACACCCATACACACAATAGACTAGAGATAGAACATGATGAGAAAAAACGTCCAGATATTTGATATGCAGTAAGGACAGCATTCCAAATACCATGAGATGTGCTATTGTATACGAATTCAAAATCTTTCTCTTCCGCCCCCCTGTGGATATTTAGGGTAAGTACACCTAACACTGGTGTTCAGCTTTGTGTTGACAATACAGCACCATCCACCTCAACCACTGTAGTATCCAAGCAGTTTCCCAGATTCATTACTTCCACTGGTTAGGTGATTAAGAATAAAGTTAGAAAAGCTATAATTCATTCATGAGGTGGATGGAGCTTATGTAAACATAGCTGTTCATCACACTGGTTATTCCAGCAGGGACATGTGATATTGTCATCATCCATGCAACATTACTGTCATTCAGTTTGACAGAATGTAGTCTGTTTCTCTGTGTGTCAAGCTGAGTGTCAAAGTCATGATATGGCCCATATCTGACCAGGACATATTTGGATTCTCACTGACAGAATGTGTGTCAAAATGTGTCTTTCTCTCACTACATTTCTTTTTTTTTTTATTCAACGAGTAAGGGTGAAAAGGGGCAACATAAAACAAATTCTGATTTCGAAACAGGGTCTTGTGACAAGTTGGTCCCTCTCCTTGTTCAGGCGGTTTTCGGCGGTCGACGTCACCGGTATTCTAGCCGCCACCGATCCATTTTTACACACCTGGTTTTTATTCCCATGATCACATGTTCCTTATTTAACCCTCTGTTCCCCTCATGTTTTTGTGCGTGATTGTTTGTGTTTATTTGTTTCTGTGTTTTCGAGTGGTTGTTTTTCCCACTCATATATTTAATTTTTGAGTAAAGCTTATGAACACTCATCTTCGTTGTCCTGCGCCTGACTCAGAGTATGGAGCGATGGGAGAGAGGAGTTTTTTCAGCGCCTCTACCGTCATCACAACCTCCCACTCCACAACCCACACAACTGTCCACTCCTCCTTCACCTGGTCCCAGTGGGATTCGGCTCTCGCTCCCGAGGGAGTATGATGGGACGGCTGCCGGGTGCCAGTGGTTCCTACTCCAGCTGGAGCTCTACCTGGCGACCGTTCACCCGGCTCCTTCGGGACGGGAGAGCGTGTCCGCCCTCGTCTCCTGTCTATCCGGGAAAGCCCTGGAGTGGGCCAACGCCGTATGGGGAGAGGAAGGAGCGGCGTTGGACCACTACGAGGAGTTCACCGGCGCGGGATGGAATGACAGGGCCCTGATTGACCATTATAGATGCAGTCTGCACGAGGACGTCCGGCGGGAGCTGGCATGCAGAGACACCACCCTCTCCTTTGACCAGCTGGTGGACCTGTCCATTCGGCTGGATAACCTGCTGGCCACCCGTGGACGTCCGGATCGGGGTCTGTCATCTCCATCCCCCAGTACCTCTACTCCGACGCCTATGGAGCTGGGATGTACTGCGTTTAGGGAGGCCGGAGAAGGGGCCATTCCCTGCAACACTGCTGGTTGGTGCAGGGGGGGTTCCTCAGGGAGTCGAGGCAGCAGGCAGGGCACTATCGGTCCACCCCAGGTGAGTAGGCACCAGACTCACCCAGAGCTCCCTGTTGCTCACATGTTTTTGTCTGTTGATTTTCCTGATTTTCCCCCGCATTCCCAGCATAAGGCACTAGTCGATTCAGGCGCTGCTGGGAATTTTATTGATTGTTCATTTGCTCGGTTGTACCACAACCGGCCATGATTGGGAGTCCCATAGGCCTGCGCACAATTGGCCGAGGGTCATCATCATTGTAAATAAGAATCTATTCTTAACTGACTTGCCTTAGTAAGTAAAGGTAAAAAAAAAATACCATCAGAGCTTGGAGAAGCCTTTTTACCGTGACTAAACAGTCACTTTGAATTTGACTGCTGTCATGACTTGTGACCGCCGATGTGACGGGAATACAGTCACCGTAACAGCCCTAGTTGTGCATCAGCAGTTTGTTTCTTGTTATGTCAGTCACTGATAGTCGCTCAATTATCCCATGTCAGCAAAACATTTTTAGAATGGTAAATTACTCTAGCGGCCAGCTATCTAAACTTGTAGTAATCAAGGTTGAATTAGAGCTGTCACGATCTTGTAAAGGAGAGGACCAAGGCGCAGTGTGAGTTGAGTTCCACATCTTTAATGAATGAGAACTTCAGTAAAACAAACAAAGCACAACCGATTGGACTCAAAGTGTAACGCAACACAGCACATACAACTTACAAACAATAACCCACCACCCAGGTGGGGAAATGAACAACCTATATGGGATTCCAAATTAGAGGCAACAAACAACAGCTGCCTCTAATTGGGAACCAAACAAAACAAAAACATAGAAACCTCTAGAAAACCCTAGTCACGCCCTGACCTAACACACCATAGAGAACCCAGAGTGCTCTCTATGGCCAGGGCGTGACAAGAGCCCATTCATTTGTTAGTCAGTTTCACTCAGATATCACATAAAAAACTGCAAACATTTCGCTCCACCCTATGGCAAAATGTGTAGAATTGCAGGAAATTAGCTGTAACTCTGTTCATTTTCGTCTCTGCCACATGGCAAAATGTGTAGAATTGCAGCAAACTAGCTTTAAAACAGCAACATTTTATAACCTGAAGGGGAGGAGACAGATTAAAGAAGGATTTTTAAGCCTTGAGACACGGATTGTGCATGTGTGCCATTCAGAGGGTGAATGGGCAAGACAAAAGATCCAGATGCATTTGAACGGTGTATGGTAGTAGGTGCCAGGCGCACCGGTTTATGTCAAGAACTACAACATTGCTGGATTTTTCAACGCTCAACAGTTTCCTGTGGATATGAAGAATGCTCCACCACCCAACGGACATCCAGTCAACTTGGGCCAGCTGTGGGAAACATTGGAGTCAACTTGGGCCAGCTGTGGGAAACATTGGAGTCAACTTGGGCCAGCTGTGGGAAACATTGGAGTCAACTTGGGCCAGCTGTGGGAAACATTGGTGTCAACTTGGGCCAGCTGTGGGAAACATTGGAGTCAACTTGGGCCAGCTGTGGGAAACATTGGGGTCAACTTGGGCCAGCTGTGGGAAACATTGGAGTCAACTTGGGCCAGCTGTGGGAAACATTGGAGTCAACTTGGGCCAGCTGTGGGAAACATTGGAGTCAACTTGGGCCAGCTGTGGGAAACATTGGAGTCAACTTGGGCCAGCTGTGGGAAACATTGGAGTCAACTTGGGCCAGCTGTGGGAAACATTGGGGTCAACTTGGGCCAGCTGTGGGAAACATTGAGGTCAACTTGGGCCAGCTGTGGGAAACATTGGAGTCAACTTGGGCCAGCTGTGGGAAACATTGGAGTCAACTTGGGCCAGCTGTGGGAAACATTGGAGTCAACTTGGGCCAGCTGTGGGAAACATTGGGGTCAACTTGGGCCAGCTGTGGGAAACATTGGAGTCAACTTGGGCCAGCTGTGGGAAACATTGGAGTCAGCATCCCTGTGGAACACTTTCGACACCTTGTAGAGTGCATGCCTCGATGAATTGAGGCTGTTTTGATGGCAACTCAATATTAGGAAGGTGTTCTTAATGTTTTGTAGACTCAGTGTACATAGGTTGTATCTCAAATGGCACCCTATTCCCTATAGGCCCTAGTCAAAAGTAGTGCATTATGTAGGGAGTAGGGTGCCATTTGTGACAGCCTACAATGGCTTCTGTAGTTACGGATTCATGCCTTTTTATACACCCCGTGTGTACTATAGAGTACTCACTGCAAACATAAGTAACAAATCAGATAGAAAATCACTCCCCTATGTGCAATAAATCCAAGCCCTTTGTCAAACCCAAAACCCCATCTAGACATGTGTATCGCACTTCATTTCTTCCCCCTGTAAAACAGCTACATGCTAATGCTGGGTCTCCGTAGTGGTAAGGCTACAGTCAGTAAAGTTGTATGTCTTTATGGTACCAGTTTGGCTCAAGGTTCGAGCATGCTTGTAATGAGAATCAGCTTGTTATGACGTCAACCCCATTACGGTGCTTTTTAGTTATGGAGGTGAGGTTACTAAGCATACACACTGTGTTTACACCCTGAGTGTAGAACACATGGAGGAGAACACATGTGCGCGCACACACACACACACACACACACACACACACACACACACACACACACACACACACACACACACACACACACACACACACACACACACACACACACACACACACACACACTTGACCCTTTTTCTGTCTTTCTCTCTACCTCCTTGTCTCCATTCTTAAAGATTAGGGTTATGAGTCCTTGATTCCAGATGTCAGAGAAATAACCTACACTCAGGATTCAATTAAACAGTTTTAATATAGCCAGTTGAAATGTTGCACTAGTGAGTTTGAGCATCTCATTTAGGATGCCATCAAGTTTCTCATGAATTTGGCATTGCTCTGCATTTGTGTCAATTTGAATGGTGTTGTAGAGTGTTTTAAAATGGGTTGTCCACATGTCACCATTTTGGATCGCTAATTCCTCTTGTTTCGATTTTTTTTAGCTTTTTCCAATTTTGCCAGAAGTTGTTTGTGTTTATGGACTCCTCAGTTAGTGACAGCTGCTTGCTGATGTACTGCGCTTTCTTGGTTCTGAGTGTACGTTTATAGAGTTTTAAAGTCTCACAGTAATGAAGGCGTAATTCACCATTATTTGGGTCTCTGTGCTTTTGGCTGGATAGTGTTTTTTTTTCTTCCTTTTACAATCTGCATCAAACCAGTTGTCATCTGTGGTCTTTTTTGTTTTGTTTTTATAAATTTCAGTTGTGCTTCTTTTGCCATTTTCCTGAATATATTGTTGATGTTTTTTACTGCTAGATTGATACCTGTGAGTGAATGTGGTATCCAGAACGTTATCTAAGAGTGTTTGGATATTTTGGTTACAGGTTGCTTTCTGGTATTCTTCTGTGCTGTTTTGGGCCCATTGGTATGAATTTCTGATGTTGTACAGCTTACTGGGCTGTGAATGTGTGGTTGTTTCCATGTCTGTTCTTTTGAGGAACAACGTATAGTAATATGGGGATTCTGAGGGGGGATATATATTGCACAAAGGAACACATATTTTTCTATCAGTACAAGTTATTTTTTCAGTTTTAACCAAATGTGATATTTACCAATTTTGAGGGGATCAATTCGATTTTGAAGTTCGGATTTGTACCAAATGATCAGTCCTCTAGAGTCTCTGCCTCTATTGACAGAGCTATGTTTCTGTGATGGCACAATGTAACCATACACCATGTCTCCTGCAGAATGATGACGTCAACATATTTAAGATTTTTGTTGAACTCCAGTGCTAAACTCTTCAGTCCAAAGGTTAAAATTCCATGTGCTAACTGATAGTGGTTTCATGTGGCAAAAAGAAAAAATAGCAGTCAGAAAGAGTAACTATGAACTATTAAGTTGTTAAGAGTGAGATAAACAGAGGATAACAGCTACATTTTTTCTGTTACATTATATATATATATATAAAAAGCATGCGGACCTGATGGCATCCTAAATGAGATGCTCAAACTCACTAGTGCAACATTTCAATTGGCTATATTAAAACTGTTTAATTTGATCCTGAGTGTAGGTTATTTCCCTGACATCTGGAATCAAGGACTCATAACCCTAATCTTTAAGAATGGAGACAAATTTGACCCTAACAATTACAGTGGCATTTGTGTGAACAGTTACCTGGGGAAGGTTTTCTGTAGTATTATAAATGTAAGAGTTCTAAGCTTCCTTAATAAGCACAATGTCTTGAGTAAAAGCCAAATTGGATTTATACCAAAACATTGCACGACTGATCATATTTACACCCTACACATGTCCACCAAAATAATACCAAAATATACGCTTGCTTTATTGACTTCCAAAAAGCATTTGATTCTATTTGCCATACAGGAATGTTCTACAAAGTTATTGAAAGTGGTGTAGGTGGTAAAATATATGACATAATTAAATCAGTGTATCCTGGCAATACGTGCAGCATTAAAATGGGCAAAAAAAGAACAGAATTCTTTAACCAGGGGCGAGGCCTTCGCCAGGGTTGCAATCTGAGCCCTGCATATTTACATCAACGAATTGGCCACTATTCTAAAAAATCCTCAGCCCCTGGTGTTAGTCTCCACAATTCAGAGGTTAAATGCCTACTCTTCGCAGATGACCTATGCCTGCTGTCACCTACAGCACATGGCCTACAGCAGAGCCTGGACCTGCTAGAGCAGTACTGCCAGACCTGAGCTCTGGCAGTAAACCCCAAAAATACTAAAATAATGATTTTCCAGAGAAGATCCAGATCTCGGGGAATTAGACCAAAGTTCTCAATTGGTACAAAACATATATAGAGTGCTGCACACACTACAATTACTTAGGTTTAAAAATAAGCTCAACTGGACACCTTAATGATGCAGTGAATGAACTGAGAGAGAAAGCACGCAGGAGATTCTACGCCATTAAAAAACAAATTCAAATTGAAATACCTATTAAAATTTGGCTAAAACTAATTGAATGTGTCATTGAACCAATTGCACCTTATGCCAGCGAGTTGTGGGGTACACTTGCAAAACAAGATTTCACCAAATGGGATAAACATCCCATTGAAACCCTGCATGCAAATATTCTTCTACATGTCCAGAGGAAAACTACAAACAATGCATGCAGGGCAGAATTAGGCCAATATCCACTAATAATGAAAACTCAAAAAATAGCAATTAAGTTTTGGAAACATCCTAAAATACAGTGACCCCTGTCTCATATCATTACCAAGCCCTGCAATGCCAAAAGCTGAGCAAAGAAAAGAGTCTCCTCATCCAGCTGGTCCTGGGGCTGAGTTCACAAACTTGTTCTACTAAACACACAGAAGCCTCAGGACCAGAACATCCAATCAATCAGAATAAAACAAATTACAACACAATCAAAACAAAACGACATTGCTTATTGGGAAACACAAGCACAAAGCAAAATGCAGTGCTATCTTGCCCTAAATTGAAAGTACACACTATTTGACCATGGTTACTGATCAAAACCTTAGAAAAACTTTGACAAAGTACAGGCTCAGTGAGCACAGCCTTGCTATCGAGAAGGGTAGACACAGGAAATCCGTCTCTCTGTAGAGGAAAGGCTGTGCAACCACTGCACCACAGCAGAACCTGAGTCAGAGCTGAATTTCCTAACAAATTTGAAACCCTTATTCAAGGTTTCAAAGACCTCTCTGATGAGAATGGGCTACCCGTCCTGTTGGGGGAGGACGCAGAGAGCTGTGGGTTGGCAGCGCACTACATTGCTGCCTGCCATAAGATGAGGGACAGTGTCTGACCGACCAATCAACCTGCACATGTCCTCTACCTTATGCTTATTGTTATTGTTTAATGTGTGGTTATTTTGACCCTTGGTTATTGTTGTCCCGTTGACAGTTTTGATTGTTATTATCTTAATATTGTAAATAAGCTTTGAAAAGTAAGCTTTGGCAATATGTACATTGTTACGTCATGCCAATAAAGCAAATTGAATTGAGTCAGAAAGAAAGAGAAGAAGAGAGCTAAGGAGAGAGAGAGTCAGAAAGAGAAGATAGCTAAGGAGAGAGAGAGTCAGAAAGAGAAGATAGCTAAGGAGAGAGAGAGTCAGAAAGAGAAGAGAGCTAAGGAGAGAGAGAGTCAGAAAGAGAAGATAGCTAACGGGAAAGAGAGAGTCAGAAAGAGAAGATAGCTAAGGAGAGAGAGTCAGAAAGAAAAGATAGCTAAGGAGAGAGAGAGTCAGAAAGAGAAGATAGCTAAGGAGAGAGAGAGTCAGAAAGAGAAGATAGCTAAGGAGAGAGAGAGTCAGAAAGAGAAGATAGCTAAGGAGAGAGAGAGTCAGAAAGAGAAGATAGCTAAGGAGAGAGAGAGTCAGAAAGAGAAGATAGCTAAGGAGAGAGAGAGTCAGAAAGAGAAGATAGCTAAGGAGAGAGAGTCAGAAAGAAAAGATAGCTAAGGAGAGAGAGAGTCAGAAAGAGAAGATAGCTAAGGAGAGAGAGAGTCAGAAAGAGAAGATAGCTAAGGAGAGAGAGAGTCAGAAAGAGAAGATAGCTAAGGAAAGAGAGAGAGTCAGAAAGAGAAGATAGCTAAGGAAAGAGAGAGTCAGAAAGAAAGAAAAGAAGATAGCTAAGGAGAGAGAGGAATTAGCAGGAAGGATAGAATGAGAGGTAAGGAGAGAGAGGAATTAGCAGGAAGGATAGAATGAGAGGTAAGGAGAGAGAGAGTCAGAAAGAAAGAAAAGAAGAGAGCTAAGGAGAGAGAGGAATTAGCAGGAAGGATAGAATGAGAGGTAAGGAGAGAGAGGAATTAGCAGGAAGGATAGAATGAGAGGTAAGGTAGTAAAGAGGGAAGAATGATGAGCGTGATGGGGAGAGAGGGCATCACAGAAAAACGGGGCAAGTGTTTTCTTCTCATGTCGTTCCTCGAAAAACAGCATTAAACACAGAGGCTCCTTTGACTCTTCCCCAGGAGAGTCTCGTAATTGGAACACAATGGGGTCCCCTCTTCTCTCGTAATGACCGGGGATCAGAGAGAACGAGTGTTGTTAACCCCCCTAGCGTGTTTTTACCAAGCTTGTGTAAGGGACCCCTCTGCTCGTAAACACAGAGAAGAGAGCAAGGGATTTATTTTGTCATGTTGTACGGCCTTTTTAAGTGTGTCACGTGAGCTAGGACAAGTGCTTTGACCCTCAAGGTTGCTCAGTGATAGGCCCACTTAACCGTTTCACATGTGAGTCCCAAATATCTCTAACGGTTGTCCCAGCGTGAGTTGTTTTAAGCAGTGATGTCAGAATGCACTCACTGTTCCAAAATGGGATTGTTACGCAACAGGACAGATAACACGTGCTGCCTGCTAATTACCTATAGGCTGTGTTTCAACTTGTCAATTTAAAATGATTGAGTTGTATTTTCTAACAGTTTGAATTGAGGTGTGTTCGCCCTCATTAATTCACATAGAAGTAGCCCATTTCAGTGTTGCGGACAATTTATGTTTGAGGCTTTTTGAGACTGACAAACTTCCCTGTTCGAGGAGAGCCCTTCCCCATTTCTTCCGCACATCAAGTATGCAGACATTTAATCAGTCTTGCACATTTTCTGGCTGGTGCTTGCATTGCTGCAGTGTTTTCCTTACAAATAATAACTTTCCTATCAAAGTAAGTGCCTTATTTTCTGTAAATCGTGTTGTCGTTTCTACTGTAGCATACAGTATGTATGTACAGGGCCTTCGGAAAGTATTCAGTCGCCTTCACTTTTTCAACATTTGTAACAGCTTTATTCTAAAATGGATTAAATTAAACAATTTACTTAGCAATCTACACCGACATTTTTAGCAAATGTATTAAAAACCAAAAAACATACCTTATTTACATAAGTATTCAGACCCTTTGCTATGAGACTCGACATTGAGCTCAGGTGCAGCTTGTTTCCATTGATCATCCTTGAGATGTTCTATAACTTGATTGGAGTCCACCTGTGGTAAATTCAATTGATTGGAAATTATTTGGTTTGCACACACCTGTCTATGTAAGGTCCCACAAAAAAACAAGCCATGAGGTCAAGGCACAGATCTGGGGTAGGGGACCAAAGCCTTTCTGCAGCATTGAAGGTACCCCAAGAACACAGTGGCCTCCATAATTCTTAAGTGGAAGACGTTTGGAACCACCAAGACTCTTCCTAGAGTTGGCCGCCTGGCCAAACTGAGCAATCAGGGAGAAGGGCCTTGGTCAGTGAGGTGACCAAGAATCTGATGGTCACTCTGACAGAGCTCTAGAGTTCCTATGTGGAGATGGGAGAACTTTTCAGAAGGACAACCATCTCTGAAGCACTCCAACAATCAGGCCTTTATGGTAGAGTGGCCAGATGGAAGCCACTCCCCAGTAAAAGGCACATGAAAGCCCGCTTGGAGTTTGCCAAAAGGCACCTAAAGACTCTCAGACCATGAGAAACCAGATTCTCTGGTCTCATGAAACCAAGATTGATGGCCTGAATGCCAAGCATGGTGGTGGCGGCATCATGCCGTGGGGATGCTTTTCAGTGGCATGGACTGGGAGACTAGTCAGGATCGAGGCAAAGATGAACGGAGCAAAGTACATAGAGATCCTTGATGAAAACCTGCTCCAGAGTGTTCAGGACCTCAGACTGGGGCAAAGGTTCACCTTCCAACAGGACAAAGACCCTAAGCACACAGCCAAGACAGCGCAGGAGTGGCTTCAGGACAAGTCTCTGAATGTCCTTGAGTGGCCCGGCCAGAGCTCTTAGAGACCTGAAAATAGCTGTGCAGCAACCCTCCCCAGGATCTGCATAGAAGAATGGAACTCCCCAAATACAGGGTCGTGTCTTGACTATCATTAATGTGTTATGTCTTGACTATCATTGTGTTTGACTGTTATTTTATAAAATAATGACATACTGTGTTCATTAGTCATATAACAATCAAGTAGTAATCTGGGGCACCACGGGAAAAGTTATTTAATGAGTTACTATCTCCCGACTGAACCCTAAAGATATAAACATCTCTTACATTAGTCAGTCAATTCATTAATTCTTATTTACCGTCCGTTTCATCCTGAATTTCGCAAAGTTCTTGGATATCTCCATAAAATAATCAGCGATATACAAATTGGCTTAATAATTTATTTACTAACTAAATAATCACACAGATTTACATAAACACACAAACATGATAGCTTACACTGACTACTACACAGTGCAATGAAAAGTCCCTAGTGGACTAAACCGATATGACAGCGTGTTACACAAAACGGTGCATTCAAAAGAGAGGGAAAGGGAGAGACAAAGGACTTCCACTAACGTACATACAGCTGATAACTATGCTCATGGGAATGCAAATACTTTTCACATGAACTCATTCATATTTACATGTGTATGTCTTTGCTGTCTCTGTTGAGAACACTCGATCCATCTATGGGGAGTAATTCGACAAAGTCTCGGGTTGTGTAAGTGTCTGGTTGTCCACTAGAGATCACCATGTCTTTTGTAGTCGTAGCTTCTTGATTTCGGATCTTCCAGATGAAGTGTTTGTTAGAATGGATCTTTCAACATACCACCCGGTGGTTCTCGGTCGAGTTTACAGGACTAAAGTAGTTAAACAGCTTCAGACTGAAGGTTCCCGTGTAGTCTTCGAGAGAGAGAGAGAGTTTCAGAGTTTCTAACCATTTCAACGTGCAGCCACGCTCCATGAGTCTGACCATTCGTGACGTCCGGTTCAACACCGTCCGCCTGCTTGGTCTTTAGTCTTGTAGTTTTTTAACCATTTGTAAAGTATTCAGCTGGCACTGCACATAACTGGTCTATAGAGAGTTCTTCAGCAGGTCCTTTAAACACTTTGGGAAAAAGAGCGTTCCATTACGTTTGGCATGTCTGTGCTCACGTGGGCGTGGTTACTGACTGGATAAACTTTACATGAAAAACTATTTTCTAATTTAGAAGGCCAAGATCACATTTCATCTTCTCACAAATAGTTTCATATTTAATCCTAGAAATTCCACAATATTTGGATGTAAACCTGACAACTGGGAAGTATACACATTCAGAGATACGGTTATGTTGTTATACTATCCTTAATAAGATCCCAAAACAACAACTGATCGGACATAATTGTTCTTTAAGTACCCACGGACCCTAACCCTTAATCCGTTTGGATTACAGAAACATTGTTTCATTAACCAATCTTTTGATGTTACCGTACTGGAAAGTCTCTCTCTGTGGTAACAAAGGGATTTTTTACTTCCATTTCTGCAGAGTGGGAGAGAGAGTTTTCGGTTTTCGGTATTTGTCATGACAACAGTATTTGTCATGACAACAGGTGTGCCAAGCTTGTAGCATCATACGCAAGAAGACTCGAGGCTGTAATTGCTGCCAAAGGTGCTTCAACAAATTACTGTGTAACGGGTCTGAATACTTATGTAAACATGATATTTCATTTTTTTTAATTTTATAAATTAGCAAATATTTCTAACCAGTTTTGTTTGTCATTATGGGTATTGTGTGGAAATTTGGGAAAAAAACAATAACGAATTTTTGAATAACAACATTTGGAAAAAAGTCAAGGGGTCTGAATACTTTCCAAAGGCACTGTAAGTACAGCACCAGCTGTGTGTGTGTGTGTTAGGGCTGGGCCTAAAATTAATATCTACATTTTTTCAAACATATGGGCGATTCACGATATATACACTACCGTTCAAAAGTTTGAGGTCACTTACAAATGTCCTTGTTTTTGAAAGAAAAGCCCCCAAAAATTGTCAATTAAAATAACATCAAATTGATCAGAAATACAGTGTAGACATTGTTAATGTTGTAAATGACTATTGTAGCTGGAAACGGCTGATTTTGAATGGAATATCTACATAGGTGTACAGAGGCCCATTGTCAGCAACCTTCACTCCTATGTTCCAATGGCACGTTGTGTTAGCTAATCCGAATCCGAGTTTATAATTTTAAAAGGCTAATTGATCATTAGAAAACCCTTTTGCAATTATGTTAGCACAGCTGAAAACTGCCTTCTTTAGACTAGTTGAGTATCTGGAGCATCAGCATTTGTGGGTTTGATTACAGGCTCAAAATGGCGAGAAACAAATGACTTTCTTCTGAAACTCGTCAGTCTATTCTTGTTCTGAGAAATGAAGGGTATTTGATGTGAGAAATTGCCAAGAAACTGAAGATCTCATACAACGCTGGGTACTACTCCCTTCACAGAACAGCACAAACTGGATCTAACCAGAATAGAAAGAGGAGTGGGAGGCCCCGGTGCACAACTGAGCAAGAGGACAAGTACATTAGTGTCTAGTTTGAGAAACAGACGCCTCACAAGTCCTCAACTGGCAGCTTCATTAAATAGTACCCGCAAAACACCAGTCTCAACGTCAACAGTGAAGAGGCGACTCCGGGATGCTGGCCTTCTATGCAGAATTGCAAAGAAAAAGCCATATCTCAGACTGGTCAATAGAAATTAAATATTAAGACGGGCAAAAGAACACACAATGGACAGAGGAACTCTGAACCTGTCCTGGTGAACCCATGCCACTCAGGATCCCACAACTGCGACACCACTGCCCAGTGTCTGCCAGGGGAGGACCGGCAGTACCAGTGCCAGTGTGCCACCGGGTACAGGGGCGACGAGCGCAACCGCTATGGTAAGAGTGGGGCACCGTGGATAGGGTGGGTCTGGGGGATGGAAGGGAGGTAAGGAAATAGAAGCAGAGCTATAGAAAACTTGGCAAATTCTGAGTGCCCATGAAAATTCTAAATCTATCTTGGCACCAAAAGCTCTATGCCAATCACATTGTAGTTACTGACTTTGCGGAACTCTGTATGGCTAGCTAGGAGCTGACACAAGGGAATTATCATGAGGTCCTGGGCAGTGGAAAGAGAGATGGGCCAAAATTGGGTTGGATGAAACAAAGCAACAGGATAGACTAAGTACAGTATAAGGCAGTGGGCTATGAGGTTGCTGGCCAGTAAAGAAGGGAATGAGGGTTGTGGGACTATGGATGGAGTTGTTGGAGAGTTGAGAGTGCTCCAAGTCTCTCTCTCTCTCAAAGGGGTTTTACTGGCATGGGAAAGATATGTTGAAATTTCCAAAGCAAGTGAAATAAACAAAAAACTAGATAAAGATATTTAAAATGTTATTATTAGCTGTGTACTGTGGTTTAACAAATGGTAGGGGAAGATAAATATGCAGATAATATATATTGTATTAGTTATATTTACAATGTCGTTCGTGCTCCACTGGTTGCACTTTTCGCATGGAAACAGGTCACAAATATTGCTGCTGTCATTGCACAATACAGTACTAACCCTAACAGATATGGGAGTTTGTCAATGTTTGATTTGTTTTTAAATTCTTTGTGAGTCTGTGTGATCTGTTTGAAATATGTGTCTCTAATGTGGTCATGTCATCTCTCTCTCTCTCTCCCCCTTTTCTGAGTCATCCATCCAGCGAGGAGACAGAGTGCGCCAGGGCCTTGACACTTTGTTTACTCTCTGCGGAGTGTTTTTGGATGCGCCCTCCTCCTCTCCTCTCATCCTCTTCCTCCTCTCCTTCCTGCGCTCTCCAATCCGCCCCACCCCTTCTCATTCCAAGGCTGCATCTGCTTTCCATCAACATCTCACATCTCAGTTCATTGAACAGGAGAGGGGGGGGGGGTTAAGTGGATAAGGGAAAAAGAAGAGGGGAGGAGAGAGAAGGGGGAGAGGAGGTGGAGATGAGGGAGAGGAGGTGGAGATGAGGGAGAGGAGGTGGAGATGAGGGAGATGAGGGAGAGGAGGTGGAGATGAGGGAGAGGAGGTGGAGATGAGGGAGAGGAGGTGGAGATGAGGGAGAGGAGGTGGAGATGAGGGAGAGGAGGTGGAGATGAGGGAGAGGAGGTGGAGATGAGGGAGAGGAGTGAGGCAATTTGTCATGTTTCAACAGAGTGAAGCTTGGTAACTCTTCTTCCCCACTCTCTCAGGTCTGATCTTGTGTGAGAAACTTGGATGGAGGAGAAGAATAGAGAGAGAGAGAGAGAGAGAGAGAGAGAGAGAGAGAGAGAGAGAGAGAGAGAGAGAGAGAGAGGGAGAGAGAGAGAGAGAGAGAGAGAGAGAGGTCTGTCATCTGGGAAGAGCAAAGAGGGCTCTGCATGTTCAGGAATTAACAAGCAACACTGCTGTGTTTTGGCACGAAAGCCCCTCTGCCCCTAAAAAGGGGAACACACGGAGGGGCAGCTTTGTGCCCGCGAGGGGCAGCTGTGTGCCCGCGAGGGACAGCTGTGTGCCCGCGAGGGACAGAGAGACAAGCCCACCTGGGGGTGAGAGCCCAGTCTTTGCACCTCCCCTCTAAGCTGTCCCCTGCACAGCTGCCCTTTCCCCTTCGCGCCCCTCCCCCAGCCCCTCACACACTAAAGGACAGACACATGCACAGATAGATGCACTCTCACACACCTCCCGTTCACCCATTCCCACTTCTCCACTCTGCAGAGGAATCTGGAGCTGATTTTCTGGCTGCTGAAGGGCACCTCTCGTGTTGGGTGGGTGAGGGGAGATCTGACAGTAGGTGTTACGTTCCCCAGTTTCTGTGGTGCTTTTGCTTGTATGTGTGTGTTTCAGGATGGCTTCCTGAAATTCTCCCCATTTACTAATTGGAGCTGACCCCGCCCCCTCGTCAGGATACAGCTGTATCCCATTAGACACCTTCTCCAGCTATATAAGCCAGTGTTCTATTGCTCAGAAGGGAGAAGGCTGAGAGAGGAGGCTGATGACTGAGGAGGCTGATGACTGAGGAGGCTGATGACTGAGGAGGCTGATGACTGAGGGTGAAGTGCATCCTGAATTTAAAGTTGTTAAGAGATTGTGGTATGTTAGCTGTTACTGATTGTTATGTTCTGTGTTAGTGATTTTTGCTAAAAGAGAGAGATCTATCCAAAGGTCCGTATTGATTAATTGAAATTGTTTGTATTCTGTTTTTGTTCCCAGGGGGGAAGGGGAAGGCACCTAGGGAGTGCTTAGGCAAGAGGCCTGCGGGCATACATAACCCGTAGTATTTACTGTCTATGCACACTAGGTAAGACCTGGACGGACCACCCCCTGTATTTTGGTTAGTGCACCAGGTGGTGCTAAGTTAGGTAAGACCTGGACGGACCACCCCCTGTATTTTGGTTAGTGCACCAGGTGGTGCTAAGTTAGGTAAGACCTGGACGGACCACCCCCTGTATTTTGGTTAGTGCACCAGGTGGTGCTAAGTTAAGTAAGCTGTAGGTAGGCAGGTAAGGTAGGAGAGGGGGGGTTTGACCTTTACTTTCTTTGCTTTGGTTCCGTTCAGCCCCTTTTCCCCAAAATTACCGTGTGATGGAATAAATTCCTTGTTAACGGTACCGCTTACTGCTTTTGTCATCCTTACTCGCACCTACAGTCCCATACCTCTTTCACTCCGCGGGGAATTTAGAGCAGCAGGGAGTTGCGTTCCCTCCTCCTAGAGGCGTACGTAACAGTAGGTCATTTTATCACGGAGTGGGGATGCCCCCCACCCACACCCGCCACTGTCATTATCCTTCATGATCAAAACCAGCTCTCCCGCTGCGTTCACTTAAATCGGCCCCCGGGGCTCCCAGGCCCAGTTCCCAAGAGGCGAGGTGCAGAGCCATCCCCCGCCGTCCTCCCACTGTCATCACAAACAGCGGTGATTGCATGGCATGGTTTATATTCCATGGCTCGAGGCGTCACGCACATAGCCCTTTTTACATTCACCAGGACACCAGTAATGGCTAATTCATGTTTGGTGTCAGCGGTGGGATCCCGGCTCCCCCATGGAGTGGCGCTTATTGGGCCTGCATTACTCTGTTTCTCAGGGCAGTGGGTGGGATCCCGGCTCCCCCATGGAGTGGCGCTTTATGGGCCTGCATTACTCTGTTTCTCAGGGCAGGCAGATGATCACAGATACCTGGGTTAAAATAGTATCCGTTATCTTCTCAAATACTGTGTCTGTGCTTCATTGAGCGTGCCTGGCGCGATGGATCCAATGGAATAGCCCCAAAAGTGCCCATCTGGCACTCCAGACAGATTCAATCAAAAGCACAGAAGTATTTGAAAGAAAGCTAACTATATTTGAACTGAGGTCTGGTCTCAGGACTGGACAAAGACAAAAAATCTACTGAAAGTGATGGTTAGATGATACTATAACTGTGACATAACAGTTCTGTCATCTCTTTCTCAGATGTGGATGGGCGTGTTGAGGGCCCAAGCCCAGTGTGTTAACCTGCCAGGAAGCCATCGCTGCCAATGCCAGAGCGGCTACAAGTTTGGCTTTGACGGGCGTCCCTGTATAGGCGAGTGATCTATTCTGTACTATTGGAATTCTGACTGAACTACAAATCCCTTGAAGGGCTGGGAATTGCCAGGGACCAGAGACGATATAATATAATCACAATACTAGGGTGCTGATATGATATGTAATTTGATTATAAACTCAGAAAAAAAAAGAAATGTCCTTTTTCAGGACCCTGTCTTTCTAACATAATTTGTAAAAATCACGGTTTCCCATGCTCGTTCAATGAACCATAAACAATTAATGAACATACACCTGTGGAACGGTCTATAAGACACTAACCGCTTACAGTCGGTAGGCAATTAAGGTCACAGTCATGACAACTTAGGACACTAAAGAGGCCTTTCTACTGGCTCTGGAAAAAAAACAAAGAAAGTTGCCCAGGGTCCCTGCTCATCTGCGTGAACGTGCCTTAGGCATGCTGCAAGGAGGCATGAGGACTGCACATGTGGCCAGGGCAATAAATTGCAATGTCCGTACTGTGAGACGCCTAAGACAGCGCTACAGGGAGACAGGACGGACAGCGGATCGTCCTCGCAGTGGCAGACCACGTGTAACAACACCTGCACAGGATCGGTACATCCGAACATCACACCTGAGGGACGGATACAGGATGGCAACAACAACTGCCTGAGTTACACCAGGAACGCACAATCCTTCCATCCGTGCTCAGACTGTCCGCAATAGGCTGAGAGAGGATGGACTGAGGGCTTGTAGGCCTGTTGTAAGGCAGGTCCTCACCAGACATCACCGGAAACAATGTCACCTATGGGCACAAACCATCACTGGACCAGACAGGACTGGCAAAAAGTGCTCTTCACTGACCAGTCGCTGTTTTGTCTCACCAGGGGTGATGGTCGGATTCGCGTTTATCGTCTAAGGAATGAGCGTTACACCGAGGCCTGTACTCTGGAGTGGGATCGATTTGGAGGTGGAGGGTCCGTCATGGTCTGGGGCGGTGTGTCACAGAATCATCGGACTGAGCTTGTTGTCATTGCTGGCAATCTCAACGCTGTGCGTTACAGGGAAGACATCCTCCTCCCTCATGTGGTACCCTTCCTGCAGGCTCATCCTGGCATGACCCTCCAGCATGACAATGCCACTGCTCATTCTGTGCGTGATTTCCTGCAAGACAGGAATGTCACTTGGTTCTCCTGCTTCTTCTACACTGTGTCCAATGTGTGCTCTTCTCACCTGTGTCACAACTAACTTATTTTTTTTGCGTCCGTGTCCATGTGTTTTTACAGCTTCAGATAGAAGGGGGAAAAGCTTTACAACATCAACTTGGCCATTTAGCCTTAAGTGGTACGTTTTAAGTGCCCCTGAAAGCATGTTATCGAGGTGAACTTGATAAATGCTTAAGAATGTATCCGAGTGAGTAGGGGACAGGGGAGGGCGAGAGTGTGTGTGCGTGCGGGTACGTGTACAGGCGTCAGACATACAGCAGGACCACGCTGGTGTGTATGTACAGTGGGGCAAAAAAGTATTTAGTCAGCCACCAATTGTGCAAGTTCTCCAACTTAAAAAGATGAGAGAGGCCTGTAATTTTCATCATAGGTACACTTCAACTATGACAGACGAAATGAGAAAAAGAAATCCAGAAAATCACATTGTAGGATTTTTTTATTTATTTATTTGCAAATCATGGTGGAAAATAAGTATTTGGTCAATAACAAAAGTTTATCTCAATACTTTGTTATATACCCTTTGTTGGCAATGACAGAGGTCAAACGTTTTCTGTAAGTCTTCACAAGGTTTTCACACACTGTTGCTGGTATTTTGGCCCATTCCTCCATGCAGATCTCCTCTAGAGCAGTGATGTTTTGGGGCTGTCGCTGGGCAACACGGACTTTCAACTCCCTCCAAAGATTTTCTATGGGGTTGAGATCTGGAGACTGGCTAGGCCACTCCAGGACCTTGAAATGCTTCTTCTGAAGCCACTCCTTCAAGATTGCCCGAGGCGGTGTGTTTGGGATCATTGTCATGCTGAAAGACCCAGCCACGTTTCATCTTCAATGCCCTTGCTGATGGAAGGAGGTTTTCACTCAGAATCTCACGATACATGGCCCCATTCATTCTTTCCTTTACACGGATCAGTCGTCCTGGTGCCTTTGCAGAAAAACAGCCCCAAAGCATGATGTTTCCACCCCCATGCTTCACAGTAGGTATGGTGTTCTTTGGATGCAACTCAGCATTCTTTGTCCTCCAAACACGACGAGTTGAGTTTTTACCAAAAAGTTCTATTTTGGTTTCATCTGACCATATGACATTCTCCCAATCCTCATCTGGATCATCCAAATGCTCTCTAGCAAACTTCAGACGGGCCTGAACATGTACTGGCACTGCAGGATTTGAGTCCCTGGCGGCGTAGTGTGTTACTGATGGTAGGCTTTGTTACTTTGGTCCCAGCTCTCTGCAGGTCATTCACTAGGTCCCCCCATGTGGTTCTGGGATTTTTGCTCACCGTTCTTGTGATCATTTTGACCCCACGGGTGAGATCTTGCGTGGAGCCCCAGATCGAGGAAGATTATCAGTGGTCTTGTATGTCTTACATTTCCTAATAATTGCTCCCACAGTTGATTTCTTCAAACCAAGCTGCTTACCTATTGCAGATTCAGTCTTCCCAACCTGGTGCAGGTCTACAATTTTGTTTCTGGTGTCCTTTGACAGCTCTTTGGTCTTGGCCATAGTGGAGTTTGGAGTGTGACTGTTTGAGGTTGTGGACAGGTGTCTTTTATACTGATAACAAGTTCAAACAGGTGCCATTAATACAGGTAACGAGTGGAGGACAGAGGAGCCTCTTAAAGAAGAAGTTACAGGTCTGTGAGAGCCAGAAATCTTGCTTGTTTGTATGTGACCAAATACTTATTTTCCACCATAATTTGCAAATTAATTAAAAATCCTACAATGTGATTTTCTGGATTTCTTTTCCTCATTTTGTCTGTCATAGTTGACCTATGATGAAAATTACAGGCCTCTCATCTTTTTAAGTGAGAACTTGCACAATTGGTGGCTGACTAAATACTTTTTTGCCCCACTGTACCTGCTTGTGCATGCATGTGAATGTGAGCAAGACAGTGTGTTGTTGAGTGTGTGTGTGTGTCAGATACAGCATTGTGTGTGTGTGTGTGTGTGGGAGGCGAGACAGGAAATGTGAGCAGGAGGAGTAGATCGTGTGCGATTTGTGGCCCTTGCATGGCCCCCAGGACCATAGATTACCACCAGAGATATACAGTGGAAGTCGGAAGTTTACATACACTTAGGTTGGAGTCATTAAAACTAGTTTTTCAACCACTCCACAAATTTCTTGTTAACAAACTATAGTTTTATAGTCGGTTAGGACATCTACTTTGTGCATTACACAAGTACATTTTCCAGCAATTGTTTCCAGACAGATTATTATCACAATTCTAGTGGGTCAGAAGTTTACATACACTAAGTTGACTGTGAAAATTCCAGAACATGATGTCATGGCTTTAGAGGCTTCAAAATCAAAAGAAATCAGCCAAGACCCCAGAAAAAAAATCTCAAACGCCTGAAGGTACCACATTCATCTGTACAAACAATAGTATGTGTGTGTGTCATGGCGGTTTTGGAGCCATGGCTTTTTCCTTGCTGAGCGGCCTTTCAGGTTATGTTGATATAGGACTCGTTTCACTGTGGATATAGATACTTTCGCACCTGTTTCCTCCATTTGAGATACAGTGAAATAATCTGTCTGTAAACAATTGTTGGAAAAATTACTTGTGTTATGCACAGCTATCCTCGCTGCAAGCCCAGCTTCAGACGCAATCGTTAGGCAAGGGAAATGTAAGTGTAGGAGAGGATAAAACAGCGTCTGTGCCACCAGTAAGTACAGATAGTAGTATAAGTCCCCTCGCACAGTCACTGCAGCCGTAAAAAAAATGTCATGGCTTCTGGAGGGAAATGCTGTAGGAATGCTCAACCGGTGTCGCTCACTCAGCCGACAAACTTTCAACCGGTTCTCCCCATTAAGCAGTGGGTCGGAGTCAGAGGCCAAGCCTTCTCTGGTCTCTACTCCTCCCGTTACGGGGTCTGAGACGCCGAAGCCTCCCACCATTAGCACTGACAAATTGAAAACTCTAGTCATTGGCAACTCAATTACCCACAATATGAGATTTCAAAAGAATCATCCAGCAGTCATCCACTGTTTACCAGGGGGCAGGGCTACCAACGTTAAGGCTAATCTGAAGATGGTGCTGGCTAAGGCTAAAACTGGCGAGTGTAGAGAGTATAGAGATATTGTTATCCACGTCGGCACCAACGATGTTAGGATGAAACAGTCAGAGGTCACCAGCTTCAGGTCACCAGCTTCAGCTTCAGCGTGTAAATCAGCTAGAATGATGTCTCGGCATCAAGTAGATGTCTCTGGCCCCCTTCCAGTTAGGGGGAGTGAGCTCTACAGCAGAGTCTCACAACTCAATCGCTGGTTGAAAACTTTTCTGCCCCACCCAAAAGATAGAATTTGGAGATAACTGGCCCTCTTTCTGGGACTCACCCACAAACAGGACCCAGCCTGGCCTGTTGAGGAGTGACGGACTCCATCCTAGCTGGAGGGGTGCTCTCATCTTATCTACGAACATAGACAGGGCTCTAACTCCCCTAGCTTGAAATCATGAAATCTATGCAGCCTACTCAATCACTTTTTATAGCTACTGTTTCCAGGCCTCCTGGGCCATATACAACGTTCCTCACTGAGTTCCCTGAATTCCTCTCGGACCTTGTAGTCAGGGCAGATAATATTCTAATTTTTGGTGACTTTAATATTCACATGGAAAAGTCCACAGACCCACTCCAAAAGGCTTTCGGAGCCATCGTCGACTCACTCGGTTTTGTCCAACAGGTCTCTGGACCTACTCACTGCCACAGTCATACTCTGGACCTAGTTTTGTCTCGTGGAATAAATGTTGTGGATCTTAATGTTTTTCCTCATAATCCTGGACTATCGGACCACCATTTTATTACGTTTGCAATCGCAACAAATAATCTGCTCAGACCCCAACCAAGGACCATCAAAAGTCGTGCTATAAATTCTAACTGAGGAACTCAATGTAACCTTGCGCAATACCCTAGATGCAGTCGCACCCCTAAAAACAAAAAAACATTTGCCATAAAAAACGAGCTCCCTGGTATACAGAAAATACCCGAGCTTTGAAGCAAGCTAACATAAAATTGGAACGGAAATGGCGCTACACCAAACTGTAAGTCTTCCGACTAGCTTGACAGTACCGTGCAGTATCGAAGAGCCCTCACTGCTGCTCGATCATCCTATTTTTCCAAGTTAACTGAGGAAAATAAGAACAATCCTAAATTTATTTTTGATACTGTCGCAAAGCTAACTAAAAAGCAGCATTCCCCAAGAGAGGATGGCTTTCACTTCAGCAGTGATAAATTCATGAACTTCTTTGAGGAAAAGATCATGATCATTAGAAAGCAAATTACGGACTCTTTAAATCTGTGTATTCCTCCAAAGCTCAGTTGTCCTGAGTCTGCACAACTTTGCCAGGACATAGAATCAAGGGAGACACTCAAGTTTTTAGTACCATATCTCTTGACACATTGATGAAAATAATCATGGCCTCTAAACCTTCAAGCTGCATACTGGACCCTATTCCAACTAAACTACTGAAAGAGCTGCTTCGTGTGCTTGGCCCATAATAAACGGCTCTCTATCCACCGGATGTGTACCAAACTCACTAAAAGTGGCAGTAATAAAGCCTCTCTTAAAAAGCCAAACCTTGACCCAGAAAATATAAAAAACTATCGGCCTATATCGAATCTTCCATTCCTCTCAAAATATTTTGAAAAAGCTGTTGCACAGCAACTCACTGCCTTCCTGAAGACAAACAATGTATACAAAACGCTTCAGTCTGGTTTTAGACCCCATTATAGCACTGAGACTGCACTTGTGAAGGTGGTAAATGACCTTTTAATGGCATCAGACCGAGGCTCTGCAACTGTCCTCGTGCTCCTAGACCTTAGTGCTGCTTTTGATACCATCGATCACCACATTATTTTGGAGAGATTGGAAACCCAAATTGGTCTACACAGACAAGTTCTGGTTTAGATCTTATCTGTCGGGAAAGATATCAGTTTGTCTCTGTGGATGATTTGTCCTCTGACAAATCAACTGTGTTCCTCAAGGCTCTGTTTTAGGACCACTTGTTTTCACTATATATTTTACCACTTGGTGATGTCATTCGGAAACATAATGTTAACTTTCACTGCTATGCGGATGACACACAGCTGTACATTTCGATGAAACATGGTGAAGCCCCAAAATTTCCCTCCCTGGAAGCCTGTGTTTCAGACATAAGGAAGTGGATGGCAGCAAATGTTCTACATTTATACTCTGACAAAACAGAGATGCTTGTTCTAGGTCCCAAGAAACAAAGAGATCTTCTGTTGAATCTGACAATTAATCTTGATGGTTGTACAGTCGTCTCAAAAAAAACTGTGAAGGACCTCGGCGTTACTCCGGATCCTGATCTCTCTTTTGACGAACATATCAAGACTGTTTCAATGACAGCTTTTTTCAATCTACGTAACATTGTAAAAATCAGAAACTTTCTGTCCAAAAATGATGCAGAAAAATGAATCCATGCTTTTGTCACTTCTAGGTTAGACTACTGCAATGCTCTACTTTCCGGCTACCCGGATAAAGCACTAAATAAACTTCAGTTAGTGCTAAACACGGCTGCTAGAATCTTGACTAGAACCAAAAGATTTGATCATATTACCCCGGTGCTCTCCTCTCTACACTGGCTTCCTGTTAAGACAAGGGCTGATTTCAAGGTTTTACTGCTAACCTACTAAGCATTACTTGGGCTTGCTCCTAACTATCTTTCCGATTTGGTCCTGCCGTACATACCTACACGTACGCTACGGTCACAAGACGCAGGCCTCCTTACTGTCCCTAGAATTTCTAAGCAAACAGCTGGAGGCAGGGCTTTCTCCTATAGAGCTCCATTTTTATGAAATGGTCTGCCTATCCATGTGAGAGATGCAGATTCTGTCTCAACCTTTAAGTCTTTATTGAAGACTCATCTCTTCAGTAGGTCCTATTGGCCAGCAACATACCACCCTGCATCCCACTGCTGAAGCTAAGCAGGGTTGGTCCTAGTCAGTCCCTGGATGGGAGACCAGATGCTGCTGGAAGTGGTGTTGGAGGGCCAGTAGGAGGCACTCTTTCCTCAGGTCTAAAAAAATGCCCCAGGGCAGTGACACGTACGCTATGGTCACAAGACGCAGGCCTCCTTACGGTCCCTAGAATTTCTAAGCAAACAGCTGGAGGCAGGGCTTTCTCCTATAGAGCTCCATTTTTATGAAATGGTCTGCCTATCCATGTGAGAGATGCAGACCTGTGTAGGGTGCTGTCTTTCAGATGGGATGTTAAACGGGTGTCCTGACTCTCTGAGGTCATTAAAGATCCCATGACACTCATTGTAAGAGTAGGGGTGTTAACCCTGGTGTCCTGGCTAAATTCCCAAGCTGTCCTTCATACCATCACACACATGGACTCGGAGTGCTCCTGAACAGCTAGGAATATCTCATTGTATGTCAGCCATTCACAATAGGCCTTCTAGGCCTTATGTGCAGTTCACAGCACTCACCACTATATTTATAGATGCATAACATTTTCTGTGACGTGTTCTTTTTGTGGCTAACCTGCAACCTGTGTTGAACTGGCAAACTGTAAGGTGTAAACTGTCATTTTAATTTCAAAGTCAAAGTCAAAAGGTCAGTCACCATTTCATAACTTGAAGATTGTTGAAATTCGAATAGATTCTAAAGTTCATGAGTGAATTTCAAATTACATTTTAATTGACCCCAACCCTGCTACCCACAGAGTTAACACACACTTTGCATCCACAGTTACCACAGAATCACCTTCACAGCTTACTGACCACTATTAACATTTCAGGTATTCACCTCTGAATCACCTGCATGACTGTCCATTGTCCGTAGGTCTGACCAGCCCGGAGTGCTTGGCGGTAGACGTGGTGCGCAGGGCCATGTTCTGGGTGGACAGCACGCCGGACAAGATTGAACGTGCCAACCAGGACGGCAGCGGGAGATAGACACACTTTGACACCGACCTGGTCAACCCCCGCGCCATCATAGTGGACTCTTCCAACAGGTATGGTAGAAGTTTAGAGTGGGTCATGTCAAAATCTCTCGTAGGGGTGCGCACAATTTTTATGGAGCTGAGTAAAAAAATACATAATGTAATGAAGAAAGCATACTCCCAGTATTTTAAGTTTTACAGTATTTCAGTCAAGTGAGCATGTTTACTATTCTCACTGTTTTTTTTACTGTAGAATAAAATGTAACTTTTTGGGAGCATACAGTAAATGTACCAGTTGGTTTCTACACAGC
Organism: Brachymystax lenok tsinlingensis; assembly: GCA_030435695.1. Classification (NCBI taxonomy): domain Eukaryota; kingdom Metazoa; phylum Chordata; class Actinopteri; order Salmoniformes; family Salmonidae; genus Brachymystax; species Brachymystax lenok. The sequence continues at coordinate 1,261,033 of CM059808.1, forward strand.
AGTGACTATCGTCTAGGGATGTAGAGATTCACCAATACTCGGTTACCAGTTCAAATGTTTAAGATAGAGTGCTTCGGTCCACAATTTTTACGCTGCTGCTACTTTTTTTTCTTCTTCAGTTTATTTTAGTAAATACTTTCTTAACACTTGTTTTTCTTAACTGCATTGTTGGTTAAGGGCTTGTAAGTAAGCATTTCACTGTAAGGTCTACACCTGTTGACAAATTGATTTGATTTGAAAAGGCATGGATTTTTTTGGGGTGCATTATGGCCGTCGGAAAATTTGAGTCATTATCAAGAGCTTGTCAAATTTTTAATAAGAGACATATAAAGTGGGTACAGCCTGCGCAAAATAACAAAGCAGTGCTCATGCCTTTCAAGCGACTTTTTTCAAATCATGATTATAGTCGCATCATGCAGCCTTACAATGTATTAAAAATCTAAACATATAGCCCAACTTTTGTAGAACAACTAAAGTTACATTAATAACTCTAAATGAAGCATATAGGAGTACCTGTTTCTTTGTTAACCGCTCTACACAAAATAGCCGCATGTGCATACTCCCTCAAATCATTTGGAGAAAACATATTTTCTATTTTATCAGTATTCTTCATACTATAAAATAATGTTACGGAATTCTAATCAAATCTTGTCTGCTAAATGAAGTAGTGTACTGTAGCCCACAGCCATATGGCATAGCCAGATCAGGGCCTAACATAAGGACAATGCAGAGTATGCTTTTCTGTTCTTCTGAAATAGACAACATTTTCTAAAGTCATGTTTCTTTAGACCTGTCTATAATAAATAATGAATTTATTGTGAAGGTGTAGGCTATATTACATGGATTTATTGTGATGGTGTAGACTATATTATATGGATTTATTGTGAAGGTGTAGACTATATTACATGGATTTATTGTGATGGTGTAGACTATATTACATGGATTTATTGTGGAGGTGTAGGCTATATTACATGGATTTATTGTGAAGGTGTAGGCTACATTACATGGATTTATTGTGAAGGTGTAGACTATATTTGTCACGCCCTGACCGGTAGGAGCCTGTTTATGTCTCCTTTTGGTTTGGTCAGGGTGTGATTTGGGGTGGGCATTCTATGTTATAGTTTTGTATTTCTTTGTTTTGGCTGAGTGTGGCTCTCAATCAGGGACAGCTGTCTATCGTTGTCTCTGATTGGGAACCACACTTAAGCAGCTATTTTTCCCTCTGTGTGTGTGTGTGTGTGTGTGTGTGTGTGTGTGTGTGTGTGTGTGTGTGTGTGTGTGTGTGTGTGTGTGTGTGTGTGTGTGTGTGTGTGTGTGTGTGTGTGTGTGTGTGTGTGTGTGTGTGTGTGTGTGTGTGTGTGTGTGTGTGTGTGTGTGTGTGTGTGTGTGTGTGTGTGTGTGTGTGTGTGTGTGTGTGTGTGTGTGTGTGTGTGTGTGTGTGTGTGTGTGTGTGTGTGTGTGTGTGTGTGTGTGTGTGGCATTTAACACCATAGTTCCCTTTAAGCTCGAGACCCTGGGTCTCGACCCAGCCCTGTGCAACTGGGTCCTGGACTTCCTGACGGGCCGGTCCCAGGTGGTGAGGGTAGGAAACAACATCTCCACTCCGCTGATCCTCAACACTGGGGCCCCACAAGGGTGCGTTCTCAGCCCTCTCCTGTACTCCCTGTTTACCCATGACTGCGTGGCCAGGCACGCATCCAACTCAATCATCAAGTTTGCTGACGACACTACAGTGGTAGGCTTGATTACCAACAACGACGAGACGGCCTACAGAGAGGAGGTGAGGGCCCTCGGAGTGTGGTGTCAGGAAAATAACCTCTCACTCAATGTCAGCAAAACAAAGGAGATGATCGTGGACTTCAGGAAACAGGAGAGGGAGCACCCCCCTATCCACATCGAGGGGACAGTAGTGGAGAGGGTGGAAAGTTTTAAGTTCCTCGGTGTACACATCACGGACAAACTGAATTGGTCCACCCACACAGACAGCGTGGTGAAGAAGGCGCAACAGCGCCTCTTCAACCTCAGGAGGCTGAAGAAATTCGGCTTGTCACCAAAATCACTCACAAACTTTTACAGATGCACTATCGAGAGCATCCTGTCGGGCTGTATCACCGCCTGGTACGGCAACTGCTCCGCCCACAACCGTAAGGCTCTCCAGAGGGTAGTGAGGACTGCACAGCGCATCACCGGGGGAAACCTACCTGCCCTCCAGGACACCTACACCACCCGATGTCACAGGAAGGCCAAAAAGATCATCAAGGACAACAACCACCCGAGCCACTGCCTGTTCACCCCGCTATCATCCAGAAGGCGAGGTCAGTACAGGTGCATCAAAGCTGGGACCGAGAGACTGAAAAACAGCTTCTACCTCAAGGCCATCAGACTGTTAAACAGCCATCACTAACATTGAGTGGCTGCTGCCAACATACTGACTTAAATCTCTAGCCACTTTAAACATAGGAATTGGATGTAACAAATGTATCACTAGCCACTTTAAACAATTTTGTATATAATGTTTACGTATCCGACATACTCATATCAAATGTATACACTGTACTCTAAACCATCTACTGTATCTTGCCTATGCCGTTCGCCATCGACCCAAATCTCTAGCCACTTTAATAATTATAACTGGATGAAATAATGTATCACTAGCCACTTTAAACAATGCCATTTATATAATGTTTACATATCCTACATTACTCATCTCATATATATGTGTATATACTGTACTCCATACCATCTACTGCATCTTCCCTATGCCGGTCAGCCATCGCTCATCCATATATTTATATGTACATACTCGTATTCATTCCTTTACTCTTGTGTGTATAAGGTAGTTGTTGTGAAATTGTTAGATTACTTGTTAGATACTACTGCATGGTCGGAACTAGAAGCACAAGCATTTCGCTACACTCGCATTAACATCTGCTAACCATGTGTATGTGACAAATAAAATTTGATTTGGTGTGTGTGTGTGTGTGTGTGTGTGTGTTGGTGCGACACCTATTTGATCGTCGGTCATTGTTTTTGTTTTGAGTGAGTAACAATAAACATGTTTAACTCAACCCGGTACGCTGCGCCTTGGTCCGTCAATGAAGATCGTGACAATATTACATGGATTTATTGTGAAGGTGTAGGCTATATTACATGGATTTATTGTGAAGGTGGAGGCTATATTACATGGATTTATTGTGAAGGTGGAGGCTATATTACATGGATTTATTGTGAAGGTGGAGGCTATATTACATGGATTTATTGTGAAGGTGGAGGCTATATTACATGGATTTATTGTGAAGGTGGAGGCTATATTACATGGATTTATTGTGAAGGTGGAGGCTATATTACATGGATTTATTGTGAAGGTGTAGACTATTACATGGATTTATTGTGAAGGTGTAGACTATTACATGGATTTATTGTGAAGGTGTAGACTATTACATGGATTTATTGTGAAGGTGTAGGCTATATCAGGATCGAGGGAAAGATGAACGGAGTAAAGTACAGAAAGATCCCTGATGAAAACCTGCTCCAGAGCGCTCAGGACCTGACTGGGGCGAAGGTTCACCTTCCAACAAGACAACGCAGGAGTGGCTTCGGGACAAGTCTCTCTGAATGTCCTTGAGTGGCACAGCTAGAACCCGGACTTGAACCCGATGGAACATCTCTGGAGAGACCTGAAAATAGCTGTGCAGCAACGCTCCCCATCCAACATGACAGAGCTTGAGAGGATGTGCAGAGAGGAATGGGAGAAACTCCACAAATACAGGTGTGCCAAGCTTGTAGTATCATTCCCAAGACTAGAGGCAGTGAACGCTGCCAAAGGTGCTTCAACAAAGTACTGAGTAAAATGTCTGAATACTTATGTAAATGTAATATTCCAGTTTTTGATTTTTAATACATGTGCAAACATTTCTAAAAACCCCATAATGACAAATCAAAAACAGGTTATTGTGTAGATTTGATGAGGGGGAAAAAAACAATTTAATCAATTTTAGAATAAGGTTGTAATGTAACACAATGTGGAAAGTCAAGGGGTATGCGCTGTACTGGTGGCCATACTTAATTTTGACGTTACGTATCAGAGCGGACACCTGCAACAAACAAAAAGACGCCAAATGACCGAGGAGAGCCAAAGAGAGCCTTAGCATAGAACCTGTCAACTAGCAAGTTCCTTAAGTAGAAGGCAAACTGCTGCCAAATCCCTGTACTAAAGACCCACGTGACGAAATGTGACCGGTCTTCGCCAAGACATCAAGGGACTTCAAAGCCATAGAAACCTAGTGGCAAGAGCCCTATGAGCTCAGCCTTGCATTATATGATTGGACAAAGCCATTGATCACGTGATACCATTCATTCCTACATGAAGACTCAATAGCGCATTGAAGCAAAATGCAGTCGGTTAAGATGGCGTCTCATGGAGACATGCGCAGTTTGAGCAACTCCAGGAAATGAGACTTCAGGCTAGCTCAGCGTTGCTTCATCTCATTGAGAAACTCAAGTTAAAGGCTGACCGGGGTACTGCAGGCTGCCATTAATTGATTCAAGGACATACAGCTGGTGTATTAGAAGCAATTATTGGTACCATACTTGTCCTTAGAAAAATAAATGTACACAAAGATTTTTCCATTCACGATAATGGGGATCCTGTTAAACAATGCCTGCAGTCGGCCTTGAACTTCAGTGGCTTCAATGAGAGGGTGTAGTCATTCTCATCTGGTATTTAGGTCAGAAGTAATGTTTGTTCTGTGAATGATGATAGCCGAGTGTGGTGTAGTTGTCAAGGATTTCCACTGTCCTGTGACCTAATGTAGTCATCGGTTGCAGGGAGACTAATGATAGAGGACCGCTTTATGGTGCTATTTCGGGCGAGTCTTGAAGTGCTTTCCCCTGTGAGAACCCTTCTGTCATAGACTTCTACAGAGGCGGCGAATGAAGGACATTTGCGACAAAGCAAGGATTTCACCAACCACCACCAAAGTACATTTTCAACTGTGACTTCCCACCCCCTCAAATAAAGTTATGTAAATTTGTTTACCTCATTTCATAATGTTTTATAGAAAGCCAAAGAAAACTAGATCTTTGAGCCACAAGTCCTGTTATATCTGTCCATGTGTATTGAATGAACATATTTGAGTATTCTGTGCACTGTATTTCACCACATGGTCTGCAAATATGTTCTAACAGTCTAATCCTTTATCTTTTCTAAGATGTGATTCCTGACTTGTTTTATCGCTCAAACCCAGCTAAATAAATAAAGCACATTCTCCAACTCAAGGGTAATTTCAGCACAGAATCTGATAGTACTTCCCATTTCTTATGAACACAAACCAAAGTTTATTCCCCTCCAATGTAGTTCATACATTCTCATTCGAACACTCATGCCACGAAAAACCATTTCTTTATCCAAACAAAAAAACTAGTCCATTTCATTCCAACCTTCCCAAAAACAAACAAAAAAAAATAACTCAAAGGCTTAGTCCTAGTTGTTGGGGGACTAAAATAAGGACAAGGTCTTGGACCAATATCCATGTATAGTTTGTGTGGTACTTTTTCACAGACTATGTTGGGGGTTAAAGGCAGAGGTCAAGGGGTCAGGCAGGCCAGGTCATCTGCCGACCTTGCCCAGGCGGTGGTCTGTCTTGGGGTCTGCGATTACGGCCTGGACGGCTACGATGGCCTCGTTGATCCGGGTCTGCAGGTCTCGCAGGTCCTCGATGTGGAGCAGACGCAGGATCTGAGCCGCTTCGTTCAGGGTGGCGTCTGCAGGGAAAGGAGGCACACACCGTTAGAGGCCATGTTCATGCGACTGAGGCCACAGTTAAATTCATGAAGGACCACATGTATGAAGTAGGACGCATGTAATTGTGCTTTTGTTTTCCCCATGATATCTTCTACCAAAATAAGGGGGTTAATTGTTGTAGTCATCCATCAAAACACTTCCATACATCCTTCTCCTCAAGTAGGCACAACCCCTGACATAGCCTGATATTATGTTGACATGACAGGCCACTTCGTGGGGAAATGACACACTAGTGGTTCCTCAATTAAAAAGTTGAGATTATGCCACAGGATTTAGAGGTAATTTGTGGTTTAGTACGTTACCCTGAGTCACTGCTTCCATTGCTCCAGACCACCACAAGGCGGAGTTAGAGCACCGATTATGGGTTTAAGGCCTAATGTGTCTCTACCTGACAATGAATAAACTGATAATTGTGCACAACCTCAAAATTGAATTTCAATTAACTGAATAATGAGGATGAAGAAGGTGATTGAATTTAGAACAATAGTGTAAGAATTGCTATTCCTCTGTCCTGCACACACACCCTGAAAGAAATACACTTGTATAAAGCTGAGTGACTCAGTCATAGAGCCTCGGCTCCTACATAAAGCTGAGTGACTCAGTCATATAGCCTGGGCACCTACATAAAGCTGAGTGACTCAGTCATATAGCCTGGGCACCTACATAAAGCTGAGTGACTCAGTCATATAGCCTGGGCACCTACATAAAGCTGAGTGACTCAGTCATATAGCCTGGGCACCTACATAAAGCTGAGTGACTCAGTCATATAGCCTCGGCACCTACATAAAGCTGAGTGACTCAGTCATATAGCCTGGGCACCTACATAAAGCTGAGTGACTCAGTCATATAGCCTGGGCACCTACATAAAGCTGAGTGACTCAGTCATATAGCCTCGGCACCTACATAAAGCTGAGTGACTCAGTCATAGAGCCTGGGCACCTACATAAAGCTGAGTGACTCAGTCATTCATGGCTTTGGATCAAAATAAATAAGTAGCAACATTTTTTCTTATAGTCTTTAATAAAGACATGTTTTGGATATCCTGGCCTGGACACCATGTATTATAGTCTCTAAAAGGAAAAATATTACCACCGTCTCTTGCACGTGTCATTTTCCCTAACGAAAAATGCCCCGTAGATATTAATTTAGAATCCTCTAAATGTAATTATTGGCAGAGAGCCATTTAGATTGCAAAATAGTTGGGAAGAGATTTGCGATGGAACATGGTCTATGAATTGACAATTTTCCGTGTCTCCCACATGCACTTTAAACATTTAGATAATAAAGCATTTAAAAGGCTGACATTGGTTGATTTTATGCATTCATGAATGTTGCGGTTCATCTGATGAAGGATTGGCCAAATACATTTAAACTCAGTTTTTCACAATTCCTGACATGTAATCCTAGTAAAAATTCCCTGTCTCAGGTCAGTTGGATTACCACTTTATTTTAAGAATGTGAAATGTCAGAATAATAGTAGAGAGAATTATTTATTTCAGCTTTTATTTCTTTCATCACATTCCCAGTGGGTCAGAAGTTTACATACACTCAATTAGTATTTGGTAGCATTGCCTTTAAATTGTTTAACTTGGTTCCAAGGTTTTGGGTAGCCTTCCACAAGCTTCCCACAATAAGTTGGGTGAATTTTGGCCCATGCCTTGTGACAGAGCTGGTGTAACTGAGTCAGGTTTGTAGGCCTCCTTGCTTGCACACGCTTTTTCAGTTCTGCCCACAAATGTTCAATGAGGTCAGGGCTTTGTGATGGCCACTCCAATACTTTGACTTTGTTGTCCTTAAGCCATTTTGCCACAACTTTGGAAGTATGCTTGGGGTCATTGTCTATTTGGAAGACCCATTTGCGACCAAGCTTTAACTTCCTGACTGATGTCTAGATGTTGCGTCAATATATCCACATAATTTTAATTCCTCATGATGCCATCTATTTTGTAAAGTGCACCAGTCCCTCCTACAGCAAAGCACCCCCACAACATGATGCCGCCACCCCTGTGCTTCACGGTTGGAATGGTGTTCTTCGGCTTGCAAGCGTCCCCCTTTTTCCTCCAAACATAACAATGGTCATTATAGCCAAACATTTCTCCAAAAAGTATGATCTTTGTCCCCATGTGCAGTTGCAAACCGTAGTCCTTGCTGAGCGGCCTTTCAGGTTCTGTGGATATAGATACTTTTGTACCGGTTTCCTCCAGCATCTCCACTAGGTCCTTTGCTGTTGTTCTGGGATTGATTTGCACTTTTCGCACCAAAGTACGTTAATCTCTAAGAGACAGAACGCGTCTCCTTCCTGAGCGGTAGGACTGCTGCGTGGTCCCATGGCATTTATGCTTGCGTACTATTGTTTGTACAGATGAACGTGGTACCTTCAGGCGTTTGGAAATTGCTCCCAAGGATGAACCAGACTTGTGGAGGTCTACAATTCTCCTTTCCTAAGTTCTTGGCTGATTTCTTTTGATTTTCCCATGATGTCAAGCAAAGTTTGAAGGTAGGCCTTGAAATACATCCACAGGTACACCTCAAATTATGTCAATCAGAAGCTTCTAAAGCCATGACATCATTTTCTGGAATTTTCCAAGCTGTTTAAAGGCACAGCTAACTTAGTGTTTGTAAACTTCTGACACATTGGAATTGTGATACAGTGAATTATAAATGAAATAATCTGTCTGTAAACAATTGTAAAAATTACTTGTGCCATGCACAAAGTAGATGTCCTAACCGACTTGCCAAAACTTTAGTTTGTTAACAAGACATTTGTGGAGTGGTTGAAAAACGAGTTAATGACTCCAACCTAAGTGTATGTAAACTTCTGACTTTAACTGTATATAACCGTAGAAAACTATTGTAGATCGGAGGGCCATCAAGCGAAACAGACCAATGAACCAGAGTTAAACAGCGGGAGTATCTATGACTGAGGACTGGGTAGGGGGCCCACGCCCTCCGCTTCTCCCTTCCCTCTGCACAGGGTTCTGTGCCGGGAGGGTGGTTTCGGCTCTCGCCCGAGCTCAGATCCCCGCATCTCGTGTCGCCTAGGTTGCGCCCGACCGGCTCCATCCCCCCTTTCCCCGTTAGGCACGGCCGCATGGCGCACCCCCAATATCAAGGTGCACATGGGCCTATTTATATAAAGAATATGAATTCGGAGGGCAGAAATGATTAAATATTAAAGCATTAGACTTCTCACTAAAGGCTTCAGTCATACAAAAGTTATACTTAAATCCAAACTGGTTGGAGATAAAGAGTACATGGCCATAAATGCTAGATAATTTATAGATGACCAGCAGGGTCAAATAATAATAATCACAGTGGTTGTAGAGGGTGCAACAGGTCAGCACCTCAGGAGTAAATGTCAGTAGGCTTTTCATAGCCGAGCATTCAGAGGTCTAGAACGCGTATGAGTGAGAGAGAGGATCGAAACACACACAGTAACTCATCGAATATAGCAATAAGAATGTCAGTTTAATAAGCAGTGCAGATCACCTCCTACTATCCTTATCAGAGTTTTAAGAATTGTGTGTTAAATTATTTGTGACATTGTGGAATTTAAAGCATATTGACGATAGAAGCAATAGGATTTGAAGCAATAGCCTACCCGCGTGTGGTCAACTATTTCAGCACCGTTTCGTGCTGCTCTGAGACAAGCATGGTCTTGATAAATCAATTCGATTTTTATTTTCACTGAATCTCCGTTTGGGTATTGGCTAGCTTACAATTAGGGTGTGGAAATGTTAGAATAATTTTGCTCTTAGTACTGTAGCCTACTCCTGACCAGTCACATTGTACAGCGCCATATTTTCCTAACGTTTCATTTTTAGTTTTTCTTGGAATAGAAACATCAAATTAATGAAGCACAATTTCTTAAATATCATTTCCATATACTATGTTCTTACAAAAAAAAGGTTTAAAATTCTCTAGTACAGCCAATATTAAAGACTGCCAAATGCTTATCAAAGATGCCCTCTGGTGGTCAAACTAGCATTAATCCAACAATGGCTGACACTTAAATAATGTGCCACAGAATTCTGCGGCAGCCCGCATGCTGTGCTGCAGTATGACAACTGTTACAGGAAGAACCACTGTAGTCTCCACAATGACACGTTCCATGCCTTGTTTCCTTTGCGCAGATGTGTCTCCAACTGATCTGGAACAGATCTGGACACAATGTGATGGTCTTACCCACCCAAGCAATCCTACCAAGAGTATTACATCAACAGTACAGTCAAGATAAATGCCTTGTCTATCATATCAATAGGACAGAATGTTTGGAGCCAATTTAGCGGATTATAATCGCCTTGGGCACAAGAAGTTAGAACAATTAAGTGTTTCAAAATGTAATTTAGTCATTATGGATGACAGGGCACATAAAAAATAAAAAAAAATGAGTTTGTGTGCATTACTTCAAAAACTTGACTGCGAGCACTCACCTCCGGTATCAAAGCCGAGGATGTGCTTGTCCAAGGCCACAGGGAGACCCTTGAGGAGACAAGGCAAAAACAGGAGGAAAAACATCACGGCAATTAAAAGCAAATTGGGACACAGCAAGTGCCAATATACTTAATGTCCGGCCGCTTAAAATACCATCGCCACCGAGACTCCCCCCCAGACCACTGCACACAGGCCTTACCGATCATACTCTGGGGCCGTATGTATCACGCATCTCAGAGTAGAAGTGCTGATCTAGGATCAAGTCCACGTTCGATTGATACATACGGGCCCTGAGCAGTAACGTGTGCTGAGAGTTCCCATGTCAGATTGAGAGAATAAAAGTATGCATGTCAGACTTGGGATCAAATTGCATTTGTTTTCTTTCAAATACACTCTGCGCTTAATTGAGCTTTCCCAGTGCAAAACCTGTCCACCTGGCACACCAGGCAGGCTCAATTCAACGCAAATTTAAAACTGTTTGGACCCAGGTCTGAAATATTGTGGGTACTCTTTTGGATCACATTTCAAAACAACGCATTTTGATGAAGCCTAAATGTGTAGGTGGAGCTCCGTCAGTCAAAGACTCAATCTCAAAAGTAAATCACCTCTTTAGACTGGCTGGCCTTGGCAATGGCTTCTGGGGTCAGCCTCTCTTGGATAAGGATCCTTATAGCCTGTTAGACAAGGGAAATGACCACACCATTGTTATCAAATCTGAAATCAGCACAGGTTCGTCACTTACAACACGGTCATAAGAAATGAGTAAGACCCATTTTCAAAGTAAAGCACCGACCTGAACTGAACTGGCTCAGATATTTTGGGTGCGTAACCAGGCCGTCGCGCTACAGCTCGGCTCAGTAGTGTGAAAAGGATATTATTACGTCTGATATGGGGCTCGGTTGCCACTGGTTCTCACCTTCAGCATGACCAGGTAGTCGTCGTGACGCTGGATCTTCAGCAGGCTAGCCAGGCCTAAGACGCCAGCCTTAAAGTCTGGGTTGCTGCCTTGAGGAGCACACACACACTTATTTTCAACACAACATGGAGGCTGTTGACTCAGTTACATTCATGGAGTCACAACTGTCCCCGCTGGTGCAATTCTGTGTGTGGTGTGAAATATTATAATATATATTACACACACACACACAGTACCAGTCAAATGTTTGGACACATACTCATTCAAGGGTTTAATTTATTTTAACTATTTTCTACATTGTAGAAGACATAAAAACGACTAAATAAGGTATGTCGGGTCATTTTCCTGTTGAAAAACAAAATGATAAGTGCAATAAGTGCAAACCAGATGGGATGGCGTATCGCTGCAGAATGCTGTGGCAGCCATGCTGGTTAAGTGTGCCTTGAATTCTAAATAAATCACAGACAGTGACACCAGCAAAGCACCCCCACACCATCACACCTCCTCCAGGGTTGCAAAGCACCCCCACACCATCACACCTCCTCCAGGGTTGCAAAGCACCCCCACACCATCACACCTCCTCCAGGGTTGCAAAGCACCCCCACACCATCACACCTCCTCCAGGGTTGCAAAGCACCCCACACCATCACACCTCCTCCAGGGTTGCAAAGCACCCCCACACCATCACACCTCCTCCAGGGTTGCAAAGCACCCCACACCATCACACCTCCTCCAGGGTTGCAAAGGGTCGGAAACTTTCCAGGAAATTGCCGTAAACTTTCCATGGGAAGTTAAACTGGGAATTTTTCTTCAATTCATACATGGGATACACATAATGCTAGGTCTTCTGGCATATTTTGGTTAAACTATCCCAAATTCAATGGAATTGCAACCCTCTGCATGTACAGTGCATTTTTCCATCACGTGTACAGCTGATTCTCTTGCACACTAATGAGATGCTATTGAGCCCACACTACTACACTGTCTGAGCCAAGGACTACATGCTTTCTGGTTTTGTTACAATGGGTGGGGTGAATATATGTTATGACATACATTATATTTTGTTAACTAGTAAATAGTAACCTACAGCAAAGTGTGTTTAAATAATTTCTAACTTGTTAATTAACAATTTCTGCTAGTTAGTTTTAGCTTGCTTAAGCCTGCTAACTGAGGAGTGTTAACTATTTATCTGTACATGCAATTGCATTTGTTTTTTCCCCCTCATCTTTACAGGAAAATGCCACAGGCACTATCTGTAGAAGGAAAAGCTGGGTACATTTGCAAATACTGTGTCAAATCATATGTGAAGAATGAAACAATCTGCACAAGTGCATAAAGTTCCCTCAGCGCTCACGACAAGCAGCCTCTGACTAAAGTCCCTCTACTTGGGGGACTTTAGATTCTACAAGTTCGAATCCCCTAGCTGACAGTTCAGTTCTGCCCCTGAACAAGGCAGTTAACCCACTGTTCCTAGGCTGTCATTGAAAATAAGAATGTGTTCTTAACTGACTTGCCTGGTTAAATAAAATGTAAAATATATATATATTCCAAGTAATAATGATGAATCAGACACCTTATCGATAGCAACAGCTCATGGTCCTCCTGGAATCAGAGGTTTTTGTTGACTCAATGGAGGAACGTAGTCAGAGAAATGCTGATGAATGTCTTGCTCGAGCTGTGTATGCAACTGGTTCACCTCTGATGCTCACAGGCAATGTGTATTGGAAGACATTTATGAATGTTCCTTGCCCTACATACACCCCTCCAACCAGACATGCTTTATCTACTCATTTGCTGGATGCAGAGTTCAACAGAGTTCAAGTGAAGGTCAAGCAAATCATAGAGGAAGCAGACTGTATTGCAATCATCTCTGATGGGTGGTCGAATGTTGGTGGGCAAGGAATAAGGGGCTACATCATCTCCACCCCTCAACCAGTATTCTACAAGAGCACAGACAGACACACCGGTCTCTGCATTGCAGATGTGGATCATTGGGAATCATTCAATATTCCCTTTTGTTGTTCAGTGAAATCATCCCATGTGAAGAGTCAACTCATTTAATTAAAGTTCAATTCGTAACAATTGTTTTTTTTTATTTCTATTGGAAGGATTTAATCATTTGCAATTATGTCTACTTATGATAAGGTAAAAGGTTTCCGTCTCCATATGATATGGTAAATATATATATATGGTAAAGACACGGAGGTTAGAACCAAAAATCCCAAATTTGGACTCATCAGACTAAAGGACAGATTTCTACCGGTCTAATGACCATTGCTTGTGTTTCTTGGCCCAAGCAAGTCTCTTCTTATTGGTGTCCTTTAGTAGTGGTTTCTTTGCAGCAATTCGACCATGAAGGCCTGATTCACAGTCTCCTCTGAACAGTTGCTGTTGAGATGTGTCTGTTACTTGAACTCTGAAGCATTTATTTGGGCTGCAATTTCTGAGGCTGGTAACTCTAATAAACTTATCCTCTGCAGCAGAGGTAACTCTGGGTCTTCCTTTCCTGTGGCGGTCCTCATGAGAGCCAGTGCCATCATAGCGCTTGATGGTTTTTTTCAAACGCACTTGAAGAAATTTTGAAAGTTCTTGAAATTTTCCAGATTGACTGACCTTCATGTCTTAAAGTAATGATGGACTGTCGTTTCCATTTGCTTATTTGAGCTGTTCTTACCATAATATGGACTTGGTCTTTTACCAAATAGGGCTATTTTCTGTATACCAACCCTACCTTGTCACAACACAACTGACTGGCTCAAACGCATTAAGAAAAGAAATTCCACAAATAAACAAGGCACTGTTAATTGAAATGCATTCCAGGTGACTACCTCATGAAGCTGGTTGAGAGAATGTGCAAAGCTGTCATAAAGGCAAAGGGTGGATACTTTGAAGAATCTCAAATATAACATTTTGATTTGTTTAACACTTTTTTGGTTACTACATGATTATATGTGTTATTTCATAGTTTTGATGTCTTCACTATTATTCTACATTGTATAAAATATTACAAATAAAGAAACACTCTTGAATGAGTAGGTGTGTCCAATCTTTTGACTGGTACCACACACACACACACACACATTACCTTTCAAAAGTTTGGGGTCACCATTAAAATAACATACAATTTATCAGAAACACAGAATAGACATTGTTAATGATGTAAATGACTATTGTAATGGAATACTACATAGGCCCATTATCAGCAACCATCACTCCTATGTTCCAATGGCACGTTGTGTTAGCTAATCCAAGTTTATCATTTTAAAAGGCTAACTGATCATTAGAAAACCCTTTTGTAATGATAGCACAGCTGCAAACTGTTGTTCTGATTGAAGCAATAAAACTGGCCTTCTTTAGACTAGTTGAGTATCTGGAGCATCAGCATTTGTGGGTTCGATTACAGGCTCAAAATGGCCAGAAACAATTAACTTTCTTCTGAAACTTGTCAGTCTATTCTTGTTCTGAGAAATAAAGGGCATTCCATGCGAGAAATTGCCAAGAAACTGGAGATCTCGTACATCGCGGCGTACTAATCCCTTCACAGAACAGCGCAAACTGGCTCTAACTAGAATAGAAAGAGAAGTGGGAGGCCCCGGTGCACAGCTGAGCAAGAGGACAAGTACATTAGTGTCTAGTTTGTCTACATACATACATACATACATACATACATACATACATACATACATACATGTGTGTGTTTAATAAGTCTGGTGGTCTGGCCCAGACACGGTTGAGCTAACCCACTTTAGTACTACGTTGTTCACTGGCTCCTTTAAATCAAACGATTTCAGAACATCAGGGACAGAGAAGGGAGTAAAGAGAGAATGAGAGAGAGGTAAGGGAGAGACAGAGGAAGGAGTGGTTATGCTCACTGTCCAGATGGATGAGGGGATCCGAGGGTTTCTCCGTCTCGGTGGCTGTGGCTGGCGGGCAATTCTTGTACTTCTCAACTGGGGAGCCAGTAAGATACAACATCCAGACAGTGACCACTTAGTCCATGATTTAATAGTGTATAAGCGCATACATTTAACATTCCTGAACAATGACAATACAGTGTATGGCAAGAAAGGGTGGAACCACAACTAGATTATCCCTTATGGTAGAGCAGCCCAAGATGCCACTGTTAAGACAATGCTGCCATCTAGTGGCAAGTTATGGTTCCACCCATGATCACCACCACCCCAACAACAATACTACTACAGCCCTCAAACTCAACTCTGGACCTCGATGCCAGTTCCACTGCTTTAAAAAATATATACAAAATGCTGGGACTGATTTAGACCTGGCAAACCAGGTGGGTGCCATTAATTATCAGGTAGAACAGAAAACTAGCTGGCTCTGGACCTCATTGGGTAAGAGCTGAATACCCCTGCTACACGGTACGTCCAAGTAGAGGTTGGTTGAAAATGTTCTGTATTATTATCATCATCATCAATGGACTACAATAGAGTTAAAGTAGTAATATACCACAACAAGTAGCCCAAGTACACACAATGGGCACGACTCATATGGCAAAAATGTTTTCAATAAAGAGAGAGAGAAAATTGCACTGTACCATTGTCTCCATATTCCAACCGAACGGCTAGACCCAGCAACCAGTCCACCGACTCCTGTCTCTCTTCGACAGTGAATGGGCAATTCACATCTTGAAGATACTGCATAGGAAACAGAGTCAGGCTCAGAGACAAGTTGCCCCAGTGTGCCCTCCTGAATAGGTGTACTGTGTATACGAGGTGCCTGAGACTATAGCTGTGATACACTGTTCTTCAGTGGTTCACATCCATTGGAATGGTGTTGTTACTAGCTGTCCCCTGCTAGCTAGGGGTGTATTCATCAGCGCACACCGTATAAAAATGTTTTGCACTGGAAAAACTTAAACAAGCGCTGACAGCGGCCATGTCTCAATAGTCTTTCCTCGTCCCATCCTCCCCTTGCCTTTCTCTCTCTCAAAAATGTCAGTTGGAAGCGAGGATTCGAGGACAGAGGGCGCTTCCCGGTCAGGGAACAGGGATGGTAACGTCACAACCCCAATGAAGAAGACTGTATCACAGCCATGGAGGCCAGTAGTGAGGGTGGTAAAACTGGCTTACTATGAGCTGATATTGGGGCACGTTCAGATAGATGTAGGCTAATGTAGAACAAACATGACTCGCCGATGTTCAGAACAACTAATTATGTCAGTTCTATTCATGGAATTTTGGATCTGCAACATTCGACAACTGAACTGGCTTGTTTTGCTTATGATGTAAACGGTCAGGGGAGAGGTTGAGAGAACAAATTGGTAATAGATACGGTGATAACGTGGGAAAAGAGACACACCATGGTTCAGTAAGGAGAAAATATTATAACACACGGAGATACTACATAATCTTCTCCAATAAGAAAGGACACAGATACATCACAGAACATATTGCTACAGTGCACCCTACTGTAATTTTTCTGACCCAAGGGTTGATTTCAGTATAATAACTGGCCTTGCTGCTCACCTGCTCAAAGGACTTGGGCCATCCCGAGCTGGGGATATTCCTCAGGTTGCCCCGGTCTTCAATTTTGTAGTGTCTGATTTTCTGGTCCTCCAGCCACACAATGAAATTCCTGAACTCAGTCTCATCTGTGCAAAACAGAATATTAGCTAAGTCAGTGACACATAGCTAGATACACAGTGCAAAGATAACTGGCCTACACAAATGTGCCAGTGGTAGATTGTCCTTTAATATGAAATTATAGTTTGTATATACAACCAGGTGAAATGCACATACGACTAGTCCCAATAGAGAGAAACAAGGCATAGATACGGTATGAATTCCCGATGGCACCCTCGGTCTCCACTGCCTGTTTGGCACGGTTAGTTGATTAGCTAACGTTACCCGGGCTAATGCACAAAGGTACACCATCTGACCACCTAACACGAACCACAGGTGACTCGTTTTGAATGCATCCATATATACCCCAGGCGTGGCTGAGGTGTTTCAGACAGGCTAGCCTAAGGTGAGCTAGATGCTAACTACCATATAGGAGCTCTGACAACGCCCGTCATTCATCAGCAGATAACTCGTTTCTCCTGGCTTTGTAGCTACCTTTACAGTCAAACCCAGAGGGGTTATGGTAGTCCAACGCTGTCAGTTTTCTTCGAAACATGTTGACTAGTTGTTCTAGAAAGCGTTATACCTAACGTTAGAGCAACTTTCAGCCGAAAGAGAGACACCTCTTGTTCTGCGTGGCCTACCGGCGGCTGGCATCGTGTTAATGGAGCATTACCGCCGCCAGCTGGACAGGGGTACAACAACATCAAGACACGGCCTGGTGGATCACACCACACTAACTAAAACTCTGTGTCCGCTGTGTCCTCCCACACATTGGTGCCTTGGGGAGTTGCAGCGATGAGACAAGATTGTAATTGGATATCACAAAATTGGGGGGAAAAAGGGGGTAAAATACAACAACAACAACAAAAAGTCCACCTTCTTCAAATGCAACATCTCTGGGTCCTGCTGATGAGAGGGCATTCCTGGAGCCTGCAGTGAAGGCCTATCCACCCCCATGGGCTCTTCAGGGCCATTCACTCCCTCAACCTTCCTGACAACCGCTGCATATGACATACTGGTTGGCCCTGAACCAGAATCTGGGTTTACAGGAGCACTGAATATGGAGATTCTCCTTTAAGCCCAGGAAACAGCCATTCAACTTGTCATTCACCAGCTTTTCAAGCTTAATAATGTCAAAATAAGTTTGGGACTTTGGAAAGTATTCAGACTCCTTGACCTTCTCCACATTTTGTTTCGTTACAGCCTTATCCTAAAATTGATTAAATCGTTTTTTCCCTCTTCAATCTACACACAATAACCCATAATCACAAAGCAAAACAGGTTTTTAGACATTCATAAAAAAATTCTAAGCTGAAACACCGTATTTACATAAGTATTCAGACCCTTTGCTATGAGACTCAACATTGAGCTCAGGTGCGTCCTGTTTCCATTGATCATTCTTGAGATGTTTCTACATTGATTGGAGTCCACCGCTTTTTGCTTTGTCATTATGGGGTATTGTGATGTCATTATGGGGTATTGTGATGTCATTATGGGGTATTGTGATGTCATTATGGGGTATTGTGTGTAGATTGATGAGGAAAAAAATGTATGTAATCCATTTTAAAATCAGGCTGTAACGTAACAAAATTTGGAAAATGTCAATGGGTCCGACTACTTTCCGAATGCATTGTATACTGTATATACTGAACAAACATATAAATGCAACATGTAAAGTGTTTCATCAGCTGAAATAAAAGATCCCTAAAATGTTCCATACACACAAAAATCTAATTTCTCAAACATTTTGTCCACGAATTTGTTTGCATCCCTGTTTCAAAGTATTTCTCCTTTGCCAAGATAATCCATCCACTTGACAGGTATGGCATATCAAGAAGCTGATTAAACAGCATGATCAAAACACAGGTGCTCCTTGTGCTGGGGACATTAAAAGACCACTCTAAAGATGTGCAGTTTTGTCACACAACATGCCACAGATGTCTCAAGTTTTGAGGGACCATGCAATTGGCATTCTGACTGCAGGAATGTCCACCAGAGCTGTTGCCAGAGAATGTAATGTAAATTTCTCCACCATAAGCCGTCTCCAATGTTGTTTTAGAGAATTTGGCAGTACATCCAACCGGCCTCACAACGACAGACCACGTGTAACCACGCCAACCCAGGACTTCCACATCCGGCTTCTTCACCTGCGGGGTCGTCTGAGACCACCCACCCGGACAGCTGATGAAACTGTGGGTTTGCACAAACAAAGAATTTCTGCACAAACTGTCAGAAACCGTCTCAGTGAAGCTCATCTGCGTGCTCGTCATCCTCACCAGGTTCTTCACCTGACTGCAGTTCGATGTCATAACAGACTTCAGTGTGAAAATGCTCACCTTCGATGACCACTGGCATGCTAAAGAAGTGTGCTCCTCGCGGATGAACACCGGTTTCAACTGTACTGGGCAGATGGCAGACGTATGGCGTCGTGTGGGCAAGCAATTTACTGATGTCAACTTTGTGAACAGAGTGCCCCATGGTGTCGGTGAGGTTATGGAATGGGCAGGCATAAGCTACAGAAAACGAACACAAATGCATTTTATACTGTGGTGAGATCCTGAGGCCCATTGTCGTGCCATTCGCCGTCAGCTCATGTTTCAGCATGATAATGTATGGCCCCTTGTAGCAAGTATCTATACACAATTCCTGGAAGCTGAAAATGTCCCAGTTCTTCCATGGCCTGCATACTCACCAGACATGTCACCCATTGAGCATGTTTGGGATGCTCTGGATCAACGTATACGGCAGCGTGTTCCAGTTCCCACCAATATTCATCAACTTCACACAGCCATTGAAGAATGAGATGTGTCATGCTGCATGAGGCAAATGGTGATCACACCAGATACAGACAACCTGTCTGTTCTGATCCACACCCCTGCATTTTTTTTGGTTGTGATATTTTTTTCTCTCACAATACACAACACACAAGGCAGGATCACGTTACAAATACTAGCCGACATGAGAACACAAACATATAATAAAACTACTTACATACTGCCAGGAGTCAATTATTTGAGTGCACAACATGACATTTACAGAAGGGAAGTAGTTTACAATAAAAACTATTTTTATATTATTCTCAGAAAAGTAAATGTGGTCCCCCAACTCCCTTACCATGTAGGTCCATTGCTTGGTTAAGAGTTGTTGATATCTGATAGAGTTTTACATTATACATCCCATGCATCAACAGCTTTTGCCTGAGCTTCGTTTATCACTGCCACTGATCTCTCTAAAACGAACAATATCTTGAAAATATGAGGCGAGAGGATTATAGGGGTAATCCAAGCACTAAGGATAACCTGTTTTGCTGCTGTTAACCCCGCATATATGACTATTTTCTGAACCAGTCGCAATACAAAATAAAGAGTCATCATTCAACAAAAACAAAGGTGTATCATTGTTCACAGGGAAACCCATAATTTGTGTAAGGAAATTTGAAACGTTACCAGAACTGAGACACCACAGGACATTCCCAAAACAGGTGCATTAGTGTTCCAACAGCATTCATGCGGCATCTATCACATAATAGAGTAGGAGTCAGCTTCATCTTAAAATGTTTAAATGGGGTTGCATAACTTCTATGTATAAGCTTATAATGTATAAGCTGGCGTGCTGGGTTTTTAGAGGTAACAAATACATTTTCCCAAATGGTATCCCAGTTCAGGTCGTGCCCCAATGCCTGCATTTCGAGGTTCCATTCTAGAGTGACACCCAATGTAGAGCATTCAACAGACAGTAGGCAATCATAAGTGGCAGAGAGCATTTTAGAAGTTAATGAAGGGTCTATCCATGTAAGCATTATGTGGGATGTTAACCGGTCATCCCATGGTACACCATAAGCTTTTAACGAAGATCTTAACTGTAGGTATTTATTTGAATAAAATGTTTTATTTAACCTTTATTTAACTAGGCAAGTCAGTTAAGAACAAATTCTTACTTACAATGACGGTCTACCAAAAGGCAAAAGGCCTCCTGCAGAGAAGGGGGCTGGGATTAAAAATAAAAAATAAATTAAATAAAAATATAGGACAAAATACACATCACGACAAGAGAGACAACACAACACAGCGCTACTTAAAGAAAAACCTAAGACGACAACATAGTATGGCAGCAACACAATATGTCAACGACATGGTAGCAACACAACATGGCAGCAGCACAACATGGTAGCATCACAAAACAGGGTACAAACATTGTTGGGCACAGACAACAGCACAAAGGGCAAGAAGGTGGAGACAACAATACATCACGCAAAGCAGCCACAACTGTCAGTAAGAGTGTCCATGATTGAGACTTTTAATGAAGAAATTGAGATCAAATCTGATGGCCGAATGGTAAAGAACATCTAGCTGCTCGAGAGCACCCTTACTAGTGCTTCCTCTATGCCTTTCCAAGAAGCTGTAATAGAATCACCGGACCATAATCTCAAGGATTTTATTTGGAAAGACCAGTAATATAATTTGTAATCTGGAAGAGACAACCCTCCTGTTCCCTTTAACCGTGTAAGTGTATCGTTTCAAATGCGTGGCTTTTTATCCTTCCAAATAGACTTTGAGGTCATTGACTAATTCCTTAAAACCCTACCTTGTAATGAGATTGTAAGAGAGGACCATCTCTGCAAATCAGAGGTGATTTCCTCTTTTAGTTTGACATAGTTCCTTCTGGAAACCTGGTGGGTATGCATATGCCCAAATAAATCAAGTCTGCTTCATGCCACTGCACTGGAGATGCAGCAGGCAAAGTAAGGCATTTCGCAGGGATATTAAGGGGCACCAGTATAGATTTCCCCCAGTATATTTTATATCCAGAGAATGAACAGAAAATAGTAAATAATATCAGAATCTGTGGATGGGAAATTGAGATGTCTGAGAAATACAATAAGGTGTCATCAGCATAGAGTAATATATATATATATATTAATATTGATGGGTGAAATAAGTGGGTCCAATCTAATCCCTTCAGCCAGAGGCTCCAAAGTTCCTAAGTGCTGTGTTTGTACTTGCGTACTATTGTTTGTACAGATGAACGTGGTACCTTCAGGCGTTTGGAAATTGCTCCCAAGGACGAACCAAACTTGTGAAGGTCTACAATTATTTTTCTGAGGTCTTGGCTGATTTATTTAGATTTTCCCACGATGTCAAGCAAAAAGGCACTCAGTTTGAAGGTAGGCCTTGAAATACATCCAAAGGTACACCGCCAATTTACTCAAAGGATGTCAATTAGCCTATCAGAAGATTCTAAAGCCATGACATAATTTTCTGGAATTTTCCAAGCTGTTTAAAGACACTTAGTGTATGTAAACTGTGATACAGTGAATTATAAGTGAAATAATCTGTCTGTAAACAATCATGCATGAAGTAGATGTCCTAACTGACTTGCCAAAACTATAGTTTGTTAACAAGACATTTGTGGAGTGGTTGAAAAACGAGTTTTAATGATTCCAACTTAAGTGTATGTAAACTTCCGACTTCAACTGTATATATACAATAATTCACTGTATCACAGTTTACATACACTAAGTTGACTGTGTCTTTAAACAGCTTGGAAAATTCCAGAAAATGATGTCATGTGTATGTATGTATGTATATATATATATATATATATATACAGTTGAAGTCGGAAGTTTACATACACTTAGGTTGGAGTCATTAAAACTCATTTTTCAACCACTCCACACATTTCTTGATGTGTTATTGCTGGAATGAGCCAGATACAGTACTAAGAATGTACTTGATTTTAACCACATTAACCTATTTTGCTGTATAATTAAGACTGTCGGCACATTGGGATTTAATGTCAGAGGATTTTGGATGGAGCCAATGCTTTTTCAATGGGAGTCATCTGTTGATGATTGTCTGACAAAATATGCACCAACGGTCCGTCTTTTGACGGACAAACCCATCTGAAAGTAGTTTACATAAGTTGTGCTTTTGAAGGAACAAAAAAACTGACAATGATGTATGTGTTCATGCGTCTGGATGCGGCCATAGCCTAAGGATTCTTTCTCCTTTGTTATCACTGGTATTACACTTATATTATCCGTGTATAGTCCAGCTATATGATTAAGGGAATGTTTGGAATGAATTTAAGCTCAAATATCTGATTGATTACATGATTATATCTTGAAAATATAGTAGGACTTATTGAGACGAATGCTGCCTCTCATTCCACACATTCTCCTTCATATAGTATCTATTAACTATGTGAATATAGATAACATGTCCTGAGAAAATGACCCAGTATGCTATGCAAATAGACCACTGGAGTCATAGCCTTATTTCAAGCATGTACAGTATATTTGACTGACTGTTGTGTGCATGTGATTTCCTTGAGTTGCTGTACACGCTCTCTTCACCTAGTTCACTGATGTGCTTCCGTGACTTCAACAGATGTGTTGATGATACACCCAGTAACATTGTTAATAAGTGTGCGTGTGTGTAAAGATGAAAGATTAACAGGATATCTGTCAGCATCCCACCAATCCCGCCCTAGCCACACACAGATTCCAGCCCCCCTTCAAAACAGGGTCACACAACCTTTGCCCTGTGCCCCTTAGAATGTCCTTTAGGAACCTACAGTATGAGTATAGGTGATCCGTGACGAAAATAATTGCTTTGGATCTGGTGTTGCTTTCAGGCCTAGATGTTCACTTTGCCTTACTACTGGATTACTGAACCCTGCCTGTCCCTGACCCTGAGTCCACCTGCCGTCCTGTACCTTTGCTCCACCTCTGGATTACTGAACCCTGCCTGTCCCTGACCCTGAGTCCACCTGCTGTCCTGTACCTTTGCTCCACCTCTGGATTTACTGACCCCTGCCTGTCCCTGACCCTGAGTCCACCTGCCGTCCTGTACCTTTGCCTTACCCTGGATTACTGAACCCTGCCTGCCTTTCCCTGCTCCTGTTGCTTCAATAAACACTGTTACTTGGACAGTCTGCATCAGGGTCTTACCTTGATTCCTGATACAGACCAGCAGCTCAGGCCCTTCCAGGTTTTCTCAATCCAACCGGAGGAGACAATCCGGCATTTGGAACGGCAGGTTTTGGAGGTCAAAACCTGAGCCTATTACACAGATAAAGGACAGTGGGAATCTAATGAAGAAGAAGAAAGAAAACGGGGGGAAAACATGGATATAGTTGTATTCCCTGGAGTCGCTGAGAGGAAAGACAGTAGGTGTTCCTCCTTCCATCTCTTTGTCTAGACATCCAGGACTTGACGAAGTCCCATCCCAGCTCGACGCAGGAGAAACGAAAGCCAAAAAGGGTACTTTTGTTCATCATAAATTAGACATCTGTGTCTGATGGACAGCTGTGAGATGTTATTCTTTCCATTAATTCATAGGGAGATCTCCAATGACTCTCTCTTTTTGGCTTGCAGACTGGAAAATGGCGAGGCTCTACACTTTTTCTTTCTCAGCCTTTACAGCACGGGGCCGAGAGAGACGCAAAATGCCATGCTTATTAATGCGCAGGAAGAAAAATGTATCAAACCATTTGACTTAAGTTCCAAATGGCCTAGTAAGTCAAATGGAAAATTCTTCCAGATATGGAAATACTTGATTCCGTACGACATACTGTATTTAATAAATCACAGCATTTGGATCGCTGCCTATTAAGAAATATTCATTTAAGCAATCACACAAGAGCAAAGAACCGAGAGGTCTGCTCACACTAGACAGATGAACTCACAAAACATGACATCGTCCCATTTTGTCACTCCTTTCCCACTAGATTAGAGTCATAACCCTCTGAGCAGCGAATCAATCCGAAACTCCTATGGAGAGGGCAGGGCTGTGTAAAATGTAATATCTTTAATTGAACCACATGTGTTGCCAAATGAAACATTCAAGGTAACAGCTTGGACTGTAGGGAGGAGTTGTGAAAAAGAAGACCTTTAATACCTAGCATTGCTTTCATTGGCATGTGGAATAACCAGTTGTTGATGACTTACTTCATAGATTGAGTAAACCGATTCCTTTAGCAATAACAGGCACGGAGGTCATATACAGTTGAAGTCGGAAGTTTACATACACCTTGGCCAAATACATTTAAACAGTTTTTCACAATTTCTGACATTTAATCCTAGTAAAAATTCCCTGTCTTAGGTCAGTTAGGATCACCACTTTATTTTAAGAATGTGAAATGTCAGAATAATAGTAGAGAGAATGATTTATTTCAGCTTTTATTTCTTTCATCACATTCCCAGTGGGTCAGAAGTTTACATACACTCAGTTAGTATTTGGTAGCATTGCCTTTAAATTGTTTAACTTGGGTCAAACATTTCGGGTAGCCTTCCACAAGCTTCCCACAATAAGTAGGGTGAATTTTGGCCAATTCCTCTTGACAGAGCTGGTGTAACTGAGTCAGGTTTGTAGGCCTCCTTGCTCACACACACACATTTTCTATGGGATTAAGGTCAGGGCTTTGTGATGGCCACCCCAATACCTTGACTTTGTTGTCCTTAAGCCATCTTGCCACAACTTTGGAAGTATGCTTGTGGTCATTGTCCATTTGGAAGACCCATTTGCGACCAAGCTTTAACATCCTGACTGATGTCTTGAGATGTTGCTTCAAAATATCCACATAATTTTCCTCCCTCATGATGCCATCTATTTTGTGAAGTGCACCAGTCCCCCCTGCAGCAAAGCACCCCCACAACATGATGCTGCCACCCCCATTGCTATACTGTAGTTACTTTGCCACCATGGCCTATTTATGGCCTTAGGTTCCTTATCTTACCTCATTTGCACACATTGTATATAGATATATATATATATTTTTCCTACTGTATTATTGACTGAGTGTTTGTTTACTCCAATGTGTAACTATGTGTTGTATGTGTTGAACTGCTTTGCTTTATCTTGGCCAGGTCGCAGTTGTAAATGAGAACTTGTTCTCAACTTGCCTACCTGGTTAAATAAAGGTGAAATAAAAAAAAATAAAAAATGCTTCATGGTTGGAATGGTGTTCTTCGGCTTGCAAGCCTCCCCCTTTTTCCTCCCAACATAACGATGGTCATTATGGCCAAACAGTTCTATTTTGTTTCATCAGACCAGAGGACATTTCTTCAAATATTACGATCTTTGTCCCCATGTACAGTTGCAAATCGTAGTCTGGCTTTTTTATGGCGGTTTTGGAGCAGTGGCTTCTTCCTTGCTGAGCGGCCTTTCAGGTTATGTCGATATAGGACTCGTTTTACTGTGGATATAGATACTTTTGTACCTGTTTCCTCTAGCATCTTCACAAGGTCCTTTGCTGTTGTTCTGGGATTGATTTGCACTTTTCGCACCATGGTACGTTCATCTCTAGGAGACAGAACGCGTCTCCTTCCTGAGCGGTATGACGGCTGCGTGGTCCCATGGCATTTATACTTGTATTTATACTTACATCCACAGGTACACCTCGAATTGACTCAAATTATGTAAATTAGCCTATCAGAAGCTTCTAAAGCCATGACATCATTTTCTGGAATTTTCCAAGCTGTTTAAAGGCACAGTCAACTTAGTGTATGTAAACTTCTGACCCACTGGAATTGTGATACAATGATTTATAAGTGAAATAATCTGTCTGTAAACAATTGTTGTAAAAATTACTTGTGTCATGCCCAAAGTAGATGTCCTAACCGACTTGCCAAAACTATAGTTTGTTAACAAGACATTTGTGGAGTGGTTGAAAAACAAGTTTTAATGACTCCAACCTAAGTGTATGTAAACTTCCGACTTCAACTGTAGGAGCAAGGACTTTGTGACATCAGCTGATGTAAAAAAGTCTTTATAAATACATTTGATTGAAGTGGAGAAATACTCAAAAGCACAGGGGAGCAGTATAGCAGCTTCTCAACTAAATACAGCGTCTTACAATAGTGATATATTTTTTATAAAACTCCATTTGATTGTAATGGTATACATCTCTGCCAAACATGTTGGTATCCATCTGATCCAGTTCTGGGTTCAAATACTATTTTCAAATGTCTCAATTACTTTCACATACATTTCAAAGTAAGCATTCAGATATGTTTTATTTGAAAGACAAGTAGTTGAATATTGGAAGGTATTTGGAAATTCACTTGGAAAGTATTGGCATGTATTTGAAAGTACTCAAATACACTGTCTGTGTCTGAATACCCATACTAGCGTACTACATATTTAAACTGCATACTATTTATCAAGTATCGTTTAGTAAAAAGTATGCCACGGCCTTAACGCAGTAGCGGCTCCTGATTGGCTGAGAAGGTGGGACGGGGCCAAATGAGCGGCTCCTGACCGGCTGAGAAGGTGGGACGGGGCCAAGTGAGCGGCTCCTGACTGGCTGAGAAGGTGGGACGGGGCCAAATGAGCGGCTCCTGACCGGCTGAGAAGGTGGGACGGGGCCAAATGAGCGGCTCCTTTTCAGATGTTCAAATCAAAAGGCCGGTGCACAGAAAAATGTGGACAGTCGGGTGCATCGCAAATTCTGAACCGCTGGACAGCAACATAATAAACTAAAGCACTGGTCATTGGGAACGAGATAAGAATGACTGCTAAGGCTTGACCAATAAATTAAATAAATATATAAATATTAAATAGGTAACCTAGTCTACAAAACTAAACCAATCCATATGTTCAAATCAAAAGGCCTGATTAACATGACATCAACAACGCAGCCAAACACATCCCAAGTCCCCGTTGCCGACACATTCACAAATCAAAAGATTATTTAGTATTTAGTTTAAAAGCTCTGACGAAGGCCAAGAGAATAAGAAACCCTTTTCAATACGAAAACAGAAATTTACCACAAAAAACGATTTGAACACTACCGCAGAAGATTTGCTATTCGGCATCTACCCAATTACGTAGTCTAGTTTTGTTGTTTGGCTACTTGAAGAGAACAAGGGCCTATAACTCGCATCCCACCTCTTCCAATGCATTGTGGAAAAGTGTGCATTGAATTCTACTAGATGAAGAGCCAAAATGAGCATAACATCCTGGCATTTAAACAATACTTGATTTTCGAAATGTCGCATAATATTAAACGAATTTTTTCTGCATACTCAAACGGCCTACAATACGCAGGTATGGGTATTCAGACACAGTCAGTGACTCAAATATACTCCGATGCATTTAACCCAGGTATTTGAAAATATTATTTGAAAAGTTCTTTCAAATAGTAGGCTGTTTTTTGAAAATTATTTGAAAATATTTGAAAATACTTCCAATAGAAGTAGTTGATTCAGGCCACATTATTAGAAAAGACTCAGATACACAGATTTTTTTATTTTATTTGAATCAAGGTCTGATTTGATCATCTGTAAGCTGAATTTCCAAGTTAAGAACACACACATATGCTCCAATAGCCTACCAACCTAATGCACCGGTTAATAACGTCCTGATGCTGTTCTGATATCGTTGCCTGCTACATCGCATCTGGTATGTGTAAGGTTGAAGTGAAATGTGTTGTCATTTGTTTGCCCAAGGTATTCCAGAAATCCTGGTTATAAGATTCCTGGAATCAGGAGGGAACAAGAAGGACATCCGCATTCCCCCAACCAGGATTTCTGGAAAATCTGGGAATTTGGGGAAATGTTGCAGATTTTTGCTACCCTACTGATGTAATAAAGGGGCTATAGCCCATTTGGTCCTACTGTACTGTAAGGCAGCGTTTCCCTCTGGTTGAGGTAAATTCCTACTTGGTTGTGGCTTAAGGCTAGGAACATTCTTTCATTCATCTGGAGTACCACAGACATTTCGGAAGGCTTTAGGTAAGTGACGGACGGCACAGAAAACCCGCCAGTATAAGGTACTGAATCTTTAAAATAATATCCACACAGGCAAACTTTGGATTCACTGGGCCAAAGGCTTTACAGGGTATAAAGACCAGAACACACAATACAAGGAGATAGAAAAGTGCACGGTAATATAAAAACATTCACAAAATGTGTGAATTCATCTCAATAGAAAACAGCTAGAGAAAATGCTGGTTCATTCCTGGTTCTTAAGGTTAACTACTTTTAAGGTCAACCTCAGACCTTGACTGTGGGTCTGGCTCTATGGCAGGGAAACACTCTGCAGCAAAGGGGTATGTGGCATGTCAAGGAGACCTTTTGGTCGGCATTGGTGCACGAAGGACTACTGCACTCCGAGCCCCATGCCTGGAGTGAGTAATAAGGAGACGGAGACTCCAATAACCATATAAAAATCCTGCAGTAGTACAAATTCGTTGTGAAAACATTTCTCCAAATGCTGGGGCAAGCTAAAGGTCACTCAGTCTGCTGCTGCGCAGTCTATAGTATATTTCAAGCAGTTCATCAGGTCTCACAACATCAGAGGGCCAGGAATGACACGAGGAGGAAAAAACACTTTTCTGTCATCGTCGTCTCCTAGTTCTGTTTCGTTCCCATGTTTCACGAGTGGATATATATTCATTCTAACCTCATTCTCTGGACCGATCATTTTGCTTTCAAGAACCGTGAGACTAAACGGCTCCGGATGGGACCAACCCCAACCCCTCTTCTTTATCCCTTTCCTCTTCCCTCCCTCCCTTCCTCTCCCTCTATCGTGTTCCAGCTTGAGAGCCTAGGGGATGCTGTCCCGTTGGTTCACATCTGTTCGTACAGCAGCATTCCGTTGAAAATGGTGAGAGGCTCTACGGAGTGGGCCAGCTTGCCCATGACCAGGTCAATGCAGACTGTGTCTCCAGCCTGGAGGGGAAGGATGATGTTGAACACGGCCAGGGAGCCGGGGGTGATCTTGGCCTCAGCCACCGGCTTGTTCTCCAGGCCCTCTGGCTGGTATCCCCCGGAGTCTACGCGGGCCATACCGTAGTTGGACTTGGACAGCACCGCCTCGATCTTCTCGTTCTTGTGGCCCGTCAGGATGGCGCTGAAGAAGTAGCGCCCATCAATGGGCGCTGTGAAGACGCCTGGGGAACACAGAAACAGAGAGGGAAAGGTTAGAGTATGCTACGCATACTCCACTGATGTTGAAGGCAATAACAGTTGCCTGTTCAGGGTTATGACTTGGTTTGAAAGTTCTCGTTCTACATGAACTAAAACAATGACGTAACTAACTAGCTACTTACTGTACATTGTGAGTTAATGTTTACGGTCAGTGCCGTTTAAGATTAGGGATGACGATTTTTCTTATTTCTATTACAGCATATTTGATGACTGTCATTCATATTCCATTCACCCAGTTCAATGTAACATTGACAGGTTTAGGCTACTACATGATACTCACATTTTCCCTATACCCATCATGAGGTTGCTACAACCTAGCCTACAAATGAACGTTTATAAAGTAGGTGCACAGGTTGAGAGACAAATTGAAATAATCAAAGTGAAAGACAGTGACACATTCAATACCGCCTTGCACACACGTGCCTGCATCCAGCTGATCTGGGGTGTAATCATTAGTCCAGACGGGAACGTTTTGCAACTAATACGAGAGTTTCTACTGGACAAATTTAGGTAGGTCCCTCCTCATTTCGTTCCGTTTGCTTCCATTTAAGACGTTTTGAAACAGAATTGGTGGAATGAATACACCCCTGATCACCCGCACAGACAGTTCACTTTCATAGCAGCCACATAATCACTTTGCTTGTTGTATAATTCCTTCTCGCATCTACCCGCTCTCCTCCTCTCACCTTTTCATTTTGCTTGTTGACCTCAGTGCACAACTCAACAACTCTCTGTGACCAGGTGCAAAAACCTCTCCAAGCCAAACCTTCATACCATAACCGCTACAGAGCCTACATCGTTGTCAGCATATAAGCTAACATCATAGTCAACAAACTAAAACTAACACGTTAGTAAACGCACAATCCAATCCATGTGTACAATCATGCAGTACAGTGTACAGCAAGAAGTTTAGCAGTTACACGGGCGGTCCCTGGTGGCAAAACATTTAGAAAATCGAAAGCGGACTTTGAAGAGTTGCAGTATTGGATGGCCTTAGTCAGCTAGATAACATACATAGCATTCCTCTCTGTTTGAGTCAGTTTGTTGAGTAGACTAAATTAGCTGCATTAGCTAAGTAAGTGAAAGGTAAGCCAGCGATCTCTCTCTCTCTCTGTGCTGCTTTTCCTTAACTTTTGAAGTAATTAATTTGTTAAAAACTGTTCAACTATTCTCTCTCTCTCTCTTTGAGTCAACTACTCACAACACTGCAGTGCTAGCTATCTATAGCTTATGCTTTCAGTACTAGATTAATTATTTGATCCTTTAATTGGATGGATAACATGTCAGTTCATGCTGCAAGAGCTCTGATAGGTTGGAGGACGTCCTTTGGAAGTTGTCATAATTACTGTGTAAGTCTATGGAATTGGGTGAGAACCATGAGCCTCCTAGGTTTTGTATTGAAGTCAATGTTCCCAGAGGAGGACAGAAAATAGCTGTCCTCCATCTACACCATGGTGCTAGCCTAGAGGGTGCTGTTGAGGCTACTGTAGACCATTGCAAAACAGTGTGTTTAAATCAGTTATTTGGTGACGTGAATATATTTAGTATAGTTTTATCTAAAAATAATACATGTTTTAATGTTTCACTATTTTAATGTTTAACCTTCCTCCTCTGAGGAGCATCCACTGCTTCACATGCAGATTGAACTCACAGTATACATTGGCATCAGTAGTATGCACTGATCATGTTTGTGATCAGTGCCTTTCTATTAAAAAGCAAGTAAAAATAGACCTTAAGGAACAGCGGGGACTGTGAAGTAACACAAACATAGGCACAGGCACAAGCATACAAACACATGATAACATACACACTATACAAACACGTAGACATAGATTTTGCGTTGTAGATATGTGGTAGTGGAGTATGGGCCTGAGGGCACACCCTTAGCGTGTTGTGAATTCTGTAATGAATGTATAGTAATGTTTTTAATATTGTATAACTGCCTTAATTTTGCCGGACCCCAGGAAGAGTAGCCTTGGCAGCAGCTAATGGGGATCCATAATAAATACGAATACAAATTCAGTACCTGTCCGCGGGTCATAGAACTCTCCCTCGTTGACAAAGATCTTGTCGAAGACGATGGTGCCAGCGTTTAGCACGGGGTAGGTGAGAGCTGCAGAGAAGGACAGCTTTGGCACGTTGGCATCAGCACCTGGCATACCTGCGGGCAAAATCACATCAAAGGAGTAGAGGGAGAACATGATTATTATCTACACCATATATGATATTTCAGGGGGCAAAAGCTCTAGGTTCACAGGGACAACACACACGCACGCACGCACACGCACTAAGCTAATAGCCGCATAATTTATCTCACAATCAACTCATGTTTACCCATGTTCACCCCTCAAGCTTACCCAGGAACCACTATGCGCACATTTCCTGGATGCCTCAAAGGATTCATGTTCTCATTGGCCCAATGCTGACCTCTACAGTGACTCTCACACACATTCACACAAACCCCCATTCACCCTGACTGTTATTGACCCTCATCAACACTCATGTTATGTACTGTATGTAGAATGGCGCCGAAGGAGATGGCTGCCGTTTTATGGGCTCCTAACCAATTGTGCTATTGTGTGTGGTTTTTTGCATTATTTGTAACTTATTTTGAACATAATGTGATGAGTGATGAGTTTTGAGGGCGTTGTGGTGGGATAGGGCAGTGTGGAGTGCAATAGAGATTGCATCATCTGTTGATCTGTTGGTGCGGTATGCAAATTGGGATTTCATCATGTGAAATGGTCCACCCACACAGACAGCGTGGTGAAGAAGGCGCAACAGCGCCTCTTCAACCTCAGGAGGCTGAAAAAATGTGGCTTGTCACCAAAAACACACACAAACTTCTACAGATGCACAATCGAGAGCATCCTGTCGGGCTGTATCACCGCCTGGTACGGCAACTGCTCCGCCCACAACTGCTCTCCAGAGGGTAGTGAGGACTGCACAACGCATCACCGGGGGTAAACTACCTGCCCTCCAGGACACCTACACCACCCGATGTCACAGGAAGGCCAAAAAGATCATCAAGGACAACAACCACCCGAGCCACTGCCTGTTCACCTCACTATCATCCAGAAGGTGAGGTCAGTACAGGTGCATCAAAGCTGGGACCGAGGAACTGAAAAACAGCTTCTATCTCAAGGCCATCAGACTGTTAAACAGCCATCACTAACATTGAGTGGCTGCTGCCAACATACTGACTCAAATCTGTAGCCACTTTAAATAATTGAAAATTGGATGTAACAAATGTATCACTAGCCACTTTAAACAATGCCACTTTATATAATGTTTACATATCCGACATTACTAATCTCATATGTATATACTGTACTCTATACCATCTACTGCATCTTGCCTATGCCGTTCAGCCATCGCTCACCCATATATTTATATGTACATACTCGTATTCATTCCTTTACTCTTGTGTGTATAAGGTAGATGTTGAGAAATTGTTAGATTACTTGTTAGATACTACTGCATGGTCGGAACTAGAAGCACAAGCATTTCGCTACACTCGCATTAACATCTGCTAACCATGTGTATGTGACAATTAATAATTTGATTTGATTTGAGATGATTGTGGACTACAGGAAAAGGAGGACCGAGCACGCCCCCATTCTCATCAACGGGGCTGTAGTGGAGCAGGTTGAGAACTTCAAGTTCCTTGTTGTCCACATCAACAACCAACTATCATGGTCCAAACACACCATGACAGTCGTGAAGAGGGCACGACAACCCCTATTCCCCCTTAGGAGTCTGAAAAGATTTGGCATGGGTCCTCAGATCCTCAAAAAGTTCTACATCTGCACCATTGAGAGCATCCTGACTGGTTGCATCACCGCCTGGTATGGCAGCTACTCGGCCTCCGACCGCAAGGCACTACAGACGGTAGTGCGTACGGCCCAGTACATCACTGGGGCCAAGCTTTCTGCCATCCAGGACCTCTATACCAGGCGGGGTCAGAGGAAGGCCCCAAAAATTGCCAAAAGACTCCGGCTATCCTAGTCATAGACTGTTCTCTCTGCAACCACACGGCAAGCGGTAGCGGAGTGCCAAGTCTAGGTCCAAAAGGCTTCTTAACAGCTTCTACCCCCAAGCCGTAAGACTCCTGAACAGCTAATCACATGGCTACACGGACTATTTGCATTGTCCACCCCACCCCCATTTTTACGCTGCTGCTACTCTTTGATTGTTAACCATGCATAGTCACTTTACCTACATAGACATATTGCCTCAATTACCTTGACTAACCGGTGCCCCCGGCACATTGACTCTGTACCGGTACCCTCTGTTTATAGCCTCGCTACTGTAATGTTTTTGTTGCTCCTTAATTATTTGTTATATTTCTTATTTATTTATTTTTTACTTCAGTTTATTTTAGTAAATACTTAAAAAAAAAAAAAATCTTCTTAAAACTGCATAAGCATTTCACTGTAAGGTCTACACCTGTTGTATTCAGCATTTCACTGTAAGGTCTACACCTGTTGTATTCAGCATTTCACTGTAAGGTCTACACCTGTTGTATTCAGCATTTCACTGTAAGGTCTACACCTGTTGTATTCAGCATTTCACTGTAAGGTCTACACGTGTTGTATTCAGCATTTCACTGTAAGGTCTACACCTGTTGTATTCAGCATTTCACTGTGAGGTCTACACCTGTTGTATTTGGCGCATGTGACAAAAAACATTTTCTTTTGATGTAATGGGGTGAAACACACATCACGGTTGAGGGCATTAGCACATTGCAACAGCAGTACTCAAATACAATGATAAAACAAACATGAACATACCTTGTTCACCTTTGAGACCTGGAATGAAGAAGACAGGAAGAGACGAGATCAGTAATTGGACCAATTCAAACCGTTCAACCATAATTATTTTTCTTATTTTTTTCTTTCTGTAAAGTATGTTGTGACTTTGTTAAATGCACTTGAAATAAATTGTGATTTGATGTCAAACATCAACATATAGCAAAACAACACTTCCTGAGGCACTAACATATATTATAAAGGGCTTGTATGGTTCCTGTTACCTGGTGGTCCTCTGGGCCCGTTCTCTCCCTGCCTGCCCACAGGTCCGTCCCTACCTTGAGACCCCTTGGGGCCGGGCAACCCCGGGAACCCTCTTTCCCCAGAGGGACCTGGAGGACCAGGCAGGCCTGTGGTGGTTGGAGGCAATGACAACAATATTAATACATGTAACTTTCATAATTTACATATTTAAACTAAATTAATCAGTGTTAACCCAAAGACGGCCTGTTATTGGACATGGGACATAGAACAAATTCCAGACTGTGTTAACAATACAGTGGAGGAGTTTTCTCATTCAAATATGTAATTGAATTCCACCCACAAAAACAGAGGACTCATCTTTGTATCTGTGCCATTCAGTGTTAATTTTGTCAACAATAATTATGATGAAAAATACTTGTTAGAAGTTAGAGGTCGCTTAAATAGTTATTATTTAATAGAATAAAATGCACTGACTATTATGTGACTAAAATGGCTGTGACTAAAACTAGACTAGTGTTTAAGTCCACTAAGTCCAAAATATTAAATTACAAAAATGTGATTAAGCCAAAATTCACACTAGTGCCATTTTAAAATAGTCAAGTGTCTTCTTCTTTTGTGTTTGAAAAAAAGCATAAAGCTTATTTTGGTGATTTACTGCCACATGCAGTGCTGGATCCTGAACCAAATATTGTGTGTCATTCATTTATTGTGACTGCTAGATGGCAGTGATATTTTTGTGTTGTTGCTTAAAGCCATTTACAAACCATAGGCAACACAATTTGAAGAAGAATACAATGCTCTGATCATTGGCTGATCGCTCCCAATCAATAGGAATCCCCACCCAGTTTACTACTTCAAATGGTGGAAGCCCTTAACCCTGTACACCAGTGGAAATTGGCCTATATGGATAGGGCCAAATTGAAATGTTTACAACAGAACAATTATAAAAGCATGTGCATAACCAAGGTAGCAATTGAAAGAGAACACTTTGGAGATTATGGGGAAATGAGGCTGAATCCAAATATTACATCGTTGTTTGTATGTGCATTTTACTATACTTTTCACAGCATTTGTCAATAACGAAATCTGAAAATACTCTGGATACATTCAATAACATAAAACTAATATTAATTGACATTTTGGAGTAGGTGCAAGATAAGAAAAAACTATTACAAGTGTTTGAATGAGAGGTCTAACTGGTGTCTCCAATTGGCCACACACAGTGTCATCTGTAAAACTTCAAACAGGTGGTTCCATTCTATGCAGTCAAAAGCTTTTTCTGCATCTAATGAAGCTACAGGTTCTTGGTCATTATTTTTGGATTTGGGGTAAACATTGATATACTAGAGACAATGATAGATCAGAAGCAGAAGCATAGTATATAAAGGAGTGAAAGAGACTGGTTTTTACATCAGAAGTTAATGGTTCTCTGTAGAAAGACAGATTGACTGTGGAATGTGCTGGGTGGACGGGAGGAAGTCAAGGGAGTACGATAGGTGATACAGGTGGAGAGCTCTGGATTAGACATCAAGGTGGTTCAGGGTCAGGTCAGGTCACCTTAAGGGAGACAGAACGGCTTATTCCTCTATCACTTCATCTTCCTGTCAAACCATAATAGATGTAAGGATTGGAGAGAAGGAGTGCCTCAACTGGAGTATATATACTGGTGATGGTGGAAACATGTCTGTGTCTGAATACAGCTGTGTCGACCCTTTGGGAAGAATTAAACTTGGTTAAAGCTTCTCTAGTGTCCGTTGAGTTATTTACTCTGAAAAATTAGAACCTAACATTCTCTACATAATGCAATAATCTTATATGAAGTGTTCAATAGAGATATTGGTCTATACGACCCACAAAGCAGAAGATCTTTCCCTGGTTTTAACAAAAATGTGATCAGTGCTTGTTCAAGTGTGCCTGGGAGCTTCTCTGTCTCTATGGCATAATTAAACATATTTCAAAGAGGCTCAATTAGTTTTGGTAAAAATGATTTATAGAATTCATAGGGAATCCGTCTAACCCTGGTGATATTGCCCCAGCAGTGTTGAAAATGGATTCCCTAATTTCCTCAGATGTAATCTCTTTCTCCAAAAACTCTCTATCATCATCAGTTAAAGCTTGTAAATTGAGTTTGTTCAAAAACTCATGCATTGTGGGCAGGGGCATCCCCTTCAGACTTGTACAATGTTTCATAAAACTCCCTAAAGACTAGATTAATTTCCTCAGGACCCTGAATAACTCTACTTCCTCTCACCTTATCTGCCAAGCAAGCAACATTCCTGTTTTATCTCCATGTATATAGTAGTTTTGTTTTGTTTTCCAAAGTGCATTGTCTGCTTTGTGGGTCGTCATGGTGTTA
Source organism: Brachymystax lenok tsinlingensis (assembly GCA_030435695.1). Taxonomy (NCBI): domain Eukaryota; kingdom Metazoa; phylum Chordata; class Actinopteri; order Salmoniformes; family Salmonidae; genus Brachymystax; species Brachymystax lenok. The sequence goes on from CM059808.1 coordinate 1,298,076, forward strand.
TATTCCAATCGCTTTGTGTCCAATTTTTGTAGTTGAGTCGTCAAATGTTATACTATGTTTATATTCCAGATCTCACATTTCTTTATCCAACAAATCTACTTGAGCCTTATACATCTTACGAGCACCTGAACTAAAGGATATTATTTGCCCCCTCAGATGTGCAAGGAGAGCTTCCCATAAAACTAGTGGGGAAGCAGAGTTAGTGGTGCTAGAAAATATGTTGATATGAGAGTTCAGAAATGTTACAAATGTGCGATTATTTAGTAAGTTTGTGCAAACCTACAACTTCTTGAGGGTGGTTGTGTTTCACTGACTGGTAATGAAGCCAGCAGAGAGGAATGATCTGATATACACTACCGTTCACTTAGAAATGTCCTTGTTTTTGAAAGAAAAGCAACAAAAAAATTGTCCATTAAAATAACATCAAATTGATCCGAAATGCAGTGTAGACATTGTTAATGTTGTAAATGACTATTGTAGCTGGAAATGGCAGATTTTTTATGGAATATCTACATAGGCGTACAGAGGCCCATTATCAGCAACCATCACTCCTGTGTTCCAATGGCACGTTGTGTTAGCTAATCCAGGTTTATAATTTTAAAAGGCTAATTGATCATTAGAAAACACTTTTGCAATTATGTTAGCACAGCTGAAAACTGTTGTTCTGATTAAAGAAGCAATAAAACTGGCCTTTTTTTAGATTAGTTGATTATCTGTAGAAATGTCATGACAAATGCCCTGGGTGCAACCTGGCCAGGCAGCCACCTCCGTAGCGTGCTATGGGCCCTCTCAATTTCCAATGGGTGCACGGAAGGGGGTAGATCCAGAATTTTGGGAATCCATTCCTGTAGAAAGGAGATGGCGTCTCTTCCACAGCCCCCGGGAAACCTTGAAATCTCAAATTCAAGCGCTTTTGGACATTTTCGTGAGAATCTCATTTCTCCTCAAGTTTAGAGATGGCATCTTCCAATTTCTTGTACTTTGGATCCACATCCTTGCGGACGTCCAGGATGGCAGCCTTGTGGTCAACATGGTATTTTTCTAACTTTGTCATTCGTCCCTTTGTGACTTTCTGGTCTTCATGGAGTTTATCGACCGGCATATCAATTTTGATGAGGTGTTCAGAAAGCGCCTCTTGGATTTTTGTTATACCCTGGTCAATCTCCATTCTGAACCATGCCGGTGCTTCTTCCGAGCTAGCATCCACCAAGGCCCAAGAATGGCTGTCAGAGGGGGTCACTTTTCCATGCCTTGTCTAAGTATTTTGCAAGATTTGCCATTTTTTGTTTTGGCGATAAAAGAGATGTTTAAACTTCCAACTCACTTGTTAGAGCTTCGCCATTGCCGGGAAGTCTATAAGGTGCTGTTTGAGCTCTCCTAGCTTTGATTACCTGAAGCAAGCATACTTGTAGTTTTTTGTTTGCATCCCCACCATCACAGAATTGTTGTTGTTTACGCAATCCAAAATCATTCCGTTATAAATCACAATCTGGGTCAAGTGGGCATAATTTCAGTGCTTATTCTATTGCCAACATGGCTAGCTAAGTTGTAAAATACGATCTTACAAACATTGTAATTTTGGTGGGCATAGAGTCATGAGTGCATTCAAGTGCGGGTTCCACGGCTAATTATCTCCACAATATGACAAACATCGTGTTCAGGACAACCCAGGGTATTACGTATGTCATCCTTGTAACTGTAGATCAAACATAGCGATAATAAATGTCAAATATAGAAATGTGAAGTGCACATTTGGACTCACGGGTGTGTGGTTTGCTTGTATGACATCAAAGCGGTATTTCGATTAATTCTCAACGTCTCATCTTTCAGAATACATCAACTTGATTTACAGCATTTCCCTCACTCAGACAACAACAAGTGAAGAACCTGAGCTCTGACGTCATGTATAGCAATGTTACTGTAACTTTAGGCGATTATCAATGACATAATCTGCCATGTTCAACCCCTATACGGGATTACAGGGGGTGTGAGTGGATAGGGCTACTGGCAATGTCCATGCTAAAACGAGTTAAATCCATCTAGAGTCCTCTATATATTTCTATGTTCCCACCAGACACACAAGAATTTACTTATTTGAACACAACGACCTAAGACCTATGCGACCCGAGAAGCTTCAAGGAGTGTTATGGAAAGACTGCATAACACGAAAAGACATACACATACTAATAGCAGGCCACCGTTTAATAACATGTGTGAGACTCACATATTACACACATTTGTTTAAATGACTGGATTATTCATGTTTTTGTAATCATCAGTCTGTTTCTTTGTTGGTGTTTGATAGGTCTCTTTGTGTATTGTAGCTAGCATCGTTTTGTATGTTGACACTGTTGCAAATGTGTTACTTGAAACTTGACTTACACACCAGTGTTAATTGTGTTATTATATCCACTGGTTGTGCTGTGTCTCATATACTGGTCTAGTATAGACAGGACAAGGTTAGCCTGGCGTTTTTAAGACACATTATGGTTTTAGTACATTTCTACCAAAAGCAGTGTACCATTCAAACCTCTAACCAACTGCACACTTACAAAGCAAAGCATGTGTGAGTAAGGATAGGTTCAATTACCATATCACTGTATTGAATCAGTATGAACTCAACAAATTCTCAAACATTGTCAATGTAAATCACGTCTAAATGAACATGCTCTATATGTCCAAACCATACTGTTTAGTTTCAGTAGTTACCTACATTGGATCAAGGGAAAGGCAACCTCAGTCCTGCTAATACACCTGACTCCAATAATCAAATAATCATGGTCTTCAGTTTAGATTGCAATTAGTTTATTCATGTGTGTTAGCTATAGGGCTGGGCAGAAAGTGTGTCACCAATCAGGCACCCGAGGACTGGAGTTGCTAATCCCTGATCTAGATCATAACTTTTGAAACAGCTGGAAGAAAGGGAAGGAATATAGTGTCAAGTCAACACACTCACCGGTCAGGTCCTGTTCCGAGAGGTTTTGGAACTCCTTGAGGATGTGGCTGACGGACGAATTGAGGTTCTTGATTTTCCCATGGATCTCGTCCAGCTGAGTGGTCTGGATGTTCTCGATGACCCCTCCGTGGGAGATGACCGTGGCGTTCAGGCTGTTCACACAGTTCCACAGGCCTGACACATGCTTGTTCAGCCCCTCCTTGATCTTCTGGAGCGAGTCCGAGACGCCGTCCAGCCGTCCACACACACCCTCCATCTTGGACAGCCTCTTCTCCAGGCCGTCGCCAGAGCGCTTGCAGTCACCCATCTCCACCACCAGGGTGTTCTCGAAACGGCGCACATCCCGGTCCACCCCGTCGAGGTGGTCACGACTCTCCTCGATGTGCTCGGTCACGTCCTGCTGGATCTTGTCCAGCTCCGAGATGATCTTGTTCTTTGTGTTGCCCAGGTCAGTGATGATGCTGCCGTGTTTCTGCACTGTGTGCTCCAGGCCCCTCAGTGTGTCGTTGATGGAGCTGAAGGTCAGGATGACCTCGGACAGCTCGCCCTGCAGGGACTTGAGGTGGCCGTTGTTAGACGTTCCTCCAATCACACTGTGGCCATCCAGGGGCTTCTGGGGGTCATCCAGGCCTCCTCCAGTGCCACCTCCTGTTGTTGGGGTCACAAGGCGGATCTTACACTGGTCACTACACTTTACCACCTCCTCCTGGAGTTTTCCCACCTCCTCCTGCAGGGTGGAGCACACCTGTGAGCAGGAACTCTGGTCCGAGTCCACCCGTGTCCGGATGGCGTTGATGTCCTTCTCCCAGCGGTTCAGAGTGTGCTGTGTGTGGTTCTTCAGCTTCTTCAACTCGTCTTCCACTCTTCCGCAAATGTCGCAGTCATCCACGCAACGACCCAGTGTCTCGATCTCTGTGACAATGCGGTTGAAGTGCTCGCCGTTGTCTCCAGTCAGGGCTTTGATTTTACGGATGTCGTGGCTGAGGTCCACCACCTTGTCCATTAGCGAGTCGCCTGAGATGGACAGGTCCTTGAGACGCGTGTCGAGGCGGCGGATCTCGTCCTCGTTAGCCACCACCCTCCACGTGATAGACTTCACAGAGTCTCCGTTGTGATCATTTCCTCTGTCTCCTCCAGCTCCACCCCATCCATCTCCTGTTCCCCCTGCTCCTCCCCCTGCCACTCCTCCAGCTCCTCCTCCATCTCCTCTCCCTCCTGTTCCCCCTGCTCCTCCCCCTGCCTCTCCTCCAGCTCCTCCTCCATCTCCTCTCCCTCCTGTTCCCCCTGCTCCTCCCCCTGCCACTCCTCCAGCTCCTCCTCCTAATCCTCCACAGCCACAGTCAGTCAGACTCTTGTCAAGGAGTGCCGTTGAGTTCTCCAGGCGTGTCAGCTTCTTGTCGTGGTCCGACACTCTGTCCTTTACAATGCCCACGTCCAGCTCTATGTCTTCGATGCGGTAGCCCTGGGCATCGAAGCGGTCCAGGAACACGGTCCGGAGGTCACGGAGCTCACGGTGGAAGTAGTCCTTCAAGTCGTTCTCTATTAAGGTGCAGCTCTCTTCTGTGTGCTGCACTGTGCTGTTCACCTGCCTCTCCAGGTCCTTCAGACGGCTATCCAGCCTGTCCTCTATAACCTTGGGTAACCCGCTGCCACCACCGGGTCCAAAGCCACCACCACCGGGTCCAAAGCCACCTCCTCCGAAACCTCCGCCGCCATGACTACTACCACCACTTCCCAACTCCTTATCCAGGCGGTTCTGGATAACATCGTAGTTCTCCGACGCAGAGCTGATCTTTCTCTCTGCATCTGTGACCCTGTTCTTTAGGTCGGTTACAGTGTTGCAGCAGCCCTGCAAGCGTGTGACCTCCTGGTGTAGGCCGTCCAGGCTCTGGCGGTAGCGTCCATCCACTGCGTTCAGCTGCTTTTCCAGAACCTGGATCCTCTCCCTGATCTCCTGCTGCTGCATTCGCAGGTCCTCCACCCCAGACTGGCAGGAGGAGCAGGACAGAGACACCCTCCTCTCCAGCTCTCTCAGGATCTCCTCTTTTAGCGTGCTGAGCGTCCCGCCGCTAAACCCACCGGTGCCTCCAGAGGAGCCTCCAGCGCCACCCCCGAGATCATTCCCGCTGCCAACATTCCCATTGTTCAGGTGGTTATTGATGCTGACCAGGGTCTTGTCGTGGGCCTGGGTCCGGTTGTCCAGCTGGTCCAGTTTGTTCTGGATGCTGTGGATGGTCTCTTTCATCTCGGGCTGGGCTGAGTCTGCCGGGGTCTTGGTGCCGCCACCGGTGAAACCCGGTTTGTGCATCTCCTCCTGGAAGCGTTCATTCATGCCCCTCAGGGTGGACTGCAGGTCATGGAGGTCTTTGGTCAGGCTCTGGATCTTGTCCTCCAGCTGCCGCATCTTGTCGCCGTCTCCTCTCCCTGGAACACGAACACATGATATTACAGTACATCATCTATATAGTTATAGATTCATCATGTTGAGGAGTGACATGGGGACATAGAGGAGGATATAAGTAAGAAGAAGAAGAAGAGGGAGATATAGAGGAGGAACAGAGACATCCACCCACCGTCTCCCCCATTCTGTCCTCCGTGACCTGTTCCGGTTCCAGTCTGTCCCGGTCGGGAGGGTTTCGGCCGGGGTCTGGCTGTAGCAATCTGGGTCCCAGACCCTCCGCTCGGCCCCTCGCTACATTCCTCCCCAGTGTAACCATGGCAACATTTCCACTCCATGTCTGTCACCATCTTGTAGGCCACCTTGTACCGCGGCTTCATATATGTTCGATACCTATTGAGAATCAGAGACAACAACGACAACAAGGGTGAAGTGGTTCGCAATGAGGTCTCACCTATATAAATGTAATCCACATATTTTGGGTCACACTAGACAGGAGTGTCTGCTAAATGCTCATGTAACTGATGCTACGCAATCATAGTTGGTCGCATGTGGTAATTGTCAACTTATTGTCCATCTGCCTTTTGCCTCATAACACCACTAACATTAAACATTAATTGAAGAGCCTTGGGCATTGTTTTATTTTACTACTTCACTCATTTTGTTTATACAATATCCGTAATTTCCCTTACAAGTTGAATTGAAGTTCCTACCATAGAGTTTCAATGGGCCTGTCTGCAATTCTGAACTCTTGAAACTGGTTTCAGTCAAAGGCCTCAGTTTGGAGAATGTTTACGTGTCAATCCAAACTCAGTCATTACAGGCCACGAAGCCAGAGTAACAGGCATTTTCTGCCTAATTACGTTTTATATTTAATTTGCGGTTTTAATTTTGACCGCGGGCATGAACGCAAAGCTTAAACAGAGGACGCTGGTTTCTGCCCTGACAGGCACTTTGAGGTAACTCTAAACCCCGGTATTCACCGGATACCAACGTTGATTAAATAATTTACAGGGAAACTATTCAGACCTTAACATGTTTGGAATTAATCCACCAGCTCATTTCCACACAGTATCAGAAATGCCTGTCACTCTCTATTGTGAAAGACCTAAGCATGGTAGGTATGCGTAGCAATCTCAACAAGAATTTCAGGATTTGGGAAACGGATTGCTACGCATTTGATAGCACACATCTGTGATAACTGCCAAAACATAACATAACAAAACACTGAATTACTGTATGAACATACGCAATACCCAAGTCAAGTGGCCCAATATTTACATTAACCTAATTCAAACTCAAGCTGACCACCACCCTTTGTTTTCGTTGGTCAGATAACCGTAGTTCATAGGGAGACCCCTCCCCTCTCTGATGGATGAGAATACTCCACTATATGCAAATTCCTGAATTAACTCTTCAGGCTGTACTCTATGTTGCAATGGAGAGTAGAAGCCAAACTCCAAAATGAGATCCTAAAGCATTGTCAAACAATTAGAAAAGATAAACGAACATACATGCGCTCGACACACACACACACACACACACACTACACACCTACACACTACACACCTACACACAGATTTCTAAATATTTTCTTGGACCACGTTCAGAAGAAACTGCTTTTTATTTCCCCCTTTAAACTGAGAAGGAAATAAATGTTTCACAATTAATCCCCCCTGTGTGTGAAAACACATCTATTGTTTTCTTCCCTGTATATGTGATGTATGGCTCAGGCTCATACACAGTCATCTGTTACCCGACTGTGAGAGAGCGTCAGAGAGAGAGAGAGAGAGAGAGAGAGAGGCTGTGGCAATAGAAGGTCTTCAATCAACAGGACTCAGCTTGTACAGCCACGGCATTGTCCGTCACACAAATGTCAATTACAGTATGACAGCTCTTAGCCTACCACTGCCATGCCTAGAATCATTCAAGAGAAGAATAGAGAAAGACAGGAGAGAAGGGAGATGAAAATAAAAAAGAGAGAGGGATGCTGTATAGTATGGGCTTCAGATTAGTCAAAAAGGTCCTGATTTCCCAGAAATATTGGTTAAGTTTTGCGAGTCGTCACACGTCTGTCTTTCCAAGCTGTTCATTCCATAAGCCAGCGTGTGTGAGTGTGTGTGTTGGCAGACATTAGGGGCATTAGGTCCAAAAGGTCCTTCTTACACAATTCCCCTCAGCCTTGGCATTCTTTTATCACTTTATCCTCTGTCTGTCTACAGTAGATGGCCGAAGACTGATTCATGCAGTGGGTGTCTGGGTATACATCTTTAAATGAAATGTGTAAGAGTAAGTATAAAGCACCAGGTGGTAGTACCGTGTGTTTGTGTGTCAGGAGCATACTCACGTCACCATGCGAGAGCACTGCGTTCCCCAGGAGCAGGGGTGGTAGTCAGGCTTGACGTAGGTCTCCACTCCATCCTCCACCACACAGCTCACTGTCTTTGTCACCACATACGCACACCAGTTTCTACAGGGAGAGACAGAGAAGGTTAGTTTGCGATTGTGTCATGCACATACTGTACGCACATAAGCTTAGAGATCAGAGATTGCATTCAAATCAAGGGAATACACTAAGTATTCAAAGCTGAGAAATTAGTGCAAGAGAGTTTGAGGAGACATGTATATGCCCTAATCATGTATAAGTTAGGTACCGGTAAGTGATTCGATGCTGGGAATACTCCAGTATCTCCAGGATGAGTAACTATCATGGTCTTGTCATGCGTAGGAACAAAAATATAAGGCAAGGCAAATACAGTAATGCACATTTTATTAGGATCTCAAGTATTGGTTCCTCTAACAACAAATCAGGACTCCAACAGACAGCTGGCCTCTCCTGTCTTAACTAACATGCAGTAGGGGCTTAGTAGAATTACAGCTATGTACAGTAAAAATTGTACTATATTTAACCAGTTTCCATAGGGAATAGAGTGCCATTTGGGACTCAGACAGAGGGAGACAGCACTGAGCTGACTGCAGAGGGAGTGGCAGTAAGATTTAGGGCGGCTGGCCTGTCACTTTTTCCATAGCAGCCCCAGGGCCACTGTTGATTTAGAGCTGGTCTTGTCTGGGGCCGCTATGGCCTGGTAAAAGACTAGGTGCTGCAGAGAAATTAGCTGTGTAGCCAGTGTGTAGTCAGTGTGCTGTAGTCGGGGTCCCCTGCAGAGCAAACCAACTCTCTCTGTGGTCACACTGTCAGCAGCTGGACTCTGGACGCTCAGAGTTTAAAACAGATAGAACACTGCATGGGATATAACACTGGGATAGAACAGTAAGACTTGCAGGCACTAAAAAGTTGTGCTCTGTTATTGGTTGTACAACATGATGCTTTATCATATCCTAGTGCTAGTTTGTTACAAAAACCTGTACCACTGTACTTTAGAAGAATGGGACAGAGCACTGAGACAGACCACTGACAGAGAACAGTAGGAATACACTAGGAACTATTCAGAACAAAACACAAATGCTCAGGCATTCAATGGTGGTACTGGGCCCATTCTAACCATTCCATTCCATTTCTTAATGAGCAGGTTGGTGTTTATTGTAATGAGTCTTTTCCTGGAGGCAGAACTGAGCAATTTCCCCTTAGATAGTCCAGCTGCAAAGTTAAAATGAATGAAAACTAAAATGTTCTAGGGTATTAGGGTTAAGTTTAAAATCAGATTTTATGACTTTGTGGCTGTGCCAGCTAGTGACCACTCTGCAGAGCTGCCTCCAGAACCAGATTCATGACGAAAAATGCTAACCTGCGACCAGTGTGACACTAGAACACCAGACCAAATTCAGACCATTAACTCCCTCCTGGAAAAACAGGTTTGGTTTTAGTCTGCCAGGCAAGATCAACAAACAGACCACACTGTGTGGGAGAGGAGAGAAAAGGGGAGACACAGTGATCCTCCATCAGACTATATGTGGTCTGTCTGCCACTGAGGCTTTACATTCTAGATTCATCATCATTGCATCACTTTTAAAACGCTTGGATCTAAGACACATGGGAAAGACACAGTATGCACGCAATACATTTCTTAGCATACCAAACTAACCAGGCCATTCATATGTATTGCTCTTATTCTCAAGCCTGAGCTTACTGCTTTCTAGTGTCAGTGAGAAGCCCTGTTTCTCCCCACATCTGACATCTGTCCTGTGTTTGAGCAGATAAGCTTCATAGGGACAAACACAGAGGGTTCTAACTAACCATCCGGCATGGCTTTTGATTGAGATTTCTTCGAGCAGCAACATTCCTCCATGATGCTCTTTTGGCACTGGGACAAAGGCTTTGGGGTGTCTATGTTGCAAGCCTCATTTGGAAATGATCTCTTTTTCGCCCCTGATTCTCTTTCTCAGTACGGCGTGCTCTCACTCCCCAGATAGCAAAACAATTCCTCCCACTTGCTGTTTACTGCCTTCCTTATACCCAAGGCTATAAATTCCTACCGCCAGCGGGCGAATGGAGTTTTCCATTCAAGATGTGATTTCCATCTTTGGCAGGTAGTCCCCACTCATAGGACCGCTAGAAGCCCTTGACAGGCAAATTCTGCATCTCTAGCATTTTGCCTCCACTCAGAGGACAGCTATAAGGCCAAGGCAAGCCATCTAGCCATGAGCTAATTTGAAAGACAATAGTAAGGAATTTTCTTATCTAAAATTGGGCCTGACACCTTCCAGCTAACCACAGCCAGCCAGAGGCTGTGAGCTGTTTGGTTGTTTCAATAAATACCTGACATTTCTTGTGATTTTAATTTGATTAGATTTATTTGCCAACACAATACAGCCACACATGTGGGCATAATGCATTTACAATCATTGAGTATGAAACAAAAACAGTGATAGACCTAATAATTTACAGTTTAAGTAGATCAATTATTATTGTTTATGGTCAAAAATAGTATACATTTAATATACTATATATTTGAGGCAATACAAACAGTTCCTTTCTAGCAATACATGCCACTCCCTAAACCGCCTTGAAGAAAAGTGTTGATCACTACGTACAGTAGGAGGCGGCAGCTCTTTAACCCCACAGAAGAAGTCGAAAAGCCTCAACAAGTTATCTTTGTCCATCGAGTTTTCAAACCTGTCTTTGATAGTAGCTTTTTTTAGAGAAAACATTCCACAGGCTTTTGAAAGCCTGTTTAATTTGTTTTATTTATCCCCACTGAACGTTTTGAAATACCGAACAAAGCAGCACCCATTCAGTCGATATACACTGAGTGTACAAAACATTAAGAACACCTGCTCTTTCCATGACATAGACTGACCAGGTAAATCCAGGTGAAAGCTATGATCCATTATTGATGTCACTTGTTAAATTAACTTCAAATTGGTGCAGATGAAGGGGAGGAGAAAGGTTAAAGAAGGATTTTTAAGGCTTGAGACAATTGAGACAGAATGTGTATGTGTCATTCAGAGGGTGAATGGGCAAGACAAAAGATTTATGTGCCTTTGAACGGCGTATGGTGGGAGGTGCCAGACGCACCGGTTTGTGTCAAGAACTGCAACGCTGCTGGATTTATCATGCTCAACAGTTTCCCGTATTTTTCTGGAATGGTCCACCATCCAACTGTGGGAAGCATTGGAGTCAACATGTGCCAGCATTCCTGTGGAACGCTTTCGACACCTTGTAGAGTCCATGCCCCAAGAATTGAGGCTGTTCTGAGGGTGAATGTGGGTGTAACTCAATATTAGGAAGGTGTGCCTAATGTTGGATATACTCAGTGTAGATAGATGGAGCACCAATAGAAAGAGTGAGACACTACAATAGGCCAACAGTGCCAAGTTTGGGCCGCAATCATGCAGGTAGCTAAGAACATACCTGTTACCGGAAGATACCGACCCTAGCGTTAAAATGTTTACACTGAGCTGCACTGGGGTCGGAACGCAATCATGGTTACATTAAGACACTGTGGCGCCGGCAAGAGATGTGTCGGAAAACGTACACTACCGTTAAAAAATGTGGGGTCACTTAGAAATGTCCTTGTTTTTGAAAAAAAAAAAAAAAAAATTTTGTCCATTAAAATTACATTAAATTGATCAGAAATACAGTGTAGACATTGTTAATGTTGTAAATGACTCTTTTTTTATGGAATATCTACATAGGCGTACAGAGGCCCATTATCAGCAACCATCACTCCTGTGTTCCAAGGGCACGTTGTGTTAGCTAATCCAAGTTTATCATATTAAAAGGCTAACTGATCATTAGAAAACCCTTTTTCAATGATGTTAGCACAGCTGAAAACTGTTGTTCTGATTAAAGAAGCAATAAAACTGGTCTTTAGACTAGTTGAGTGTCTGGAGCATCAGCATTTGTGGGTTTGATTACAGGCTCAAAATGGCCAGAAACAATGAACTTTCTTCTGAAACTTGTCAGTCTATTCTTGTTCTGAGAAATAAAGGGCATTCCATGCGAGAAATTGCCAAGAAACTGAAGATCTCGTACATTGCGGCGTACTAATCCCTTCACAGAACAGCGCAAACTGGCTCTAACCAGATTAGAAAGAGGAGTGGGAGGCGGTGATACTCTCGACTTCAGGTCCTTGGCACCCTTTACAGTCAGAAACCTAAGCTACAAATGCAAAGTATTAGAAATGATACACTATGTTAAACAGCATGACCATTACACAGGTGCACCTTGTGCTGGGGACAATAAAATGCCACTCTAAAATGTGCAGTTTTGTTACATACACAATGCCACCAATGTCTCAAGTTTTGAGGGAGCATGCAATTGGCATGTTGACTGCAGGAATGTACACCAAGGATGTTGCCAAAGAAAGTAATGTTAATTTCTCTACCATAAGCCATCTCCAATGTCATTTTAGAGAATTTGTCAGTATGTCCAACCAGCATCAGAACCACAGACCATGTGTATGGCGTCATGTGGTCGAGAGTTTTGCTGATGTCAACGTTGTGAACAGAGTGCTCCAAGCTACGGACAACGAACACAATTGAATTTTATCAATGGCAATTTGAATGTACAGAGATACCGTGACCAGATCCTGAGGCCCATTGTCGTGTCATTTATCCGCCGTCATCACCTCATGTTTCAGCATGACAATGCACGGCCCCATGTCGCAAGGATCTGTACACAATTCCTGGAAGCTGAAAATGTCCCAGTTCTTCCATGGCCTGCATACTCACCAGACATGTTTGAGATGATGCTCTGGATCAACATGTACGACAGCGTGTTCCAATTCCTGCCAATATCCAGAAACTTCTCACAGCCATTGAAGAGGAGTGGGACAACATTCCACAGGTCACAATCAACAGCCTGATCAACTGCATGCGAAGGAGATGAAGCAAATGGTCGTCATTCCAGATACTGACTGGTTTTCTGATTCACACTCCTTTTTTTTAAGGTATCTGTGACCAGCAGATGCATGTCTATATTCCCAGTCATGTGAAATCAATAGATTAGGGCCTAATGAATTCATTTAAATTGACTGATTTACTTATATGAACTATAACTCAGTAAAATCTTTGAAATTGTTGCATGTTGCGTTTATATTTTTGTTAAGTCTATGAATGTATATTTTAGTATATTTACAATGTCACTGATTTGATTCCTTCACTATGTCACCTTGATTACTATGTCACTTTTGTTGCCATTGCACCGTGTGAGAAGCCTGTCAATAAAATACAAAAAAGTATTTGACTGTTGATCCAGGGAACCAGGACTGGCAATCTTTATCGGATATTTTGCACACACAACCATTTTGAGTACTGTTTTTCAAATGGACATGGCATCCAATGTATCCATAAATATATACAAAATAAGTGGCAAAAGGGAGAAGGTACGCCGCTGGCTTGCCGCTGAAAAAGCGTCTTGACTCCGACTGGCATTTGTAGTGTCGTCGGTTGGGAGAAGGGCGATTGGGCTGTGTGAGGAAAACGGCATGTGAATGGCAGGAGCACGGCTGCCACTTGCGGGTGCCCTGTGAATGAGGCGATGGGCAAAAACCTCTCTGGAGGGACGCCGGCCTCTCCTGGTGCTCATTGCTAACTGGGTCAGACCACTAAATTGCGTGCTGTGTGGCAGTGTGCTGACTCAGTGTCACAACACCCACATGAAGAAATACTACAACTTCTGTAAGGTATGCGGAGTGAAACTAACCTTTTCCAGAGAATGCACAGAGCCCTGAGTTGATTATCCCCTTTATACCATGGCTATAACTTAACAGTTTTGCTGAGAGAAATGTGTTCATTTGCAGGTAGAAATGTGTTCAACATTCATTGAAGTAGCTAGCAAGTTTACTAGATCGCTACAGTAGTTGCTAGTTTAGCTAACCAAACCATCAGTCCTAGTTTGCTTTAATGAAAATCAAATTCAACAATGCCAATAATGTTTTAAATTTGACTTTTGCTTTCAAAAGCAGCGCAAACTTAGAACATTTAAGAATGAACTAAAGTCATTGAATTCTACCGTGCTGATATACCATGCGTTATAGGAAAGTAATTCATGCTCTAGAATGCCCTTAAAGCCAATCAGAATCAAGTATTCTAAAATGCCATGGTATAATTATGCAATAAGGTGGTACATGGCCAATATGCCACGGCTAATGGCTGTTCTTATGCACAACGCAACGCGGCCATACACCACAAACCCCCGAGGTGCCTTATTGCTATTATAAACTGGTTACCAACGTAATTAGAGCAGTAAAAAATAACTGTTTTGTCATACTCGTGGTATACGGTCTGATATATGAACGGCTGTCAGCCAATCAGCATTCAGTGCTCGATTCACCCAGTTTATAATATACACTGAGTATATGTTGCGTCATGGTAACGTGATGAAGTAACCCTGCCTGCGCACTTCAAAACCAGTGTCTGCCCTTGACCCATGGGAGACCTGGGTTCGTATCCAACAAGTTACATATACCAAACATTAGGAACACCTTCCTAATATTGAGTTGCACCCCCACTTTTGCCCAGAACTGCCGTAACTCATCAGGGCACAGACTCTACAACAGGAATCATCAACTAGAATCAGCCACGGGCCGATTTTGGGGGGAGCGGATGGTCGGGGGGCCAGAACATGATTACAAATAATTTGTAGATGACAAATTGACCTCAAGAAGCCCAAACAAATACAGTATAATGTTTGACTAAAATATAATAACTTCAAACCTTGCTTACATTTGTATACGATCACGTGTCTCTGCATTATGCATAGAAATACTTGGAACCATTTCTTAATTAAAATCACTTGGAGTTGATTTCCTGGTGTTTTTAATATATTATGTCCCCAAACGTATTTTTATAATTAAAAATGTTTTTGCTCTGAAAACTTGGGGGGACAAATAAAACCAGTCGCTGGCCAAATTCGGTCCACGGGACACCAGTTGGAGAACCATGCTCTACAAGGTGTCCAATTGTAATTCATAACATATCATACAAAATCCACAAATTAATACATACCGTACCAAATGTAACATATCATATTAATTTCAGTGTCCCGGATTTTCCTTCATTATGTTACGTCTACCCCCGAGTCTAGTTTGATCAACTAACTACAGTAGTGTAAAGTACTTAAGTAAAAATACTACTTAAGTAGTTTTTTGTGGTATCTGTACTTTACGATTTATATTTTTTACAACTTTTACTTCACTACATTCCTTAAGAAAATAGTGTACTTTTTACTCCATTCATTATACCTGACACCCAAATGTACTTGCTAGATTTAGAATGCTTTGCAGGACAGGAAAATGGTCCAATTCACGCACTTATCAAGAGAACAACCCTGGTCATCCCTACTGCCTAAATTATGTCTGAGTGCTGGAGGGTCCCCCTGGCTGTCGATAAATAAATAAAAAAGACAAATGCGTCATCTGGTTTGCTTAATATAAGGAATTCGAAATTATTTATATTTTTGCTTTTGATACCTAAGTATATTTTAAACCAAATACTTTTAGACTTTTACTCAAGTAGTATTTTACTTGGTGACTTTCACTTTTACTTGAGTCATTTTCTATTAAGGATCTTTACTTTTACTCAAGTATGACAATTGGTTACTTTTTCCACCACTGACGAACTACTAATCTTCTAGTCTAAGCCAAAAGGTTGGTTTTCGGACCAGGCTTAGAGCTATGTGTGGTCTGCTACAGTATGTGTGGTCTGCTGTTGCGGCCAGCAATGTTATATGGTCCAGGTCTGATTTCAAACCCCAAACATTTCCTATCTTTATGACCCAGAATCACTTCCCCAGAGGCACTGTGCCCCCTGTGACCCCGTTTACAGCCTCAAGGCCAGGGCGGTGGCCTTACATCAGCAATGACCTTTGACCTATTTCCTCTGTCACACAGCTGCCGACCATGCAAGGGAGTCCCATGCCAGATGCATGTCACGTTCCTACAACACGCACGCACGCGCACACACAGCAAACACAGATGGTCCCAGAGTGCACCCCAATTAACTGAGAGGATGTTGCTCATGAATCATAAAGGGTTTGGTTACATGTTTATTGTTTTGGCACCCTCAAAACAGTCTCTCTCTTTCCAATGCATTACACAAGAGGTCTCCATCCGCTTCCACCATAACCACTCCCAGTAACTGCTTGCATCCCCCTCTCTTGGCATTCTCCCATACATTATGACTGAAGATGGGAGAACCCCAAGTCGCTGTCGCACTAACATGATGAGGATGGTGAGAGGGGCCTCCACCCCAATCAGTTCATCCAGCAGACATTGTAAACAGGCAGCTCACCCAGACCCTATTGGTTTACGTCACCACCATTCACCACCATGCAGTCTCAGCCTCCCAGGGGGCCAGGACCTCATCAATCTAAGTGCATCCTGTGAAGTCTGAACATAAAGTACAACAACACGGCCCACCCTCCTGGGCCCAATGGGGAGTAGTGTGTGTGTTTGTGTGTGTGTTTGTGTGTGTGTGCGATTGGTTTTACTATCCTTGTACGGTACAGAAGTACTTATAGTTAAACAAGGAACATTTTGACAAGTGAGGACAGTTTGCCAGTTCCCACAAGAAAAAATGCTATTTTAGGCTTATGGGTTAGGGTTAGTGTGTGTGTGTGTGTGCTTGGTTTAACTATCCTTGTAGGGTACAAAAGTACTTATAGTTAAACAAGGAACATTTTGACAAGTGGGGACATTTTGCCAGTTTCCACGATAAGAAATGCTATTTTAGGCTCATGGGTTAGGGTTAGGGCTTGAGGTACAATTAAGGGTAGGGATACATTTAGGGTTAGGGTTTAGGGTTAAGGTAAATTCACACACTACGGAGATGTAAGGTACGGAGCATAGCGCAGTGCTGCAATGTCGTTTTTCGTCACAAAAGGGGTGGCTCCTTGTAATACGCTCCGGCATTTGACATAGTTTTTTTCTACCTGGAAAATGAAACGCAATGTATCATTCCTTGGGAAGGCTCATTCCTCCCGACCCCTCATGTCTCAGCCTCCAGTATTTATGATGCAATAGTTTGTGTTGGGGGGCTAGGGTCAGTCTGTTATATCTGGAGTATTTATCCTGTCTTATCCGGTGTCCTGTGTGAATTTAAGTCTCTCTAATTCTCTCTCTCTTTCTTTCATCCTTTCTCACTCTCGGAGGACCTGAGCCCTAGGACCATTCCTCAGGACTACCTGGCCTAATGACGCTGTCCCCAGTCCACCTGGTCATGCTGCTGCTCCAGTTTCAAATGCTCTGCCTGCATCTATGGAACCCTGACCTGTTCACCGGACGTGCTACCTGTCCCAGACCTGCTGTTTTCAACTCTCTAGAGACAGCAGGAGTGGTAGAGATACTCTGAATGATTGGCTATGAAAAGCCAACTGACATTTACTCCTGAGGTGCTGACCTGTTGCACCCTCTACAACCACTGTGATGATTATTATCATCTTTATAAATACATTTGATTGATTGATTGACTTGAGGGGCAGTATTGGGCGAGTTTTGCAACGGATGTCCAGCCCCTGTGTCTACATCACATATTTTCCGATATCATTTCTGCTATAAACACGGAAGAGCAGAAATGATATCGGAAAATATGTAATGTAGACACAGGGGCTGGACATCCGGAAGAGATGGACGTGCTGCTACTGCTATTCTACTTGCAAGCATCCTTTTTTGTGCTTTTCTTTCAACATTTGCTACACATAATTATGTCTCTGTCCAGTTTTGAGGAGCGTCTGTGCAAGGAGGTGAGACGATTCAATAACCTCTACAATCCTTAGATGCAGTTGTATTCGGACAAGAACGCAAAAGATGGAGGGAGATATCACAAAATTTCCACACTGATACCGATGTCAAAGAAAAATTGACCGGTATGTTCACAATCTGAAAAAAGGTAAAGAAGATGAGGAGTGGGGCTGCTGCCGATTGTATGACAACTGGGTTGGCTTTGTGTTAATGTGAAACATCGTCAGACAGACATCAATATGTGAGAGACAGTATGTTGTCTTGTAAATTATTTCTATAGGCCTAACGGGAGCGTGTATAGTATATTTTCTTGTCTTGGTGTTTGTAGAAATGTATAGACCCAGTGGATTAGTCCTTTATTTACCATCTAATCTCTTCTCCGTATTCAAATATGCAAAAGGAATTACGGGTTTATATTCTTATAGGAAAGTATACTGTAGCTCCAGGAGACTAATATAGCACAATTAGTTCGTTTTTTACAGTGTAAATGTTATCTATATTAGACATAACAGCTATCAACAGGCAATGAGTTCTTTATTTACAGTGAAGATCTAATATTTACTCTGTGTTACAGTTAATATGCAACTACACACAATATAATACTTTTTATGGTTCTTTCTAGAATATGAGAACAGGTTAGAGAGTCCATATGAATCCTAGAGAGTTAAACTGAGAACTATTTTCTGTTTCTCCTCTGGATTTTTTTGTGTGACTCATTTCAGGCGTATGTCACGTGACACTACTCCACAGGAGAGCCATTTTGAACTTTTTTATTTACCATAATGCATTTTTGGGCAGAAATGCCTCTGGAACATGTGACCTTTCATGTGTCTTAATAACAAACGTGTATGCCATCTGTAAATACGAATAAAATTGTTTAAATTAAGAGCCTAGTTGGTTTGGCCAAAGACAAAGCCAGGAACCTTCCTGCTAGCCATGACTGGCTGAGATAATGGATGGGCTGGAAATGCCGAGAGATGAGTTCGGATTGGTCTGCCATGTAGCACGCTTCTGTCTAAAACATGAGCTGCTCAGTATGTGTAGGTAATCTTTTTTGAAAGATATCACGTAGTAGAACTGCAAAGGTGTTGCTCTACACAAAAGTTGCTCTTTTAGGGCCAAATCTCTGTCAGGTGACCGTTCACCCACTCTTTTTCACTAGAGCTGTCCAGAAAGACATCAGCAGGCAGCCGTTTGGAAAAGGCCCTTTAGAACTTACTGTCAGAGAGAAAGGGAGAGAGAGCGAGAGACAACGGAGGGAGAGAGAGAAAGACAGAGCGAGAGGAGGGGAGAGAGAAACACGGGAAGAGTGAGTGTGTGAGAAAGGAGGAGACATAGTCAAAGAGAGAGGAACACATAGAGGTGGACAAGAGATGGACAAACAACAAACAGATCCTCATGTTAGAATGTCATAGGCAGGCAGAGTGGCTGTTGGGAGACAAGTTGATCCAAGAGAGAGTGTGCCAGGGAAAAGGTTACACACACAGTTTAAACCTCCCCAGAGGATGAATAACTTCTACCATAGAGCTGCCATAGAACAAGCTAGAGTCAAAAATAACCCCAGAATAACAGAAGCATGAAAAGTGGGCTCCCGAGTGGCGCAGCGGTCTAAGGCACTGCATCTGTATCACAACCGGATGTGATTGGGAGTCCCATACGGTGGCGCATAATTGGCCCAGCGTCGTCCGGGTTAGGGTTTGGCCGGGATAGGCCGTCATTGTAGATAAGAATTTGTTCATAACTGACTTGCCTTGTTAAAGTGTGGGTGTGGAACGTACAAGTGGAAGATTAGAGTGTGTGACACTATAATAATCAATGCATCAAATGCAATCAGCACCTGCAGCATAGGCAGCATAGGCCTTGTTAAAGTGTGGGTGTGGAATGTACAAGTGGAAGATTAGAGTGTGTGACACTATAATAATCAATGCATCAAATGCAATCAGCACCTGCAGCATAGGCATGCAGGAAGTGTCCTGTCCTGTGTGGAATGGCACACACATGCACACAAACACACCACACCCATTAACTCATTAACTCTCACACATGCCTATACACCCACACAGCAACCCACCCTGACACAACGCACAGTCATGCCATTATACACACAACTTTCAACCCCACCACACACACACATCCCATTCCTGCCAGTCATCCTGCTTCAATACAGTGATGAAAAGCAGCTGATGTGGAGACACAATTTTCCCTCTGTCTGCCCAGACACTGACAACACTGAACACTCATCATCCCCCATTATCAATCTGACAATATATCTCCGGCGTGCAGCTCCCTGGCCTGCAATTACATCCCAATTACCCCCCATTAACCACAGTGGGCTCATATAAAACACTGAAAATGACTGTCAATAGTACAGTACATGTCGTTATTCATACAATGAGCTGTACAGTACAGGGATCCCAAAGCAGCATCGGATTCGCTGTTTTTTTTTCTTCTTTCATCCAATTGCTCAATCAGCATGTCTCTCCGTGACCTCTGACACCATCCACTTCCTGAGTCTGCCCGGATTCTATCCTTCCTGTTCGTGCGTCCTCTTTCCCAAACATCTGTGCCATCCTCCCCAGCCCCGCTCCTCCTCAGCCCCGCTCCTCCCCAGCCCCGCTCCTCCTCAGCCCCGCTCCTCCTCAGCCCCGCTCCTCCCCAGCCCCGCTCCTCCTCAGCCCCGCTCCTCCCCAGCCCCGCTCCTCCTCAGCCCGCTCCTCCCCAGCCCCGCTCCTCCTCAGCCCCGCTCCTCCTCAGCCCCGCTCCTCCCCAGCCCAGCTCCTCCTCAGCCCCGCTCCTCCCCAGCCCCGCTCCTCCTCAGCCCCGCTCCTCCCCAGCCCCGCTCCTCCTCAGCCCCGCTCCTCCTCAGCCCCGCTCCTCCTCAGCCCCGCTTCTCCCCAGCCCCGCTCCTCCCCAGGCCTGCTCCTCCTCAGCCCTGCTCTGCTCTGTAGAGAGCCACAGCCCCCAGGAAGAGGAGAGGGGATTGGGATTTGGAATGCTGTAGCAATGCTGTGTGAACGTCCTAAAAGTGTCATGGTCTTCAATTTCTCTCAGTTTATAATATATCAGCTTGGTACAGTATCAACTTATGAACTGAACTGAATATAATAGAACTGAATAATTGTGTGTGTGATTGTGTGTGTGTGTGTGTGTGTGTATCTACAGTGGGGAAAAAAAGTATTTAGTCAGCCACCAATTGTGCAAGTTCTCTCACTTAAAAAGATGAGAGAGGCCTGTAATTTTCATCATAGGTACACTTCAACTATGACAGACAAAATGAGGAAAAAATCCAGAAAATCACATTGTAGGATTTTTAATGAATTTATTTGCAAATTATGGTGGAAAATAAGTATTTGGTCACATACAAACAAGCAAGATTTCTGGCTCTCACAGACCTGTAACTTCTTCTTTAAGAGGCTCCTCTGTCCTCCACTCATTACCTGTATTAATGGCACCTGTTTGAACTTGTTATCAGTATAAAAGACACCTGTCCACAACCTCAAACAGTCACACTCCAAACTCCACTATGGCCAAGACCAAAGAGCTGTCAAAGGACACCAGAAACAAAATTGTAGACCTGCACCAGGTTGGGAAGACTGAATCTGCAATAGGTAAGCAGCTTGGTTTGAAGAAATCAACTGTGGGAGCAATTATTAGGAAATGGAAGACATACAAGACCACTGATAATCTTCCTCGATCTGGGGCTCCACGCAAGATCTCACCCGTGGGGTCAAAATGATCACAAGAACGGTGAGCAAAAATCCCAGAACCACACGGGGGACCTAGTGAATGACCTGCAGAGAGCTGGGACCAAAGTAACAAAGCCTACCATCAGTAACACACTACGCCGCCAGGGACTCAAATCCTGCAGTGCCAGACGTGTCCCCCTGCTTAAGCCAGTACATGTTCAGGCCCGTCTAAAGTTTGCTAGAGAGCATTTGGATGATCCAGATGAGGATTGGGAGAATGTCAGATGAAACCAAAATATAACTTTTGGTAAAAACTCAACTCGTCGTGTTTGGAGGACAAAGAATGCTGAGTTGCATCCAAAGAACACCATACCTACTGTGAAGCATGGGGTGGAAACATCATGCTTTGGGGCTGTTTTTCTGCAAAGGGACCAGGATGACTGATCTGTGTAAAGGAAAGAATGAATGGGGCCATGTATCGTGAGATTTTGAGTGAAAACCTCCTTCCATCAGCAAGGGCATTGAAGATGAAACGTGGCTGGGTCTTTCAGCATGACAATGATCCCAAACACACCGCCTGGCAACGAAGGAGTGGCTTCAGAAGAAGCATTTCAAGGTCCTGGAGTGGCCTAGCCAGTCTCCAGATCTCAACCCCATAGAAAATCTTTGAAAGTCCGTGTTGCCCAGCAACAGCCCCAAAACATCACTGCTCTAGAGGAGATCTGCATGGAGGAATGGGCCAAAATACCAGCAACAGTGTGTGAAAACCTTGTGAAGACTTACAGAAAACGTTTGACCTCTGTCATTGCCAACAAAGGGTATATAACAAAGTATTGAGATAAACTTTTGCTATTGACCAAATACTTATTTTCCACCATAATTTGCAAATAAATTCATAAAAAATCCTACAATGTGATTTTCTGGATTTTTTTTCCTCATTTTGTCTGTCATAGTTGAAGTGTACCTATGATGAAAATTACAGGCCTCTCTCATCTTTTTAAGTGAGAGAACTTGCACAATTGGTGGCTGACTAAATACTTTTTTTCCCCACTGTATATATGTGTGTTTGTCAATGTGTACATCCTTCCACATGCTTGTGATGTTTGTGCTGTATGTGTGTGCGCACACATGTGTATGTTCACACATATCCTGGAAGTATGTCAGTGTGGTTGTGTAAACCATCCAACAAAGACAACAGCCCTAAAGTTGACCATGCAGGAAACTGCTCAGTTCTCTGGTCGCGTTCTCTACACACAGTAAACAGCCAACAGCACATGGCCAAATGGCTCCAGGGAACCTATACTGGAGAAGTTTAGGAACCCAGACAGAACTGATCCAACAACAATTACATGATCATAAACACTCTCTGAAGAATGCATTGTTGGGTATAGAAATGTGTGACATATCTAGATCTAGTTTTAATAACCGAGCAGCTGCCACCTTTGGCACTGATGTTGCTGCTATAGCTTCTAGAACTAGAATACACAGAATGGCATTGTATTCCACATTACATGTTGGGAACTGGGTTACTAAACTCCTGCAGGAGATGGGATAGTATTGACAAACATTGGATTACACTTGGAATATTGAGAAATGTTGAACCAGGGTTTCGAATACACTTATTCTCCCAATCAAATCCTAAATGTGTTTTCGTAGCAGCAATAATCCTTGTTTTATTTGTTACAAACGTTGCAAGTCTCTCTCTCCCTCCCTCTCTCTCAGTAGAAAGCTATGGTGTTGCTCTCTGTGTTTGGGAGTTTGATTCACGCTGATAGTAACCTGACGTCATAGACCACCAGAGGCAGTGTGCCATTAGCATGAGACTAACCAGTGCGCGCACATGCGCGCACACACACACACACACACACACACACACACACACACACACACACACACACACACACACACACACACACACACACACACACACACACACACACACACACTCTGCCTTTTTACAATGGGAAAGAGTTTGGACCCTCATTTACAAACGTGTGCTGTTGACATCATAGTGCTGAGGCTGCCAAGGGGAGCTGGTGTGTCGAGAAAATGTCTCTTGGTCTTCTGGACGTTGTCAGAGAGCAAAAATCCCCCACACACGCATTTAAACACACACACACACACGCATTTAAACACACACACACACACACACGTCTGACCGTCCATCCTCCTACTCTCTTAACCACTTAGTCAGCCACATTGTCACAGTGACCTCTTCCTTTTCCATACCTTTTTCCTCTCCCTTTCACGCTCCTCACAAGTCACCTTTCCCTCGCCTTGAACCCAACCCGCTGCTCGACCAAGCAGGTCGTTGCCGCAGAGCTTGACCTCTCTGTGATGTGAGAAACAGGAAGTGTTCCCCCACATTTAGCCACTGATGAAATGGCAAAGCTTCAGAGGCGCCGCTAATCGCAATGGCTTATTTCTGCTCTCTTCAGTACAGAAGCAGCAGTGAAACACACGGTAATAATCACAGCGTTATGTATGGAATGAGAATAACTCTGGAATTACATGAGCTGATTTGAAGATGATCCTCATGGATAGTCCTCTGGAGCCACGGGCCTACTGTACAGCTGTACTTACAGCACTTATGTACAGAGCAAACAGACCAACGCACGCACACACACACACACTGAATAATGTGTATAATGAAAAGTACAGTAAAGTCTGCTTTACACAGAATACCTATACTTAGCGGTACTAGGTGGAGGCATGCACAGGTAAAGGTAGTATAATATCTCTCCAGCCTCTCCACTATACAGTACCATGTTGTAAAATAACCAAATGCTATAGAGATATTGGTGGAATAGGAAGGTGCACAGGTAAACTTACTTCCAATTCAAGTTGTAAAATGTCTGGCCAACTTGCCCGCGACACACATGCACATGCAGGCATGTATGTGCACGCACACGCACACACTTTACAGCTGGCTCGTTCATAGTTCCTTCTGCAGGAGTGGTGCTTTGAGGAGAAGGGAGGAGAAGGGTAGAATTAAGTCAGGGAGGGAGGGGAAACCATGAGACCACAGACTAGCCGTACTGTGCCATTACCTCCTCCCTGATTACACTGCAGTTAGCCAGCCAGACCATCTTTCAATTTGTCCCGGTAACCCTGACACATCCGCCCTATTCTCCACAAAGTGCATTAAACGTATTATTAACACACTGCCAGAGCCTTAGATATAGTCATACAGTATGCTTCCTTGAAAGTTGTGCACTACATACTGGAGAATAGGGTGTCATCTGAGCCTTAGATAGTTTTCTGAAATCCCTGTTTAATGTCCTATGTCATTGTGAGACAAACCCTAACTCAAGATGAAAAAAAACTCATCTTTACAAGTCCTCCATTGTCACCATCACATGATTCTCATGAAAGGTTTGCGATTGTGTATAGCGTAGTCTTCTTCGCATGAAAGCCCAATCTATTATAGATTATGAGTGTATAGTCTTTACATGAAATCCCAGCCTGTGTATTATGAATGCATCGTGTTGTTCAGAGAAGGAGCAGAGGCCAGCTCTGATAGACGGACAGACGGACAGACGGACAGACAGACAGGGATGGGAGGTCTCAGGCAGCCCTCTGCTAGCATACGTACTGGGAGGTAGCGTAAGAGAAGCAGACCTACGACAGTTGGGCAGCCTCAGGGCAGAACTATTTCATTGCCTGGTTGCTCGGTAATTCTCTCTGCACCATCCGCCGCCATGGGCTAGCAAACACACAACACAGCCGGGACACCACTAAACCGCTGATGTGGATTCACTTTCTTCTATAGAGGAGAGTCAATAGAGAGATACTGGAGGGCAAAATAGAATAGTACTGGCAGCAGAGAAGACGGTCCTTTCTTAATTTTAGTGCTTCAATTTGTGTTGAAGTCTCGTGACTCTCTGGTTCCACAACAAACCATCATCATGTGGACAACACCACTGTTAGTATTGAAGACAAAGTTCCTTAACATAATGAACCCTTCACCATGTGGCTTTGTCCCTTTTGGACAAGTGCTATCAAAAATATATACAGTGGCTTAAACATGACAAATAGGTTGATTCAGGGCTTAACATAGTGATATATATAATTTGGTCAGTATATATGCCATTTGGACATGTCTTATGCCATTTGGACATGGTTCACAGACTTTTGAGTTCAGAAGCCGACTTCCTATGATCATATATGACAAATTGACATAACATCCTGATTTGGTACTTTCAATACTTATATATGCCATTTGGACATGTCTTATGCCATTTGGACATGGTTCACGGACTTTTGAGTTTGGATGCCGACTTCCTATGATCATAAATGGCAAATAGACAAAACATTGGCCTTATGGACAAACTCAATAAAATAAGACAAATGTTTGTCCATACGGTTACTACATATGTGTTATTGTATAATTTATTTAATAAAATTAAATAAAGAAATAAAATAAAACGGTCCAAAAAGCACTTTTTATGAGGTTTTACAATTTCACTCTTGGGACTTGACTTTGTGACCATTTCCCATATGATAATCTACAGTGGAGCGCGCTCACCCCCTATGGGATTTTGGGGTTATTACACTTGGCATTTGCAATGTTTCAGTTGCATTATGGTTTTGATGAACTACCGTCCATTTGAGTGGTATTTGCGATTGTGCATATGGTTCACCAAATGCCAATAAGTTGCCATTCATTTTTCTCCATTTCATCGGGGTCTTCCATTACCCACTCACACCACTCCCAGGCAGTCCTAGCAAAATTCTTGCTTGAGAAAAGTTTTCTAAAAAGCAATTTTTGCCCATTTTATGGGAATCTATTACAGTAAGGTAATTAATTGTTATCTAGAAATTATTTGACATCGATATAAAAAATGGCTGCACGCACACACAAACACTCTCTCGCTAAATCTGTGTACAGGCCCGTAGTGCATGTAAACTGAGCCTTGAGGAATACACAATGATTTAAACACAAGTCAACACAGTAACTGTGACCACAAACAGAGCCAAGCCTTACACACTGCAGATCTTTCACAATGTAAATAAGGACACACCAACCCTCACTATCTGTCCTTTATCAAAATGACTATAGAATGTGCTGTGTATAAATCTGTGCAGATTCCCTATTCAGCCACACCCAAAACGTAAGTGGGACTTTGGGGTAAAATATAGAGGCTGTATTTTAATCTAATTCGACAATTACTGTTTAGAGTGCTAAAGATTCCCTGAGTGTATTTAAAGATAAATAAGGTACGTCGCCTCGACTACTAACTCATCCAGAGCCTCCATTCATTTCAACCTCAAGTGGTTCACACACAGATCACTGTGTGTTGCAATGACACTTCCACATCCAGGCCCTGTACCCTGGGTATCCTAACCACCACACTAATACCCACTGAAGCACCATTGACCCAGACAACTGCACATTACTAACCCAACAAGAGCCCTTGTCTGGAGCGAGGGCGCTTAACACAATGCCCTGTCTCCTAGACCCAGACTGAAAGCTTTGCTGCATTGTGAGGGGTCCCCTAGGCTGCCTCACGGTCACAACAAACAGACAGACAGGGGGGAGACAGGAGGCAGAGGGAAAATAGGGGCAGACGGGGGAGAGGCAGGGCGAAGGAGGGTGGAAAATGGCCAGGACATGCTGTGTGTCACCAATAGAACCAGACAGAGTGGAAAGAGGAGTCTTCTTCTCAGACAACTGAGAATAGAGCGATAAAGAGGAGAGGGTTACTGTAAGTACACAACAATGAATTAAAGAGAGGTATTGAATGTCATAAAGTGATACAGCTGTGAAGAGAGAGAAGAGGCGGGTTAAAAGGCCTTAGAATCCCAGGAAAAGGGGAATGAGTCACTAGTATCACAACACTCATAATCTGATTGTGTACTGTGAACACAAAATTATTATAATATTTTTTTTATTTAACCTTTATTTAACTAGGCAAGTCAGTTAAGAACAAATACTTCTTTACAATGATGGCCTACCAAAAGGCAAAAGGCCTCCTGCGGGGACGGGGGCTGAGATTAAAAATACAAATATAAATATAGAACAAAACACATATCACAACACTACATAAAGAGAGACCTAAGACAACAACATAGCAAGGCAGCAACACATGACAACACAACATAGTAGCAACACAACATGACAACACAACACTACATAAAGAGAGACCTAAGACAACAACATAGCAAGGCAGCAACACATGACAACACAACATAGTAGCAACACAACATGACAACACAACACTACATAACGAGAGACCTAAGACAACAACATAGCAAGGCAGCAACACATGACAACACAGCATAGTAGCAACACAACATGACAACACAACACTACATAAAGAGAGACCTAAGACAACAACATAGCAAGGCAGCAACATGACAACACAGCATGGTAGCAACACAACATAACAACAACATGGTAGCAACACAACATGGTAGCAGCACAAAACATGGTACAAACATCATTGGGCACAGACAACAGCATAAAGCGAAAGAAGGTAGAGACAACAATACATCACACAAAGCAGCCACAACTGTCAGTAAGAGTGTCCATGATTGAGTTTTTGAATGAAGAGATTGAGACAAGACTGTCCAGTTTGAGTGTTTGTTGCAGCTTGTTCCAGTCGCTAGTTGCAGCAAACTGAAAAGACGAGCGACCCAGGGATGTGGGGACCTTTAACAGAATGTGACTGGCAGAACGGGTGTTGTATGCGGAGGATGATGGCTGCAGTAGATATCTCAGATAGGGAGGAGTGAGGCCTAAGAGGGTTTT
This sequence comes from Brachymystax lenok tsinlingensis, assembly GCA_030435695.1. NCBI lineage: Eukaryota > Metazoa > Chordata > Actinopteri > Salmoniformes > Salmonidae > Brachymystax > Brachymystax lenok. The sequence goes on from CM059808.1 coordinate 1,326,013, forward strand.
ATAAATAAGCATCAACCAGTGGGTCTTGCGACGGATATATAGAGATGACTAGTTTACAGAGGAGTATAGAGTGCAGTGATGTGTCCTATAAGAAGCATTGGTGGCAAATCTGATGGCTGAATGGTAATGAACATCTCGGCGCTCAAGAGCACCCTTATCTGCCGATCTATAAATTACGTCTCCGTAATCTAGCATGGGTAGGATGGGGAATCAGGGTTAGTTTGGCAGCTGGGGTGATAGAGGAGACCAAGTCTAGATTTAACTTTAGCCTGCAGCTTTGATATGTGCTAAGAACAGTGTACTGTCTAGCCACACTCCCAAGTACTTGTATGAGGGGACTACCTCAAGCTCTAAACCCTCAGAGGTAGTGGGGAGAGGGGCATTCTTCTTACCAAACCACATGACCTTTGTTTTGGTGGTGTTTAGAACAAGGTTAGGGGTAGAGAAAGCTTGTTTGACACCAAGAACGCTTTGTGTAGAGCATTTAACACAAAATCTGGGTAGGGGCCAGCTGAGTATAAGACTGTATCATCTGCATATAAATGGATGAGAGAGCTTCCTACTGTCTGAGCTATGTTGTTGATGTAAATTGAGAAGAGCGTGGGGCCTAGGATTGAGCCTTGGGGTACACCCTTGGTGACAGGCAGTGGCTGAGGCAGCAGATGTTCTGACTTTTTGAGAGAGGTAGTTAGCAAACCAGGCCAAAAATACCTCAGAGACACCAATACCCCTTAGCTGATAGCGGCAGAAACCTTAAAGAAGAAAGGGTCTAAACCATCTGACCCAGATGTTTTTTTGGGGTCAAGTTTAACTTCTTAGGGAGCAGCGCACGAGGTGACGGTTTTGGAGAGCCTGGCGTGCCCAAAGTAAAATGCCTCCCATTCAGGCGCAGAAAATAGGATATGCACATATTTAGTACCATTGGATAGGAAACACTCAGAATGTTCTAAAAGTGTTAACATTTTGTCTGTGAGTATAACAGAACGGATATGGCAGGCAAAAACCCGAGGAATTTCTGTCCTGGAAAAAGTGGTTTTGACACATCGCCTCATTTGGAACCCCTCCCTTATGAAAATGCCCATATAAGGGCATATGAATGCAGTACCTATCGCTTCCTTTGGATGTCAACAGTCTCGAGAAAGTGTTCTGATTCTTTTTAGATGCTTTTAGAGCAGAGAAGAAGACGAATAAGGAAGTGTCCACGCAGATGTCAATAGTAGTAAATGCGTGCTCCCGGCTGGCGCGCTCTGTGGTTTTTTCCTTTCTTATCGCCCAGTTTGTATTCCGGTTGTAATATTATACTATTTATACATAATTGTTCCTAAGGATACATTTAAAATGATGTTTGATTGTTCTTGGACAAGTTTTATAGGTATAAGTTGAACGAGTTCTCTTCACGTTTCAATGGACGATTGGAGGCTCTATTTTCTCATTATAACGCGCCAACCAAACTGAGATTTATGGATATAATACATTACTTTTTCTAACAAAAGAACCATGGATTGTCTTCGTTGGACACTTGGGAAGCCCTCAGCAGAAGTTCTTCAAAAGGTAATTGATGTGTTTTCGCTGTGAACCGTGAAGGCTTATGAATTCATGCTAATGGAAAAATATGTGGGGTGCTACCCTCAAACAATCCAATGTGGTGCTTTCGCCGTGAAGACTTTTTGAAATCTGACAATGGTGTGATATTGCCAAGAAGCAGAGCTTTTGATGACTATGAAACACTTGTATATTGATGCATGTTTAATAATTCAACTTTTGGATTTTGAATTTGGCGCCTTGCATTTCACCTGGTAGTGTCGGGAGTAGGGCGCTAGAACTTAAGAAGTTAAGGAGCTCCTTTAGCACCTTGGACTCAGTGACTGCCTGCAGGGAGAAACTTTGTAGCGGGGCAGGGGGAAAAGAGGGAGAAGCATCAGGGATAGTTGCATTAATCAATAATTGATTGTTTAAACAAACATTGATACAGGTCTCTCCAACACATGCACACACACCACCAGTGGCTTTGACAAAAAAAAAAGAAAGGCTGTTATCAGTAGAAGTGGCTTCTTGTATGCTCTCCTCATCTTATCATCCGGTGGAACTCACAGATAGAAGGAGACTGACTGACTGGGGTGTGAATGGAAGGCTTTGACAGAGGACCTTCAACATGAGGAGTGTGTGTGTGTGTGTGTGTATGTGTGTATATGTGAGAATGAGTACCTGAGTGCATGCGTGCGGAGTGTAACTGTCAGAGGTCAAGGATCTGACTGAACAAAACAGCAGTGTCCCTCTAATACCTATCACTACTGCTGGCACCACTTTAGAGTAGAACTGCAGCCAGCGTTTAGACTGGCCCCAAGATAACTGCCACATGAGAGAGAGAGAGAGAGAGAGAGAGAGAGAGAGAGAGAGAGAGAGAGAGAGAGAGAGAGAGAGAGAGAGAGAGAGAGAGAGAGAGAGAGAGAGAGAGAAACTGGTTGAAATGTCTAAATAAATGTCACAATGTTGCGGGGATAACTGCCTCAATAGCCCATGTAAGGAGTGTGTCAGAGTCGAAAAAGCTTGTTCTCCACAGAGGAATGTGAAGGCTTTGTCCTGCCTTATCCCTGTGTGAGATGAGAGACAGCAGCATGTTTTATATTACCATAATTGTGGATGTAGAATATGCCTGGGTGCCTCGAGGGTGTAATAATGTCAGAATCAGCAGAGAGGGGGAGAGGGGGGGGGCAAAGAGATGAGAGAAAGGGGAAGTGAGAAATGGGGCTTAAGGGAGGGATGGAGAATGAAAGAGAAAGAAATATAAGATAAGGAAAAGAGAAAGAGAGATAAAAAGGGGAGGTCATCAAATGCTATCACTAACAACCTAACTAACTGAGAATAACGAATTATATGTATTAAAAGACACCCTAAATGACAGGAATATAATACAGGCCTATAAAGAAAGTAAAACACACTTGGCGGCAGGTAGCCTAGTGGTTAGAGCATTGGGCCAGTAAACAGAAGGTTGCTGGATTGAATCCCTGAGCTGACAAGGTAAGATATCTGTTGTTCTGCTCCTGAGCAAGGCAGTTAACCCACTGTGCCGTGTATGTCAATTAATGCAGCCCCCCACACCTCTCTGATTCAGAGGGATTGGGTTAAATGCAGAAGACACATTTCAGTTGAATACATTCAGTTGGACAACTGACTAGGTACAGTTGAAGTCAGAAGTTTACATACACCTTAGCCAAATACATTTAGTCTCAATTCCTGACATTTAATCCTAGTAAAAATTAATTATCTTAGGTCAGTTAGTATCACCACTTTATTTTAAGAATGTGAAGTTGAGAGAATGATTTATTTCAGCTTTTGTTTCTTTCATCACATTCCCAGTGGGTCAGAAGTTTACATACACTCAATTAGTATTTGGTAGATTTGCCTTTACATTGCTTAACTTGGGACAAACATTCCGGGTAGCCTTCCACAAGCTTCCCACAATAAGTTGGGGGAATTTTGGCCCATTCCTCCTGACAGAGCTGATGTAACTGAGTCAGGTTTGTAGGCCTCCTTGCTCGCACACGCTTTTTCAGTTCTGCCCACACATTTTCTATAGGATTAAGGTCAGGGCTTTGTGATGGCCACTCCAATACCTTGAATTTGTTGTCCTTAAGGCATTTTGCCACAACTTAGGAAGTATGCTTGGGGTCGTTGTTCATTTGGAAGACCCATTTGCGACCAAGCTTTAACTTCCTGACTGATGTCTTGAGATGTTGCTACAATATATCCAAATAATTTTCCTCCCTCATGATGCCATCTATTTTGTGAAGTGCACCAGTCCCTCCTGCAGCAAAGCACCCCCACAACATGATGCTGCCACCCCCGTGCTTCACAGTTGGAATGGTGTTCTTCGGCTTGCAAGCCTCCCCCTTTTTCCTCCAAACAAAACAATGGTCATTATGGCCAAACAGTTCTATTTTTGTTTCATCAGACCAGAGGACATTTCTCCAAAAGTACGATCTTTGTCCCCATGTGCAGTTGAAAACTGTAGTCTGGCTTTTTTTATGTCGGTTTTGGAGCAGTGGCAAGTTTTCTTTGGAATGTGTTACTCTTTGTCATGGCCTATGTAATTCTGGAATTCCGGTCAGGCTCATTCAGATGATGTGGTTGGTGGACAGTTTATTTTCCCTGGGTGTGTTTTTGCATGCGTCTGTGTGAGGGAGATCACTGTCTCTGTCAGTGTGTATAGTTGTCAATACTGTTTGTGTGGCATTGTGTTAGTTTAGTGCGTATTGTATCACCTTTTAGTGTGTATTCAGGCCCTGATGGCTTCATTAAGACCAATGTTAATTACAGTCCATCAGTGTTAGGTATTTTTTTATTTTATTTATTTATTTCACCTTTATTTAACCAGGTAGGCAAGTTGAGAACAAGTTCTCATTTACAACTGCGACCTGGCCAAGATAAAGCAAAGCAGTTCGACACACAACAACACAGAGTTACACATGGAATAAAACAAACATACAGTCAATAATACAGTAGGAAAAAGAAATCTATATACAAAGAGTGCAAATGAGGTAGGATAAGGAAGGTAAGACAATAAATAGGCCATGGTGGCAGAGTAATTACAATATAGCAATTTAACACTGGAATGGTAAAAGAAAACTGTGCAGTAGATGAATGTGCAATGTAGAAAACTGGGGTGCAAAGGAACAAGATAAATAAATAAATACGGTAGGGGATGAGGTAGTTGGTTGGGCTATTTACAGATGGGCTATAAACAGGTACAGTGGTCTGTACACTGCTCTGACAGCTGGTGCTTAAGCTGTTGAGGGAGATAAGTGTCTCCAGTTTCAGAGATTTTGAAGTTCGCTCCAGTCATTGGCAGCAGAGAACTGGAAGGAGAGTCGCCAAAGGAGGAATTGGCTTTGGGGGTGACCAGTGAGATATACCTGCTGGAGCGTGTGCTCGCATGGGTTGGTGCTGCTAAGGTGACCAGCGAGCTGAGATAAGGTGGGACTTTACCTAGAAGGGACTTGTAAATGACCAGGAGCCAGTGGATATGGCGACGAGTGTAAAGTGAAGGCCAGCCTACGAGAGTGTACAGGTCGCAGTGGTGGGTGGTATATGGGGCTTTGGTAACAAAACGGATGGCACTGTGATAGACTGCATCCAGTTTGTTGAGTAGAGTATTGAGGCTATTTTGTAAATTACATCACCAAGTCGAGGATCGGTAGGATGGTCAGTTTTACGAGGGTAAGTTTGGCAGCATGAGTGAAGGAAGCTTTGTTGCAAATAGGAAGCCAATTCTAGATTTAATTTTAGATTGGAGATGTTTGATGTGAGTCTGGAAGGAGAGTTTACAGTCTAACCAGACACCTAGGTATTTGTAGTTTTCCACGTAATCTGAGACAGAACCGCCCAGAGTAGTGATGCTGGGACGGGGACAGGTGCGGGTAGCGATCGGTTGAAGAGCATGCATTTAGTTTTACTTATGCGTTTAAGAGCAGTTGTAGGCCACGGAAGGAGAGTTGTATGGCGGCATTGAAGCTCGTCTGGAGGGTAGTTAACACAGTGTCCAAAGAGGGGCCAGAAGTATACAGAATGGTGTCGTCTGCATAGAGGTGAATCAGAGACTCACCTGCAGCAAGAGCGACATCATTGATGTATACAGAGAAAGAGTCGGCCCAAGAATTGAACCCTGTGGCACCCCCATGGAGACTGAAAGAGGCCCGGACAACAGGCCTCTGATTTGACACACTGAACTCTGTCGGAGAAGTAATTGGTGAACCATGCGAGGCAGTCATTTGAGAAACCAATGCTGTCGAAGTCTGCCGATAAGATGCGGTGATTGACAGAGTCGAAAGCCTTGGCCAGATCAATGAAAACAGCTGCACAATAATGTCTCTTGTCGATGGCGTGTTATGATGTCATTTAGGACCTTGAGCGTGGCTGAGGTGCACCCATGACCAGCCCTGAAACCAGATTGCATAGCGGAGAAGGTGCGGTGGGATTCGAAATGGTCGGTAATTTGTTTGTTAACTTGGCTTTCAAAGACCTTAGAAAGGCAGGGAAGGATGGATATAGGCCTCATAACAGTTTGGGTCAAGAGTGTCTCCCCTTTGAAGAGGGGGATGACAGCAGCTGCTTTCAGTCTTTGGGAATCTCAGACGCCACGAAAGAGAGGTTAAACAGGCTAGTAATAGGGGTTGCAAACAATTTCGCAGATAATTTTAAAAAGAAAGGGTCCAGATTGTTCTAGCCCGGCTGATTTGTAAGGGTCCAGATTTCGCAGCTCTTTTAGAACATCAGCTGACTGGATTTGGGAGAAGGAGAAGTGGGGAGGCTTTAAGGCGAGTTGCTGAGGGGGTGCAGGGCTGTTGACCGGGTAGGGGTAGCCAGGTGGAAAGCATGGCCAGCCATAGAAAAATGCTTATTGAAATTCTCAATTATTGTGGGTTTATCGGTGGTGACAGTATTTCCTATCCTCAGTGCAGTGGGCAGTTGGGAGGAGGTGCTCTTATTCTCCATGGACTTAACAGTGTCCCAGAACTTTTTGGAGTTTGTGTTACAGGAGGCAAATTTCTGCTTGAAAAAGCTAGCCTTGGCTTTCCTAACTGCCAGCGTATATTGGTTCCTGACTTCCCTGAAAAGTTGCATATCACGGGCTGTTCGATGCTAATGCAGAACGCCACAGGATGTTTTTTGCGCTGGTCAAGGGCAGTCAGGTCTGGAGAGAACCAAGGGCCATATCTATTCCTGGTTCTAAATTTCTTGAATGGGGCATGCTTATTTAAGATGGTGAGGAAGGCACTTTTAAAGAATAACCAGGCATCCTCTACTGACGTCGGATGAGGTCAATATCCTTCCAGGATACCCTGGCCAGGTCAATTAGAAAGGCCTGCTCGCTGAAGTGTTTTAGGAACGCTTAACAGTAATGAGAGGAGATCGTTTGACTGCAAACCCATTACGGATGCAGGCAATGAGGCAGTGATCACTGAGATCTTGGTTGAAAACAGCAGGGGTGTATTTGGAGGGCAAGTTAGTTAGGATTACATCTATGAGGGTTCCCGTGTTTACGGCTTTGGGATTGTACCTAGTAGGTTCAAATATGATTTGTGTGAGGTTGAGGGCATCAAGCTTAGATTGTAGGATGGCCGGGTGTTAAGCATGTCCCAATTTAGGTCACCTAGCAGCACGAACTCTGAAGATAGATGGGGGGCAATCAGTTCACATATGGTGTCCAGAGCACAGCTGGGGGCAGAGGGTGGTCTATAGCAAGCGGCAACAATGAGAGACTTGTTTCTAGAAAGGCAGATTTTTAAAAGTAAAAGTTCAAATTGTTTGGGTACAGACCTGGAAAGCAAGACAGAACTCTGCAGGCTATCTCTGCAATAGATAGCAACGCCGCCCCTTTGGCCGCTCTATCTTGTCTGAAGATGTTATAGTTAGGGATGGAAATTTCAGTGTTACTGGTGGTCTTCCTAAGCCAGGATTCAGACACGGCTAGGACATCCGGGTTGGCAGAGTGTGCTAGGGCAGTGAATAAACAAACTTAGGGAGGAGGCTTCTAATGTTGACATGCATGAAACCAAGGCTTACGGTTGCAGAAGTCAACAAAATGAGAGGGCCTGTGGAATAGGGAGTGGAGCTAGGCACTGCAGGGCCTGGATTAACCTCTATATCACCAGAGGAACAGAGGAGGAGTAAGATAAGGATACGCTAAAGGCTATAATGACTGGTCGCTCAGGACGCTCGAACAGAGAGTAAAAATAACAGGTTTCAGGGGGTGATAAAATAGATTAAAGGCATAATGTACAGACAATGGTATGGTAGGACGTGAATACAGTGGAGGTAAACCTAGGCATTGAGTGGTGATGAAAGAGATAATGTCTCTAGAAAGATTTAAACCAGGTGATGTCATCGCATGTGTGGGTGGTGGAACTAAAGGGTTGGATAAGGCATATTGAGCAGGGCTAGAGGCTCTACTGTGAAATAAGGCAATAAACACTAACCAGAACAGCAATGGACAAGGCATATTGACAATGAGGAGAGGCATGCTTAGCCTAGTGAACATAAGGGTCAAGTTAGTAGTGAGGCTGGTTGGGGACAAGGCGATTCAGACAGCTAGCCGGGGTAATAAAGCTAGCAAACGTCTGAGCAGGCCGCCAACAAAGACGGAGGAAGTCTGTTTATAGCCTCCTCACGCGTTTCCGTCAGTAGACCAGTTGTGATGGGGTTTCGTGTGGTGAAGGGGACCAGGCCAGTTGGCACAACTAGTATAGTGGCACAAGAAATTGTCCGATGGACCTGAATTAGCTAGCAGCCGATATGCTCTGGACAGCGAGACGTTAGCAGGCCGCAGTTAGCTGATGGGCGTTCAGGTGACGCCGCGTCGGAGGGTCAAGTTGAAATATCTCCCTCGGGCAGATAACGTCGGCAGTCCACTTGAGAAGGCCCGGTAGGTCTCCACACCGGCAGTAGAAGCGGGTCCGATAGGAGTTGTAGCCCGGCAGCGCGGCTGAAACTCCTCAGTCAGCCGGGAGAAGGGCTGCTTCAGGCTGATTGGTGTGTTGCTATGAGACCGACGTTAGCCGATGGCACTCAGGTAGCAGCTAGCTGCAAGATCCAGTTGAAAATGTCCAACTTAAGTGTAGGGATCCGGGGATATGGAGGGAAAAATAAATAAAAATAGGTCCGGGTAAGCTCAGGTTTAGTCGTGTTATACGAGGGGCGAGAGCTTTTCCGAGCTGAAGGTTAGCTGATGCCCGCTAGCAATAGTAAGCTAAATACTAACGTTAGCTAGTTGTTATTTGACCAGATTCGGAAAAAAACAACAACAAAAAACCACAGTATTTGGAAAGGGGGATACAGTTGAAGTGGCAAGGTTATGTACACTTAGGTTGGACTCATTAAAACTTGTTTTTCAACCACTCCACAAATGTCTTGTTAATAAGAGTTTTTAAAAATAGGTTATATTTCACTCAAAATTCCATGACGTACAATAAGGCATTGTTGGCAGAATAGACATCACTTGAGATGCAGCTCAATGCATGATTAATATAATTCACCAACACATTTCTTGGTAGTCCAAACATATTGCTATCAGGTTGTAAATCACAGCTGGCTTGGTACATTGTTTGCTGCCTCCACCCATTCGGGAAGTACTGTTTCAGTTTCAATACTTTGAACAAAAACTGACGAGTGTAACTAAGGTTGGGAATGTCAATACAATCAAACTAACAAGGGCAATGATCACAAGTCAGTGATTACGTGGTTAATAGGCTAGCGCACATGTTTCAAACACAAGACCCGCGGGCTGAATAGGACACACAAGCGAGTCTAAATGAGTCAACAGTTGAACTTCATGAAATTACAGAGTGATGTACTCTGTGAATTCACCTTCAATTGCATTGCTTTCGTGTGTCCCGTTTACAGTGTTTGTGTACAGACACATGCCACAGTCTTAGCTAGGCTACTAAAATGTTGCAGTCTGGCTTTGGTGTTTAAAGCTTGACAATGAATAACCAAAAAACACAACACCATGCAAAAGAGAAACATGTAGGCCTATTACAGCAGTAGCCTAGGTAGGCTATTCATCTACATTACATTTGGAGCGCACCATACAGCAAGGCTGCATTCAACCGCACCGGGGATCCAGGCAATGCAAAAATAATGAAAAACATGTTTAAAATGTTACAACAACCTATAGCTACGGTTTTGTTATTTGGAGTTGTTAAATTACTTTTTGATTATGGTAGCAGCATATTATGCACATCTGCAAGCATAGCAGCAATATGTTAAATGCTATATACAGCATCATAAGTGGACATTAAAAAAGGGGCATTTTTTTTCTAATAAAACAATGGACAGGTTAGGGACACAGTTGTCGTTTTTTGTCAAATCAAATAGGCTATGTCTGGCCTGCGATTTCGTTGTGTTTTTTAAAATATGGCCCCGGCGCTGATATGAGTTTAACACCCCTGAGCTAGCGTATCTTTTTGTGACCCACCAACTGGATTCGGTCCTATGTAGCAACATTTGAAATTGTGTTTTTTTACATAAAAGTAGAGACTCGGAGCTAGAAAATGGTATATCATACACTGCAACTGAGGAACAATGAGATAGTAATTCTGCTTTGAACTTATAACCCCACTCTTAAGCATTAGCCCCACCCATCTCTTTAAGGATTCACAGTGTAGTAAACAACCAAAGATTAAGACTAAAAGTGGAGAAAGTATGGCAAAAATACACTTTATCTAGTCCTTGGTTTATATCCTAATCTGATTTTGGTGCAGATCATGTTGTTCTTCACATTACCGTCTCTGGTAAACACAGACTAAGTCAAATAAAATCTAAGTTTATTTGTCAAATGCACAGGATACAGAAGGTGTAAATGTTACAGTGAAATGGTTACTTGCATAGTGGAATCTTTTGTTTAGACATGTAGTCAAAACATGAACCATAATCCCAACTCTAATGCCACGTTCAAAACAACTGGGCCTCAACTAGAGCTCCTACACATACCGTTAGCTAGCTAGCTAACAGTACGCTTTAACTTGCAATGAAAATTACTTTCTGACAAAATTAGAAGCGTATAATATCTGAAAATGTAGCTAGACTCTTACTCGTATACATGGATGAGCACTTCTCCCTCTGTCATGGATGCCATGGTCGCCCTTAGTTTGAAGATGTAATCCAGAGACATAAGTTGTATACAACAGCCTCCTTTCTGTGTTCTCTTTTTGGTTTCTCTACGCATTTGGCGATCATCTCTCTGATTCCACTGGGCATTCCACTGATTTAAAAACTCTTCTTCCGTGACAATGACACTGTTTTTCCCCCACCATTTTCATCAGAAGTCTCTAAAATGTCCGGTTCAATTAAAATGTTTTTACTTAAATCAGAGATTTCCTCATTGTCTGACTCATGTTCAGAGTCAGAGCGAGTCAGCATCACAACATTTTCCCACTGAGCTTCGTCAATAGCGTTATTAACTCCAGAGCAGCAATGTTGAGAGCAGTAGCAACACTTTTTCACTTCTTCATGATATCTTTAAAAAAAAAAAGCTGCGTAAGACAGAATTATTATCACATACTTAGCAACTCATGTTATAGACAGAAGCCTGCTACATGGCAGACCAATCCGAACTCATCTCTCGGCATGTCCAGCCCATCCATTATCTCAGCTAATCACGGCTAGCGGGAAGGTTCCTGTATTTGTCCGTAGCTAAACAAACTAGACTCGTTATTTAACAATTGTACTCGTATTTACAGATGACATACAAGTTTGTTATTAAGGCACATGAAAGTTTACATGTTCCGGAAGGAATTTCTTCGAAAAAAACGTATTTTGATAAAAAGATTATTAAAAACGTCAAATGACTCTCCTCTGAAGTAGTTTCGGACTAGTTTCTTAAAACAGGTCACATTTGCGTAACTAACTTTTTATTTAGCAACCTAAAAACACGAAGCCTAATATTAGCTAGCTAGCTGCTGGGAGGATGTCCTATCAGTGGGTGAGTGACTGACTTTTTCCACAGTCATTTAGATTTTTGTTGGCTACAGCTAGAAATGCTGCAGGCATCATTTGGTTAGCTAGCTAGAAATGTGAATCGCTTTGCTAGCTCGCTTTGCTGAATTTGAACGACTGTTGTCCTCAGTTAACATATCTCTTAGTTGTCAATCAAATGCATTTGGCATCGATCAAATGGGCGGGCAGGCAAGCAAGTTCCCATTCAGTTGTCAAAACGTGGGTTGGGACAAGCATGCATTGGCAGGCAAGCTGCAGAAGGACGAGCAGGCTACTATTCCACATTGTTTATCAGTGCAATTTTGATGGCCAACTAGCTTACAAAAGTTTTGATAGGGTTTCTCTAATGTTCCCTAGTTAGATTTAAGCTCATCTCGCTCTGGCTAGCATTAGTTGTTGATCTTGTTGCTCTTGTTGCTGTTTATGTGGATAGGCAACTGAGGGAGAAAAAGCATACCTTTTCATGGTTGTTTGATCAATAGGATTGTGAAGTTCCCAAATTTAAGAGAACTCCTGTGGTACTTACATATTTGCAGAAATCCATTGAGTGCATTCTAATGATCTAAAGTTGCACTGTTGCTACTGATGGCAGGTCCTACTGCCTGTAAACACACAGTCCAGTTCAAAGTGAATGATGGCAGGCCCTACTGCCTGTAAACACACAGTCCAGTTCAAAGTGAATGATGGCAGGCCCTACTGCCTGTAAACACACAGTCCAGTTCAAAGTGAATGATGACAGGCCCTACTGCCTGTAAACACACAGTCCAGTTCAAAGTGAATGATGACAGGCCCTACTGCCTGTAAACACACAGTCCAGTTCAGAGTGAATGATGGCAGGCCCTACTGCCTGTAAACACCCAGTCCAGTTGAAAGTGAATGATGGCAGGTTTGTGTGGCAAATGGCTTATTTAAGCCATCTGTAGCTCTGATTGGCTATGATGCACCAGTCTGCGTAGACTCCGGTTCTGGACAGGACAGATGTTTTTGTTAGGTTTGTATTTACGGCAGTGACTATTAGTTGTCCAAACACACGGCCGCTTTCCCAATATATATTGCAGCGAGTGCGCTGAGAGTCGGTGAGCAAGTTCAGGGAGTGAGTGTTTTAATAAGTAAAAGAAACAATGACCACGAGAGGGACCACGAGAGGGAGGATAATCAGCAGCCTGATGACCTAGAGGCCGGAGAGGGTGTATAATCAGCAGCCTGATGACCTAGAGGCCAGAGAGGGAGGATAATCAGCAGCCTGATGACCTAGAGGGAGGATAATCAGCAGCCTGATGACCTAGAGGGAGGATAATCAGCAGCCTGATGACCTAGAGGGAGGATAATCAGCAGCCTGATGACCTAGAGGCCGGAGAGGGAGGATAATCAGCAGCCTGATGACCTAGAGGCCGGAGAGGGAGGATAATCAGCAGCCTGATGACCTAGAGGCCGGAGAGGGTTGGATAATCAGCAGCCTGATGACCTAGAGGACGGAGAGGGAGGATAATCAGCAGCCTGATGACCTAGAGGCCGGAGAGGGAGGATAATCAGCAGCCTGATGACCTAGAGGCCGGAGAGGGTTGGATAATCAGCAGCCTGATGACCTAGAGGCCGGAGAGGGAGGATAATCAGCAGCCTGATGACCTAGAGGCCGGAGAGGGAGGATAATCAGCAGCCTGATGACCTAGAGGCCGGAGAGGGAGTATACGTGACACAAATGTCTTATAAATGACTCACTAAATATCTCAAATAACTGTCTAAACTGTTGAATTGGTAACATCTTGCCTTTTCACACCGATTCCCCCTGCCAGGTTTCAGCATGGCTGGCAATATGTTGTTAAATCATGTTGTCCGGGTATGAGGTAATCAATCTCAGATTAGAAAGCAAAGATGAAAAACCAGCAGACACTGCAACCTTCAAGGTGCAGCCCTGCTCCAAAGAAGATAGGATTAGGCGAGGGTTAGCAGATCCTACATCTGTGTCAACTAAGAACTTCTACCTGCCCTCCAAGTACTGTGTCCAGGTGGAGGTCATCATTTTAACAGGACACCTGTGTTTTGACCATTGTCCCTTGAATCTTGACCTCTGACCTCTGACCTCTATCCCACCTCCTCTGGTGACCCTTTATAAAGCTGTGGACCAGTCAAGCCCTCGGGCCACTGTGTCTGGCCATTATTAACCCTTTGAAACCTGTCAGCAGCACGGTGTAGGGGCTGGACTGGTGTCATCCATACCTGTGTCCCACTTCAAAGGATTTTGAATCAATAGTAATTAATTAAGTAATTTGCCTACATTTTCTAGTACGATGATTCATATTTTGGAAAAAGACTCGTAGCACATCAGCTCGTGGGAAATGTAAAGTGTACATTTACAGTTTATAGTTTGGAAAGTGTACAGAAAATCATACACTTTGTGTCACGACTTCCACCGAAGTCGGTCCCTCTCCTTGCTCGGGCGGCGTTCAGCAGTCAACATCACCAGTTTTCTAACTATCGCCGATCCACTTTTCATTTTTCATAGTTTTTGTCTTGTTTTACACACCTGGTTTCAATCCCACAATTACTTGTTCATTATTTAACCCTCTGTTCCCCCATGTTTGTTTGTGACTGTTTATTGTAGTGCGGCCCGTTATTGTGGGCTTGGCATTATTTTGACGTATATTGTGATTTATTGAGTAAAATGTGCTATTATTACTCATATCTGCTGTCCTGAATCTGACTCCTCTACACCAGCAACACACAGACGCATTACACTCTGGGAAAGCTCCAAGACTTACACCTTATTTTCAGCTAGTGTTGCCTGCCCACACAGTTGAGATGAGAGCTGACATGAGAGCTGAAATATTTGGCAGAGCAGAACATGAGAGTTTAGCAGAGGGCCCTGCAAAGTTCATCTTTCATTATCCCTCAGCATAAAATGTTTCATCTGACTGCTGCATTATTTCATACATGTTATTATGGTATGTGGCTTTCCTTTAAAATGTATATTTGATGCATGCATCACGAGTCAAACCCCATTGACCATTCAGTCATTCAGAAGACAAAAAAATGAAATAATGGCAATAGGAAAAATAAAAAGAATAACTCACAAACTACAGCAATCCTTTAAGTGGACCACAAAAAGTATTAAATACTCAGGATGTTTAATAAGTCACAACAGACAACAAATATATAAAGATAACTGTATTCCATTACTCAACAATAAATCTATCTAATAAAATGGAATGATATTCCCATGAATCTTCCAGGTAGAATAAACCTCTTTAGAACGGCTGCCAAAGTTTCTGTAAGTATTTTCGGTAATACCAATTACCCCACGAAGACATTCTTTAAAAAAGTATACTTGGTCAAAACAGACTTTATATGGGAAAATAAAAATCATAGAATAAAAAGGAAGGTTTTCCATCGACTTGGAATTGTATCAACTCTCTACCCAAAGCCTTTACTTACGACATATAGGGCGGCAGGCAGCCTAGTTAATTTTTTATTTAACCAGGTAAGCTAGTTGAGAACAGGTTCTCATTTACAACTGCGACCTGGCCAAGATAAAGCAAAGCAGTGCGACACAAACAACAGCACAGAGTTACACATGGAATAAACAAGCGTACAGTCAATAACACAATAGAAAAAAGAAAGTCTATATGCAGTGTGTGCAAAAGGCATGAGGAGGTAGTTAATAAATAGGCCATAGTAGAGATGTAATTACAATTTAGCGGATTAACACTGGAGTGATAGATGAGCAGATGATGATGTGCAGTAGAGATACTGGTGTGCAAAAGAGCAGAAAGTAAATAAAACCAGTATGGGGATGAGGTAGTTAGATTGGGTGGGCTATTTACAGATGGACTATGATGCTCTGATAGCTGATGTTTAAAGTTAGTGAGGGAAATATAAGTCTCCAGCTTCAGCGATTTTTGCAATTCGTTCCAGTCACTGGCAGCAGAGAACTGGAAGGGAAGGCGGCCAAAGGAGGTGTTGGCTTTGGGGATGACCAGTGAGATATACAGTGGGGCAAAAAAGTATTTAGTCAACCACCAATTGTGCAAGTTCTCTCACTTAAAAAGATGAGAGAGGCCTGTAAATTTCATCATAGGTACACTTCAACTATGACAGAAAAAATGGACACCTTGTAGATGACATCGCCAAAACCGAGGAACGGTAGGATAGTCAGTTTTACTAGGGCAAGTTTGGCGGCGTGAGTGAAGGACGCTTTGTTTTGCGAAATAGAAAGCCGAGTCTAGATTTGATTTTGGATTGGAGATGTTTAATATGAGTCTGGAAGGAGAGATTACAGTCTAGCCAGACACCTAGGTATTTGTAGTTGTCCACATATTCTAGGTCAGAGCCGTCCAGGGTAGTGATGCTAGTCAGGCGGGCGGGTGCAGGCAGCGAATGGTTGAAAACCTTGCAGAGAGCATATCTCTTTTAGGAAAAATAAAATAAACTATTGGACTGAAAAATAACTGATGTTGCCACAAGATGGAGGGAAAATTGGAGCATAACTAACGAAATTACAGTAAACGGAAATGTATTATTAATGTGTGTGTGTTGGAGTGTCAGTGTAGTATGTCTGAGTGTGTCGGTGGAGTCCAGTGAGTGTCCATAGAGCCAGTGCAAGAATGTCAGTGCAAAAAAAAAAATACATTGTCCAGATAGCCATTTGATTAACTGTTCAGCAGTCTTACGACTTGGGGGTAGAAGCTGTTCAGGAGTCTTTTGGTCCCAGACTTGGCGCTTCCGGTACCACTTGCCGTGCGGTAGCACAGAGAACAGTCTATGACTTGAGTGGCTGGAGTCTTTGACAATTTTTAGGGCTTTCCTCTGACAACTCCTGTTATAGAGGTCCTGGATGGCAGGGAGCTCGGCCCCAGTGATGTACTGCCAAACCAAGTGAGTGATGTACTGCCAAACCAAGTGGTGATGCAGCCATTCAAGATCCTCTGCAGCTATAGAACTTTTTGAGGATCTAAGGGCCAAATATTTTCAGCCTCCTGAAGGGGAAGAGGTGTTGTCGTGCCCATTTCACAACCGTGTTAGTGTGTTTTGACCATGATAGGTCCTTAGTGATGTAGACACTGAGGTACTTGAAGCTATCGACACGCTCCACTACAGCCCCGTCGATGTGAATGGGGGTATGCCTGTAGTTCACGATCAGCTCCTTTTTCTTGCTGATGTTGAGGGTGAGGTTGTTGTCCTGGCACCATAATGCCAGGTCTCTGATCTTCTCCCCTGTAGGCTGTCTCATTGTCGTTGGTGATCAGGCCTACCACCGTCGTATCGTCAACAAACGTAATGATGGTGTTGGAGTTGTGCGCGGCTGTTGGGGGAACAGGGAGTACAAGGGGGGACTAAGCACGTACCCCTGAGAGGCCCCTGTGTTGAGGGTCAGTGTGTTATTGCCTGCCCACACCACCTGGGGGACGGCCCGTCAGGAAGTCCAGAATCCAGTTGCAGAGGAAGGTGTTTAATCCCAGGGTCCTTAGCTTAGTGATGAGTTGGAGGGCACTATGGTGTTGAACGCTGAGCTTTAGGCAATAATCAGCATTCTTACATAGGTGTTCCTTTTGTCCAGGTGGGAAAGGGCAGTGTGGAGCAATAGAGATTACGTCATCTGTGGATCTGTTGGGGCGGTATGCAAACTGGAGTGGGTCCAGGGTGTCTGGGATGATGGTGTTGATGTGATCCATGACCAGCCTTTCATAGCATTTCATGGCTACAGATGTGAGTGCAATGGGGCGATAGTCATTTAGACAGGTTACCTTTGTGTTCTTGGGCACAGGGATTATAGTGATCTGCTTGAAACATGTAGGTATTACAGACTGGGTCAGGGAGAGGTTGAACATGTCCGTGAAGACACTTGCCAGATGGCCAGCGCATTGTGAATGGTAACCTGTTTAAGGGTCTTACTCACATGGGCTACAGAGAGCGTGATCACACACTTGTACGGAACAGCTGGTGCTCTCACGCATGGCTCAGTGTTGCTTTCCTCGAAGCGAGCATAGAAGGTATTTAGCTCATCTGGTAGGCTTGCGTCACTGGACAGCTCACGGCTGTATTTCCCTTTGCAATCCATGATTGCAAACAAGCCCTGCCACATCCGACGAGCATCAGAGCTGGTATAGAAGGATTCAATCTTGGTCCTGTATTGACACTTTGCCTGTTTGATGGCTCATCGGAGGGTGTAGTGTGTTTTCTTATAAGCGTCCGGATTAGTGTCCCGTTCCTTGAAAGTGGCAGCTCTAGCCTTTAGCTCAGTGCGGATGTTGCCTGTAATCCATGGCTTCTGGTTGGGGTATGTACGTATGGTCACTGTGGGGACGACATCTTTGATGATTTATTAATGAAGCCGGCGACTGATGTGGCATTTATAATCCCAGAACATATTCCAGTCTGTGCTAGCGAAACAGTCCTGTAGCGTAGCATCCACTTAACTGGACCACTTTCGTATTAGGCGTGTCACTGGTACTTCCTGTTTGAGTTTTTGCTTGTAATCAGGAATCAGGATGATAGTGTTATAGTCAGATTTTCCAAATGGAGGGCGAGGGAGAGTTTGTATGCGTCTCTGTGTGTGGAGTAAAGGTGATCTAACGTTTTTTCACCTCTAGTTGCACAGGTGACATGCTGGCAGAAATGAGGTAAAACGGATTTCAGTATCTGTGTCTCCATCAGGGTTCAGGGTGCTGCGGAGTATTTCTGTCTGTAATAAAGCCCTTTTGTGGGGTAAAACTAATTCTGATTGGCTGGGCCTGGCACTACAGTGTGTGGACCTGGCTCCCAAGTGGGTGGGCCCATGCCCTCCCAGGCCCACCCATGGCTGCGCCCCTGCCCAGTCATGTGAAATCCATAGATTAGGGTCTAATTTATTTATTTCAATTGACTGATTTCCTTATATGAACTGTAACTCAGCTAAGTCTTTGAAATTGTTGCATGTTGCGTTTATATTTTTGTTCAGTATAGATCTATGTTATCTAACTCTAAGTCAGGGAGTCACATTCATGCTCCTCAGGTCAGAGATCCATGTCATGCCCTCCCAATGCCCTCAGAGTCGCTATACTATCTCTCCCACATACACACACACACAGTGATGCGCGGGTTGACTCATAACTCGTAATCCCCGCGGTTATATGTGCAGGACGGGTCAGGTTTAGGGTCGGAAAATATTGTGTGGATGAATGGCGGTTTTGTGAGTTGAATAGAGTAAAAACAATGCATACAAAAATTCCATAAATGTATAATTATTGTGCAATTCATATCTATAGGATACATTAATGTTTTTTTATTTATTTTTATCTGACATTAGTGTGGAAGACTTTTCATGAAAGGGAATGAGAGAGAAAAAAAAGAGGGATGGAGAGGGAGAGAGAGGGGGATGAGGAGGGAGAGAGAGGGGGATGAGGAGGGAGAGAGAGGGATGAGGAGGGAGAGAGAGGGATGAGGAGGGAGAGAAAGGGAGGGATACAGAGAGAGACAGAGTGAAACTGAGAAAACATAACAAAGCAAAGTGTGATTTATTGTTAAACTTTTTTTCACAAAAGCGTGCACAAGGTGTCAATTTAGGGAATTGTTTGACTATTTATTTTTTTGCAAAACATTAGGCTACTCTTCAATAGGCCTAAATGTTCAATAAATTAATGAAGAAATGTTGAAGAAAAAGGAATTGTTCAATAAATGTCAATAATATAAAAAGGGAACTGTACAGCACATTTTCTATATTTGCGGGTCGGGTGCGGGCCTCACATTTTCCCTTCATCACATATAGTTGGGCGGTTGCGGATGGGTTATTAGAAAGTGTGTGTGGGTGCGGGTGAAAAAACTGCTGATCTGCGCATGATTAATACACACTCCGAAGGGACTGCACCAGTCGTCATCTTTGAAACCAACGGACTACCAGAGAGAGTATGTGCATACACACACTTACATGCAAACACGTGCACACGCAGGTTCGCAGACACATGCATACGCAGGTGCACCAGCACAAACACACACACTACACATCCAATAGGCTTTGAGGAGGAGGCGAGGAGAGAGGACGTGCAGAATCAAGGAAATGCAATCGAGAGATTCCCCTGTACGTGTCCTGGGTTCTCGCTGACACGGTCGTCTACAGTACATCTGGCCTGGCAGCCCAGCCCCTGGGACAGTGTTGTGTCACCGTTGACGACGGGTAAACCCATACAGTACATCACACGTCACGCCTGGGAGAAACTCCCTTCTCCTCACCACACGCAACACTCCACTGCCAATAGCCCAGACATATCTGTGGGTTGGTGTGTGCATTTCTGTGTGTGTGTGTGTGTGTGTGTGTGTGTGTGTGTGTGTGTGTGTGTGTGTGTGTGTGTGTGTGTGTGTGTGTGTGTGGGAGTAAGAGAGAGAGAGAGAGAAAAAAGAGGGATGGAGAGGGAGAGAGGGAGGGAGGGATACAGAGAGAGGCAGAGTGAAACTGAGAAAACATAACAAAGCAAGAGTGTCTCTGTCCATGTGTGACTGTGAGTACTGCTCTTTTGAGGGCAGAAAATCATCAATATAGCTGAAGCCAGTTGTGGAGGTTACTGAAACAGATCTTTTGTAGCATTGTAGCAACACCAGGCCTGATGAGTTTCCGCTGAGGGTTACTAGACACCGGGGCTCCTCCATAGAGCTCCTTTTCAGATCTGCTCAGTTGGATGAGAAAATGACTGCTCATCTGTGTTACATTTACTCTCAGCCACAGAGAGAGCGAGAGAGATAGAGCAGAGGGAGAGACTACTCCAGCTGACAATCTTTGATGTTTAGAGTTTAGACTACATGGGAGAAAAAGAAAAAAGCACTTTGGTCTTAAAACATCTAAAAGTTCAGTTTCTTATAGAGAATAATGGCTTGTTTTCTTTACCGCTAAATTCCTTTATCATGTTACACCTGCACTGCAAATGAGACACACATTTCACTCCTCTCACAGAGTTGGGATCTGTCGCTGACGCATCAGCATCAGCTCCTTCCAGATGTTTGGTACCCTTTGACATGAGAGTGCGAGTGTGTGTGTGTGTGTGTGTGTGTGTGTGTGTGTGTGTGTGTGTGTGTGTGTGTGTGTGTGTGTGTGTGTGCAAGTGTTACCTGTGTCTGCTCGCTGCCCGGGCGCCGTTCTGTGGCTGCGCCTGGGTCTGTCCGGAATAGAGATTATACCGCTGCGGGTACGACGCACACCGAACCTCCCCGGACCATGTCAAGACCCACAGCACAAGAAACAGAACTGGTCCCGCCATGCCTTCGCAAGAAACAACAAAACCTAACTTTTAAGTGATGCGGCAGAATCCTCCCGTTTGTCAATGAACTTTTATTCCACACGAATAGTGTGGAAGTATATTCCTATCAGCCGTGACGCACTCTTCCTCTCCAGAATCGGATAAGTCCATACTATCGACCCATAGTTAGGCTACAGCGGGGTGTGAGACGGTATCTCAAACCGTCACTTCAACATCTATATTATTAGTCCCCTGATTGATAGCACTTATATTCCCTTTATCATGCTTGTAATTGCGATAAGACACTTCCAGACGCATCCATGAGCCTTCCGTTATTTTCCAGAAATGGGTTACTGTTTTGCCGAGAAAAAGTTTTGATTCCAGTCAGTTAGTAAGACGTTATTACGACGCAAAACTGCGAGGAAGTTGGCTTGCGTTTCAAGCGCAGCAGAATCTGAGTGTCCCCCCCCTTCCCTAGTCTCCTTCTCTCTCTTCCTTTTACCTCCCTTCTTTCGTGCGCTTTCTGACCCCTCCCACCTGTAGGCTTCCTATCAAGCACATAAGCACGGATCTAGGACCAGCTTAAACTCCCCAAATGAAGGTCAGGGGAAACTCAAAACCTACCCTAGATCAGTGTCTAGGAAAAACTCCCGAATGACAACATATACTGTATTTACACACCCACTTGCTGCTTTTGGAAAATTGCTCACGCATTGACGCCTATCTGGCCGAAGCATCGCTATTAGGAAAATCCCCTCTATCTGATCCGGGAAAAACGGATGAGTGTGCTTGAAAAAGAACTGAGGAGTATTTAGATAAGCATGTTTATGAAAACATTCTGATAGTGGAGACACTGAGAAGATGGATACAAGTGGCCTATAGATTCCCATTGCAATCCTACTTTTTGGACTGAATTTAACTCCTCATCTGAGGACACGCGTGAATTCGATGGTGAGGTTACAATGAAGTTGCTTCTCTCAAACTCTGTAGCCAAGTAGGATCACACAAGTAGTGGCACAAACCCAGTAAGCCTACATCATCATAGATTGCGCAGTGTTTGAGTGACTTCCAAAAATATTGCTGATAGGCAGTGGTGGAAAAAGTACTCAATTGTCATACTGGAGTAAATGTAAAGACAGAAACAGAAAATGACTCAAGTAAAAGTTACAAAAAGAAAAAAATAAGGAAAAAAATGAAAGTCACCCAGTAAAGCATTACTTGAGTAAAAGTCTAAAAGTATTTGGTTTTAAATATTTTTAAGTACTTAAGTATCAAAAGTAAATGGAATTGCTAAAATATATTTAAGAAAAATGTGTTATATTAAGCAAACCAGAGGGCACATATTGACAGATAGCCAGAGTCACGCTCGAAGACTCAGACATAATTTACAAACGAAGTATTTGTGTTTAGTGAGTCCGCCAGATCAGAGGCCGTAGGGATGACCAGGGATGTTCTCTTGATAAGGGTGTGAATTGGACCATTTTCCTGTACTTTTTGGTGTCAGGGAAAATGTATGGAGTAAAAAGTACATTATTTTCTGGAGGAAGGTAGTGAAGGAAAAGTAAAAGTTGTTAAAATATAAATAGTAAAGTACAGATGCAAAAACTACTTAAGTAGTACTTTAAAGTATTTTTACTTAAGTACTTTACACCACTGCTTAAGTACTTTACACCCCTTTACACCACTGCTTTAGTACTTTACACCACTTCTTAAGTACTTTACACCACTGCTTAAGTACTTTACACCACTTTACACCACTGCTGGTTATATCTCTATTAAATTAATAATAGCCTATATTCTCTAAATACATTCATTCATACATCCGTTATTCAATCATACATCCGGTCATATTATCTATTCATTAGTTTAATCTAAATCATTACACATTCATGTTTGGGGGTTAATTTGATGACTTCTTGAGGGAATGGGGTGATAAGGGATTTGTTCTTTCCTCTGTACTCTTATCTCTGCAGATGTTCTTGTCTTCCCCAGGATGTGGCCTCCTCTCCTCTCCATTCAGACCTCCCTAACTCCATGCCTCTGGGCTCAGCTGTTGGGGGATGGGACATCTCCTGGGTTTGAGGGGAGACTGGTTAACTCCACTGTCTCTTTATTGTAATATACACCCCAGGGCAGCGAGATGAGAGGGATATAGGCAGAGCTTGGGGTATAGGTGAAAGAGGGTGGGATATGCAGGGCATGCTCAAAGGTAGGGATTTCATATTTTCTTAATCGTTCAATTTAATCCAAACCTCCTCCTCTGTTCCTCCATTCTAACAGGAGTTGTTAGGCTATCACGTGGAGGGGTGTGTGAATGTTTCTGCACGTGTGTCTGTTTGTGTTTCAGGGGATTTCGTCGCCTCAGACATTGAGAGGTCACAGGTGAGAGAGGGGTGGTGTGTCATCGGGTATTTCGGTAATGTCACACTGCTCTGCATCTGACTACCAGCTGCAATCAGAGACTGGGGAGGGATAAAGTAATGAAATCACTTCCACTGATCTTAATGTCACGACTTCCGCCGAAGTCAGTCCCTCTCCTTGTTCGGGCGGCGTTCGGCGGTCGACGTCACCGGTTTTCTAGCCATAGCCGATCCATTTTTCATTTTCCATTGTTTTTGTCTTGTTTTACACACCTGGTTTCAATCCCACTTTTACTTGTTCATTATTTAACCCTCTGTTCCCCCATGTTTGTTTGTGAGTGATTGTTTGTATGTGATAGGTCCGTCAGTTGTGGGCTCTGTATTTTGAGATGTATTTTGGGAACATATGAGTAAATACGTGTATTACTCCATTCTGCTGTTCTGCGCCTGACTCCTCTACACCAGCTACACACAGGATCTTTTTACACTTAAACACCTTCCAGCCCAGTCATTCATCAAGGATCATTGGTCCTCTGGTAAAAGGCATTTACTATTTATTTAGGTTAAAGGGTATAGTTTCTCTGTGTGTGTGTGTGTCTTTCTCTCAGTGTGTGTCTGTATGTATGCCTGCATGCGTGCGTGCATGTGTGAACTGTACATTGTGCTGGACTTCATACAACCCCATTTGATCATATGATTCAATAGAAGAGGATTGACTGCCTGTTTAAGCGCCACACTGGGTGGAGGTGGAGGCTATCACTTGTCACTATTGAGGCCCACACACACACCCCTCTCGCCTGGGGTTCATAGTGTTCATAGAGCCCCTGGAGAGACTTCCACCCTCCAACAGTCCAACCCCCTGCTGGGTCAATGGACATGCTTCCCACCACATCAGAGGCCTCTAATGAATGAAAGGATTTGATTTATATAGCGCTTTCTACCTACTGAGATACTCAAAGCGCTTTACATAGTAAATAGATCTCTATGGTGTTTAGCCTGACTGTGGTCAGTTTGGTGACAGCTCTAAAGCATCACAGGAGTTCAGTTCACTTAACTTCAGAGGAAGGAAGGAAGGGGTGAAGGGACCAATAGGCCATAGAAATAGAATGGATTGACACACAAATTGCACGGTCAAAACTGGACAGTCAAAAGTAATTTAGAATTGGATCTGTTTAACCCTTTCTATTTCTATGGTCGACCTGGCCGGACTATTTAGTTGTGATGCTGTGTTTGTGGCAGGGATGAAGTTCCGGCTTTAGTCATGCTGACGTTAGCATAAAGTAAGGTTCTGAGAATAGTCACGTGGTGTGGTTTTAATGGGAAAACGTACACTGTACAAGCTTTTGATTTAGCTCATAAACATCTAATAGCTGTGAGTACTTAATTACAAACAAATGCTGTTGTTTTGTAAAGGCTGAATCTGTGGGGGGCATTGTTATTGTGTTTAAAGAGAAAAAACTATCTTCAAAGCCAACATGCCGCATCAATTTAGAGATAATATTAACGGTGAACGCTACCATGCGATCAGTGCCATGTGGTACAGGTTACAATAGGAATAGAACACACTGGATAGGTCACAAGCACTGTACTTTATTCTTTACCTTGCATTATATTTTACCTATTCTTATAGTACCTAACGTGGTAGCACTTTAATAAATGACCACTGGTTTCCATCTTTATTACCATGTTATTACCCATTTTTTATAATAATGAAGAAAAAACACATATGGAATCATGTAGCAACCAAGAAAGTGTTAAACCAATCAAAATATATGTTATATTTGAGATTCTTTAACGTAGCCACCCTTTGCCTTGATGACAGCTTTTCACACTCTTGGCATTCTCTCAACCAGATTCATGAGGTAGTCACCTGAAATTCATTTCAATTTGTAGAATTTCTTTCCTTCTTAATGCGTTTGAGCCAGTCAGTTGTGTTGTGACAAGGTAGGGTTGGTATACAGAAGATAGCCCTATGGTAAAAGACCAAGTCTATATTATGGCAAGAACAGCTCAAATAAGCGAAGAGAAACGACAGTCCATCATTACTTTAAGACATGAAGGTCAGTCAATATGGAAAATTTCAAGAACTTTGAAAGTTTCTTCAAGTGCAGTCTGTTCAGAGGAGACTGTGTGAATCATGCCTTCATGGTCGAATTGCTGCAAAGAAACCACTACTAAAGGACACCAATAAGAAGAAGAGACTTGCTTGGGCCAAGAAACACGAGCAATGGATATCAGACCTGTGGAAATCTGTCCTTTTTGAGATTCCAACTGTGAGATTTTTGGTTTCAACCGGCGTGTCTTTATAAGATGCAGAGTAGGTGAACGGATGATCTCCGC
Source organism: Brachymystax lenok tsinlingensis (assembly GCA_030435695.1). Lineage (NCBI taxonomy): Eukaryota > Metazoa > Chordata > Actinopteri > Salmoniformes > Salmonidae > Brachymystax > Brachymystax lenok. Next base: position 1,351,406 of record CM059808.1, read on the forward strand.
ATGTGTGGTTCCCACCGTGATGCATGGGGGCGGAGGTGTTAGGGCGTTAGGGTGTGTTGCTGGTGACGCTGTTGGCGATTTATTTAGAATTAAAGACACACTTATCCAGCATGGCTACCACAGCATACACCATCCCATCTGGTTTGTGCTTAGTGGGACTATCATTTGTTTTTGATGACCCAACACACCTCCAGGCTGTGTAAGGGCTATTTGACCTGGCCTCAACAATCACCCGGCATCAACCCAATTGAGATGGTTTGAGATGAGTTGGACCGCAGAGTGAAGGAAAAGCAGACAACAAGTGCTCAGCATATGTGGGAACTCCTTCAAGACTGTTGGAAATGCATTCCAGGTGACTACCTCATGAAGCTTGTTGAGAGAATGCAAAGCTGTCATCAAGGCAAAGGTTGTTTACTTTGAAGAATAAAAAATCTAAAATATATTTTGATATGTTTAACTCTTTTTTTAGTTACTACATAATTCCATATGTGTTGTTTCATAGTTTTGAGGTCTTCACTTTTATTCTACAATGTAGAAAAAATAGTAAAAATAACGATAAACCCTTGAATGAGTAGGTGTGTCCAAACCAACCTTTGACTGGTACTGTGTATATATATATATATATATATAATATACATTTCTTTGCTATTTGTATGATATATTACGAATCCAATTCATAGTATATGTTACGAATTTGTTGTTCTTAAGATCCTGGAGGGGTCCCACTCAGATCCACACTAGGCACCAACCACCACCACCACCACCCCCTGGCTCCTCTCTCTCTCTCTCTTCCCCAGAGAGGAGGCTCTTTCATGGCCTGCTGACCTCTGGGTTTCCCTGCTCACAGCAGATATGCACCTGAGTGCCTGTGGTGGGAGGGGAGAAAGAAAGGGAAAGAGAGCGAGGAGAGAAGGAGAAAGAAAGAAGAGGGAGGCAGGAAGGGAGAAAGACAGAGAGAGAAAAGAGAGAGATGGAGAGAAACAGAGACAGAGAGAAGGAGAAAGAGGGAGGCCGGCAGAGAGAAAGTAGAGAGAGGGAGGGACGGATGGGTGTGCCCACATCTAAACAATCCTCCTTTCATACAGCCGCTACATCATCATTTTGGAGCCATGCTTCACACCAGAATCACAAATCACACATGACCACAACCAGCGGTAGTTGGTGTATATGACGACCATGTATGTGTGTGTGAGTGTGTGTATGCACACTCCTTATGCTGAAATGAATAGTTTTGGGAAAACGCATTCTCATAAACAGTGGGATGCCAAGCCCTGTGGAGTGTTCTGTGGAGACCCTAGTTAGATTGTAGAGCAGGAAAACACAACCATAGGTCATTGGGCCATGAGCCCACTACTACATCTTATAGACCACATTACCAAGACCTTAGCTTGGGGGTGTGAGTTTGTGTTCATTGCTAAGGGTTAGACCGTATTCCTGTGGTTCTCCACAGAGTTGGATATCATGACCCCAAATCAAACCATTACCATTAGAACAGAAGTAAGTGGAAGTCATCAAAAGGGTTATTTTTTATACTGTCGACTAGGGAGAGGCCATAGCCTGTGAGAGCTGGCTTTCCTGCTGTAAAGAATGGCAAATCTAATGGACTATGCTCTCTATTTTGCCTAAAATCGTAATTATGGGAGCTCTGTTTCTGCATGAATGCGATGCATGTCTCCAGCTCTAATAATGGTGTTCTGTTGATGTATTGATTTGGTACCATGAGAACAATTATCAAGGAGATTTGTAAATAAAAGATTTTGACAACAGGTCAGCGCTTTAACTGGCCAACCATTCTCAAACCTAGCAAATCTACATCCTCCACTTCAGGAGAACTGGTCAGGCAGCGGAATTCCCTTCTGCTCAATTATGACCTCCTCGGAAACCAGATCATTCATCTCAAAGAGTTTATCTAGTGAGGATGACAGGACTAATAGTGTGCTGCTCAGTTCAGGGTTGGTTAAAAGTTATATAGCAGTGACCTTCATGTCTAGTTGGTCAAGACTCTTTTAAAGCTATAAAAAACAGTATATACTGCACACATTATTCTGGGGTGGTTTTCAATGCAGTTCATTAGAGCACTTTTAACATTAACTATGTGGTGGTGGACGTTCACCGGACGTGCTACCTTATCCCGAATCTGCTGTTTTCGACTCTCTCTCTCTACCGCACCTGCTGTCTCTAACTCTGAATGATCGGCTATGAAAAGCCAACTGACATTTACTCCTGAGGTGCTGACCTGTTGCACCCTCTACAACCACTGTGATTATTATTATTTGACCCTGCTGGTCATCTATGAACATTTGAACATCTTGGCTATGTTCTGTTATAATCTCCACCCGGCACAGCCAGAAGAGGACTGGCCACCCCTCAGAGCCTGGTTCCTCTCTAGGTTTCCTCCTAGGTTTTGGCCTTTCTAGGGAGTTTTTCCTAGCCACCATGCTTGTACATCTGCAATGCTTGCTGTTTGGGGTTTTAGACAGGGTTTCTGTACAGCACTTTGTGACATCGGCTGGTGTAAAAAGGAAATACATTTGATTGATTGATTGATGGTGGTGGTTTGATTATTTTCAAAATGTTCATTATCATAATCCTCACCATCATTATCACCACCACCACCACCAGGTAGTTAAAGCTGCTGTGTCAAGGCTACGGCTGCGTGGAGGTGATGAGTTCCCTTCTGAAGTACCCTTCTCAGACTGACTAATCAGATCTCTGACAACAGGGCCAGTTTCCTGTGTAAGCACCTGCTTTTTGTTGTAACCCACAGCTCCATGACACTGTTAAAACCAGCTAGCCTGCCTGCTGTGGACAGACAGTTTGAATGCAGAGGGTTCATTCTGATTCACGGACTAGAAGGACACTAAAAACCTCCCCAAACCTTTTCACACCTGATTGTTATACACCTGATGGTATCACTATGGACCCACCAGCTGTTCAAGAGGCACAAACAACTAACTCACAAATCGCACAGTGATACTAGAGAAGCATTTCTATGGAAACAACCAGGCAGATACACTATATATACAAAAGTATGTGGACACCCCTTCATATTAGTGGATTCGGCTATTTCAGCCACACCCGTTGCAAACAGGTGTATAAAATCGATCACACAGCCATCTAATCACCATAGACAAACATTGGCAGTAGAATGGCTGTGTCAGTCACTTTCAAAGTGGCACCTTCATAGGATGCCACATTTCCAACAAGTCAGTTCATAAAAATATCTGCCCTGCCTGTGCTTCCCCGGTCACCTGTAAGTGCTGTTATTGTGAAGTGGAAACGTGTAGGAGCAGCAAAGGCTCAGCCGTGAAGTGGCAGGCCACACAAGCTCACAGAATGGGACCGCCGAGTGCTGAACCACATAGCTCATAAAAATCATCTGTCCTCGATTGCAACGCTCACTGCGAGTTTCAAACTGCCTCTGGAAGCAACGTCAGCCCAATAACTATTCGTTGGGAGCCTAAGATCATCATGCGCAATGCCAAGTGTCAGATGGAGTGTTGTAAAGCTTGCCACCATTGGACTCTGGAGCAGTGAAAACACGTTTTCTGGCAGTCCGACGGACAAATCTGGGTTTAGCAGATGCCAGGAGAATGCTACTTGCCCGAATGCATAGTGCCAACTGTAGATTTTGGTGGACGAGGAATAATGGTCTGGGGCTGTTTTTCATGGTTCGGGCCCCTTAGTTCCATTGAAGGGAAATCTTAACGCCACAGCATACAATGACATTCTAGACCAGGTATTCCCAAACTGGGGTAATGCCGTCGGGGGTATGCCAAATAAAATATAAAAATATATAAATGTAATTTGTTTTCCTTCACATATTCAAACAGTATTTTCCAAAGGGGCTATAGATTTGGGTGAGTTTTTTTCTTGCCTGAGTAGCCTCATTTCTGGTGTTCAGCTAAATAACAATACAATGTCAAATTGTCACGACTTCCACCGAAGTCGGTCCCTCTCCTTGTTCGGCCAGGGTTCGGCGGTCGACGTCACCGGTTTTCTAGCCATCGCCGATCCATTTTTCATTTTCCATTTGTTTTGTCCTTGTCTTACACACCTGGTTTCAATCCCCCAATTACTTGTTCATTATTTAACCCTCTGTTCCCCCATGTTTGTTTGAGAGTGATTGTCTGTTTGTAATACGGTCCGTTATTGTGGGCTCGATTTATTGAGTTGTATTTGTGAATATTTTTGTAAAATACGTTTATTACTCATATCTGCTGTCCTGCGCCTGACTCCGCTACACCAGCTACACACAGACACTTACACAAATACAGATGAGGTTTCATATGTAAGATGGTTAAATAAAGAGCAAATGTATTGATTATTATTATATTATTATTTGTGCCCTGGTCCTACATGAGCTCTTTGTCACTTCCCACGAGCTGGGTTGTGACAGAAACTCACACTCATTCTTATGTTTAATAAATGTATCGTATAGTGTGTGTGTGGCAGGCTTACAATGATGGCAAAAAACAACATTTGAGAGTGCACTGACCCTGGTGCTAGCTGGAGGTTGAAAGTTTGAAGGGGTACGGGACTATAAAAGGTTTGGGAACCACTGTTCTAGACGATTCCCTGCTTCCAACTTTGCGGCAACAGTTTGGGGAAGGCCGTTTCTTGTTTCAGAATGACAATTCCCCTGTGCACAAAACGAGGTCTTGACCTCAACCCCATCGAACACCTTTGGGATGAATTGGAACTCTGACTGCAACCAGGCCTAATCGCCCAACATCAGTGCCCGACCTCACTAAAGCTCTTGTGGCTGAATAGAAGGAAGTCCCTGCAGCAGTGTTCCAACATCTAGTGGAAAGCCTTCCCAGAAGAGTGGAGGCTGTTATAGCAGCAAAGGGGGACCAACTCCATATTAATGCCCCTAATTATGTAATGACAAGTTTGACGAGCAGGTGTCCACATACTTTTGGTCATGTAGTGTAGATCCCAAATGATTTCAATTTAAAGCTAAGTGTGAAGGAATCCAAAATGTCTGATTTTATTCCCCAAATCCCCCAAATTCCAAAAATAAACATGTCAAGTCGTCTCTAACAGAGATGGGGGACAGACTCAGGAGGGGACCTTCCCCTGGCAGCTGCAGTCTGCAGTCAACCAATCCTGACCGGAGCCTGGATCTGGAACATTGTCCCTGGAACACACACACACACACACACACACACACACACACACACACACACACACACACACACACACACACCCACACCCACACACACACACAGGGGCTAGGCTGTGGTAATTTTAGGACACATGAGGCTTCTCTCCTTTGCAGAATCATATCCTCCTCCCTCTGTTTTCATTGTTGTTGAATCTTTATTAGTGGAAGCTGAAGCTGAGACCACCCACACGTTGTAATTACAAATAACCAGTGTTTCACAACCCAGCTATTAAACTCTGGCTACACAGTTAACAGTGTGTCACTTCCATCCATCTCAAATCCACTGGTTTGGGTCCCAGGTAATATACAGTACAGAGTCGGATACACAATGTAGCTAGTCAGAAACTACAGTCTGCAAAAACATAAACGCAGTACTCTGATGATAACATTTTTGATGATACCTCAAGATAAAAAGTTGTACTGTTCTTTATGACTAATCAAATGCCAAACCATAACAAATGGAAAAATGTGTAGGAGGTGTATAAAGTTAGATGTTTTATTTTACTGCCCTGTAACTTGTGTAATGTTGACTGTGACTTCCTCCCTGTAGTTAAACCCTGTCATCTGCAGTGGTGTAGTGGAGTGTCAATGAGTAAACGCAATTTACCCACTTATTTTTTTTGCTGCAGTTTTCTCACCTTTTGTGGACAAATGCATTAAGTATTGGAAGCGTTACTTTTTTCATCACAACCGGCGATCAGAGTTTACCCACCTATTTATTTGACTACTACATCACTAGTCATCTGGCCTGGGGGCTTAAAGGGGGGTCAAGTAGCCCTATAGAGGACTGCACCTGACTTCACGACCCCAACTAGTCTGAGGTCAGAGGTCAATGGTCCCTACCTCAGAGAGAGAGTGTTCAACAGGTTACAGGTTAACAGTGGAGCTACGTTGGGTCCTCTCAGAGCCGTTACTGACCACTGATGTAGTTCTCTCTTTACGACCGTCGACCAACACGCTGCGGTCCAGTGGGTGAACCTAAGCCATGAACCGGTTGAACTTGCCCTTTTAAGACTACTGCCTGCAGCACACACTAAGAATATATATATATAGGCCAGGATTCAAACAAACCGCAATGCACCGACATTGCACTGCACTTGAGGTTTAAAGGTATTGTGAATGCGATTTGCGCCAACGTCAGGAAAATTGCCTTTGTCTGAATCCCGGTTTGTTTGAATCCCAGCCAGACTCTCATTTCATTACTCTGGACTTGAATTCCAATATTTTTCTTTGGCCCCTTTGTCCTTTCAGGTGATGCTGAGTGGACTTTCTCCTCAGTCATTGTAGCCCTTTTCTGTTCGCTAATCCTACAAATTGCAACCAGAGCTGTTGGAGGAATGCAGCTTTCTCTGTGTGTGTGTATTTGTGTGTGTGTGTGCGTCTTTGACAAAGGGAGAGAAACAGGAGAGGCTTTAATTACGGAGCCAGATTATGTGAAGGGTTTTCCTGCAGCAGCCGTGGAGCACCTGGCCCTTTGACTGCCCAAACACCTCCACCCACCGTCCAACCTCATGTTATGACTACACCTCCAATTATCCTCTACTGTAGGTGTAAATATCAGATTCAAAAGAAAAAGAGAGGAAGCGAGGGAGGGAGGAGAAGGAGAGAAAGAGAGCAGGAATGTGTGTCCTACTGATAACCTGCAGATGTGTGCAGCGATGGAAAGAATCTGTGAAACCACAGCGTGGTTAGCCACTGGGCAAAAACTGGTTGAATCAACAATGTTTCCACATCATTTCAACCCAAAAAAATCTATGTGATGACGTTAAATCAATGTGGAAAACTAATTGGATTTGCTAAAAAGTTATCAACGTAAATGCATTCCAATTTAAAAAAAAAAAAATCCCACATTGAATTCACATTAGTTGACAACTCAACCAAATATAAATCAAAACTTGACGTTGAACTGAAGTCTGTGCCCCGTGGGTAGGATCCCTTATTGAGCCGACTACTGTGCTTCGCATACACCCTGTCTCGTGCTCTGTGGTGTTGGCTGTTTGGTTGGTGGCAGGGCCAGGGGGGATGGGTGTAGGTGTGGGGATATGGGTTGGGTTTCTTCTCTATGTTTTTGAAGGTTTTTGTTCTGTTGTTATCCTCTGCTTGGGTAACATATTGATACACAAATTCAAGTTTCTATCGTGGAACAAGGCTCGACTAGGGCTTGATTTCTAGCAGAAGGAAGAAGAAGTAGAAGTGAGCAGCAGTGACTATGGTAGAACACATTTGAAACAAATATACAACACGTTCCCGGGAACAAAAGATTCTCCATTGAGCTTGTGTTCAGGAAACCACGTCTTCTTTCTTTTGTTTTTCTTAAATTTTTGGGCCAAAAATGTGATAAAGAGTAATGAGGTCACTATTTATATTCCGACGTCTAATATAAATACACTTAATCAAAGTAGAATGACAAACCTGGGAAGGACACCGAAAAAATGCACAACAGGGCAGTATTAATCACCCTTTATGGGAACAAAGTTTAACAAAGTTGATTCTAATTATAGTGCAACCTGTTTGCAAGACACATGTTTTCATAAGGTTGTTCAAAACATGTTGTGTCTCACTAGAATGACTTTGGACTATGTCGGGATTATTTGGTTGATCTGGAAAAATGTAATTGGTTATCTTTGCCATGAAGTTTTCTAACTCGTTAAAAGCCATTTAAGAGTGAACTGAAATTGCTTCATGAGGTTCTTGGCATGTGTTAGTGAGCTTTTTATAGTCCTATATACTGTAGCCCCATCCACTGTCCTCAGCCACCTGCCCTGAGGAACCAACACAATGCACCATCGCTACCGACAATGGCCCTCACTCAACACATTCCACACAGAGCTATGTGTAACTCTTTCAAGCACTGCTGGCATGTCCTCCCATTGCTGAACAATCTGATTGATGTCATCAGAATTAGGACCGCTAACTCCGTCTGTTCCGTGGAATTCAGTAATGGAACACTGTCTGAGAATACAACTGTTGGAAAATAACTAATTTCTCAGTCGGAAAACAACTGATTAAAGGGCTAAGGAATTCCAAAGAGGCGAATTCCATGGAGCCATAGATGTTTTTACAAGGGGCACAGCTCTGCATTACTCTCCCTAGGGCTTTACCTGGCTCTAAGGCAGTCAGGTGTAGCAGACATGGATTCAAGTGGAGATGTCCTTTAATGTTTAATTGATTTACATTAACCAGGTTTTGATACAACCATTTAATGCAGATGAATTACCTGACACATGAAAAAAGTCAAGACTGGGCTGATGGAAACAGGATATGCCGGTACAATTTTATGAATGCTGCCAATTTGTTTGTCATAATTTGGGATATTTTTGTGTCTGTAAAATTCATTATGCAGAAATTGCGGTGGAAACGCCTTTATGCGGAAATATTTAAATAATAACCAGCATATCGAAGTAAACTTGGAGTCACACAATGATATGCTGTGTGGTCCTCCCACTACGATTCGGGAAAACACTCAGTTTATTAGCCTACAGATTAAATCAATGAAGATGAACTTCACAGGGGGGTGAAAGGTCACAGTGATGAGCTTGATGCTCTTTTCCAATACATATCGAGGGTCTTATTCTGGTCACATGATGATTGATGTTTGGCTGCCTTTTGACAAATAAAACTATATTATCCATATGAATCTCATGATGTAAGTAACCTACCCGCACTGTATCTGCGAGCTGTTGCCTAGAGTTCACGTGCCAAGACCAGAGTGGGCGCAACAGTTGCTGTGACAAAACCATCACTAGAGTTGAAAATCCAATGGAAACCCAGTTAACTTGTATTTTTCATTAGGTACATGGAAATTTAACCGCAAATATTATTTGTATGTGCACTACGTCATAACGCTCAGACTTGTATCCTCAATAAATCAATTTGATGGAAACACATCTCTGGTGAGAAAAAGCACATTATTTTAGGCAGATTTGAGAATATTTGCATGAAACTCTTGTCACAAATTGGATGGAAACATAGATAATGTCATATGTCATATGATCTGTTAAAATGGCGCCGGTAATAGGAAGGCAGACGTTTTACGTGTCCCCAACCGATTGGTTTTTTTTGTTCGTTTATTTGCGTTTTTTATTTTGTAACTTATTTTGTATATAATGTCGCCACTATCTTCTCTTATGACCAAAAATTACTTCTGGACATCACTACTGCGATTACTCACCACGGACTGGCAGAATCGTTTTTTTCCTTTAACGAGTCTGACGAGCCCGACGCGAACAACATACTGCTTTCTCGGGAACAGGCCCAGATCCCATGATTTGCATAAAGAGGACAAAAAGTGGCCAGAGGGCGGGCTGCCTTCTGAGAATTTGTAGGCATCGAATAAACCCCCACTTCCTTCCATTCTGCTAGCAAACGTGCAATCTTTGGAGGATAAACTCGATAACCTACGCGCAAGATTAAACTACCAACGGGACATTCAAAACTGTAATATCTTCTGCTTCACGGAGTCGTGGCTGAATGACGACACTATCAACATACAGCTGGCTGGTTATACGCTGTACCGGCAGGATAGAACAGCGGCATCTCGGGCGGCGGACTATGTATTTTTGTAAATAACAGCTGGTGCACGATATCTAAGGAAGTCTCGAGCTATTGCTCACCTGAGGTAGAGTATCTCATGATAAGCTGTAGACCCCACTACCTACCGAGAGAGTTTTCATCTGTATTCTTCGTAGCTGTTTACATTCCACCACAGTCAGAGGCTGTCACTAAGACAGCATTGAATAAGCTGTATTCCGCCATAAACAAACAAGAAAACGCTCACCCTGAGGCGGCGCTCCTAGTAGCCGGGGACTTTAATGCAGGAAAACTTAAATCCGTTTTACCACATTTCTATCAGCATGTTAAATGTGCAACCAGAGGGAAAAAAACTCTGGACCACCTTTACTCCACACACAGAGACGCATATAAAGCTTTCCCTCGCCCTCCATTTGGCAAATCTACTATAATTCTATCCTCCTGATTCCTGCTTACAAGTAAAAAAAAAGCAGGAAGCAACAAAAAGGAGCCAGATGCTAAGCTACAGGACTGTTTTGCTAGCACAGACTGAAATATTTTCTGGGATTCCTCAGATGGCATTTGTGGAGTACACCACATCAGTCATTGGCTTCATCAATAAGTGCATTGATGACGTCGTCCCCACAGTGACCGTACGTACATATCCCAACCAGAAGTCATGGATTACAGGCAACATCCGCACTGAGCTAAAGGGTAGAGCTGCCACTTTCAAGGAGCAGGACTCTAACCCGGAAGCTTATAAGAAATCCCGCTATGCCCTCCGACAAACCATCAAACAGGCAAAGCGTCAATACAGGATTAAGATATAATTGTACTACACCGGCTCTGACGTTCGTCGGATGTTGCAGGGCTTGCAAACCATTACAGACTACAAAAGGAAGCACAGCCGAGAGCTGCCCAGTGAAACGAGCCTACCAGACAAACTAAACTACTTCTATGCTTGCTTCGAGGCAAATAACACTGAAAAATGCGTGAGAGCACCAGCTGTTCCGGAAGACTGTGTGATCACGCTCTCCGCAACAAATGTAAGTAAGACCTTTAAACACGTCAACATTCACAAGGCCGCAGGGCCAGACGGATTACCAGGACGTGTACTGTGAGCATGCACTGACCAACTGGCAAGTGTCTTCACTGACATTTTCAACCTCTCCCTGTTCTAGTCTGTAATACCAACATGTTTTAAGCAGACCACCATAGTGCCTGTGCCCAAGAACACTAAGGTAACCTGCCTAAATGACTACCGACCCGTAGCACTGACGTCTTTAGCCATGAAGTGCTTGGAAAGGCTGGTCATGGGTCACCATTATCCCAGACACTCTAGACCCACTCCAATTTGCATACCGCCCAAACAGATCCACATATGATGCAATCTCTATTGCACTCCACGCTGCCCTTTCCCACCTGGACAAAAGGAACACCTGTGTGAGAATGCTATTCATTGACTACAGCTCAGCGTTCAACACCATAGTGCCCTCAAAGCTCATCAATATTTATTTATTTATTTAATTTATTTATTTCACCTTTATTTAACCGGGTAGGCAAGATGAGAACAAGTTCTCATTTACAACTGCGACCTGGCCAAGATAAAGCAAAGCAGTTCGACACATAACAACACAGAGTTACACATTGGAGTAAACAAACAAACAAAAAATCTATATACAACGTATGCAAATGAGGCAAGATAAGGAACGTATGGCAATAAATAGGCCATGGTGGTGAAGTAATTACAATATAGCAATTTTACACTGGAATGGTAGATGTGCAGTAGATGAATGTGCAAAGTAAAAATACTGGGGTGCAAAGGAGCAAAATAAATAAATAAATACGGTAGGGGTTTAGGTAGTTGGTTGGGCTATTAACAGATGAGCTATGTACAGGTGCAGTGATCTGTGAGCTGCTCTGACAGCTGGTGCTTAAAGCTAGTGAGGGAGATAAGTGTTTCCAGTTTCAGTGATTTTTGTAGTTCGTTCCAGTCATTGGCAGCAGAGAACTGGAAGGAAAAGCGGCCAAAGGAGGAATTAGCTTTGGGGGTGACCAGTGAGATATACCTGCTTGAGCGAGTGCTGCGGGTGGGTGCTGCTATGGTTACCAGCGAGCTGAGGTAAGGTGGGGCTTTACCTAGCAGGGACTTGTAGATGACCTGGAGCCAGTGGGTCTGGCGACGAGTATGTTGCGAGGGCCAGCCGACTAGAGCATACAGGTCGCAGTGGTGGGTGGTATATGGGGCTTTGGTGACAAAGCAGATGGCACTGTGATAGACTGCATCCAGTTTGCTGAGTAGAGTATTGGAAGCTGTTTTGTAGATGACATCGCCGAAGTCGAGGAATGGTAGGATGGTCAGTTTCACTAGGGCAAGTTTGGCAGCATGAGTGAAGGAGGCTTTGTTGCGAAATAGAAAGCCGATTCTAGATTTGATTTTGGATTGGAGATGTTTATGTGAGTCTGGAAAGAGAGTTTACAGTCTAGCCAGACACCTAGGTATTTGTAGTTGTCCACATATTCTAGGTCAGAGCCGTCCAGGGTAGTGATGCTAGTCGGGCGGGCGGGTGCAGGCAGCGAACGGTTGAAAAGCATGCATTTGGTTTTACTAGGGTTTAAGAGCAGTTGGAGGCCACGGAAGGAGTGTTGTATGGCATTGAAGCTCGTTTGGAGGTTAGTTAACACAGTGTCCAAAGATGGGCCAGAAGTATACAGAATGGTGTCGTCTGCATAGAGGCAGCAAGAGCGACATCATTGATGTATACAGAGAAGAGAGTCGGCTCAAGAATTGAACCCTGTGGCACCCCCATAGAGACTGCCAGAGGCCCGGACAACAGGCCCCCCCGATTTAACACACTGAACTCTGTCTGCAAAGTTGGTGAACCAGGCGAGTTAATCATTTGAGAAACCAAGGCTGTTGAGTCTGCCGATAAGGATGTGGTGAAAGACAAATGCCTGCCCGCCCATTTGATCGATGCCAAATACATTTGATTGCCAACTAAGAGATATGTTAACTGAGGACAACAGTCGTTCAAGTTCAGCATATCTAGCTAGCTAGCAACCCAGACTGGCCATTTTTTTATAAGAAAAAAATATGCCCTTTATAATGTCAACTTACGTACATAGGATGCTGTATATAGCATTAACATATTAAAAGAAAAGAGATACACAATATTTGTCCAGCATTTGCTGCTATGCTTGCAGATGTGCATAATATGCTGTGACCCTAATAAAAATAATTTAATAACTCCAAGTAACAAAACATATCTATAGGTTGTTGTAACATTGGCATTTAAAACATGTTTTTCATTTTTCTGCACTGCATGGTGCGGCTGAATGCGGTTTTGGCCGTATGGGGCTACAGCTCAAATGTTGCTGTAATAGGCCTACATGTTTCTCTTTTGCATGGTGTTTCGTTTTTTGGTTATTCATGGTCAAGCTTTAAAAACCAAAGCCAGACAGCAACATTTTAGTAGCCTAGCTAGGATTGAGGGATGTGTCTGTACACTTTGTAAACGGGACACACGAAAGCAGCGCAATTGAATTTGAACACATCAGGCTGTAATTTCAGAGAGTAGGTGACTCAGCTCATTTATACTTGCTAGTGTGTCCTATTCGGCCTGCGGGCCTTGTGTTTAACACATGTGCATTAGCCTATTAGCCACATTATCACTGACTTGTGATCACTGCCCTTTGCTAGTTTAATTGTATTGACATTCCCAGTCTTAGTTCCAGTCGTCCGTCCTTGTTCAAAATATTGAGTCATTGATACTGAAAAAGTGCACCCAGAATGGGTGGAGGCAGCGAACAATGTAGGCCTGTGATGTACAACCTGATAGCAATATGTTTTGTACTACCAAGAAATATATTGGTTAATTGTTTTCATCATGCATTGATCTGCATACATCTATTCTGCCAATAACGTCATGGAAGTTTTTGTAAAATATTACCTATTTTTAAAAAACTGTTATTAAGTTGGTTTTGCAGCCTAAACTGGGAATTTTAAATGTTTGACTGACATTATGATTTGTCTGTTTGTTTCTTATCTGCAAAGTAGTTAAAATGCTGTAAGTTCCAGCCATGTAAAATGATGTAGAATTGCATGAAATTTACAACTGAAATACCACATTTACATAAGTATTCAGACCCTTTTCTCTGTACTTTGTTGAAGCACCTTTGGCAGCGATTACAGCATTGAGTCTTCTTGGGTATGACGCTATAAGCTTCCCAGTCCCTGCCGCTGAAAAATGGTGCCAGGTTTTCTCCAGACGTGACACTTGGCATTCAGGCCAAAGATTTCAATATTGGTTTCATCAGACCAGAGAATCTTGTTTCTCATGGTCGGAAAGTTTTTAGGTGCTTTTTGGCAAACTTTTACTGAGGAGTGGCTCCAGTCTGGCCACTCTACCATAAAGGCCTGATTGGTGAAGTGCTGCAGCGATGGTTGACCTTCTGGAAGGTTCTCCCATCTCCACAGAAGAACTCTGGAGCTCTGTCAGAGTGACCATCGGGTTCTCCCTGACCGAGGCCCTTTTCCCCGATTGCTCAGTTTGGCCTGGTGGCAAGCTCTAGGAAGAGTGTTGGTGGTTCCAAACTTCTTACATTTAAGTATGATGGAGGCCACTGTGTTCTTGGGGACCTTCAATGCTGCAGACGTTTTTTGGTACCCTTACGTAGATCTGTGCCTCAACACAATCCTGTCTCAGAGCTCTTCTGACAATTCTTTCAATCTCATGGCTTCGTTTATCATGTCCAATCAATTGAATTTATCACAGGTGGACTCCAATCAAGTTGTAGAAACATCTCAAGGATGATCAATGGAAACAGGATGCGCCTGAGCTCAATTTCGAATCTCATAGCAAAGGGTCTGAATACTTATGTAAATAAGATATTGCTGTTTTTAATTTTTTATATATTTGCAAAAAATTCTTAAAACCTGTTTTAGAATAAGGCAGTAACGTAACAAAATGTGGAAAAGGTGAAGGGGTCTGAATACATTCCGTATGCACTGGATCAGTCAGCTAACCGTTTACAGTAACAGCAGTTCATTAATAAGTCAATACACACTAAATCTTATGCATCAAATCGTACTTTATTGTGGCACTGTGGCACAGTATAGGCAGCTATTAATCAATTAATTAATAGATATTTGATTCATAGATTCATAAAATGGAGTTAGAAGGGTGAACTTCTACTTTGAAAGGACAAGAAAGTGTTGACTGTGCACTTAACCAATGATAGGCATTCCACATTTAGGCCACCCACTGGGGAGTTAGGCCAAGCTAATCAGAATGTTTTTCCCCTCAAAATGGCTTTATTACAGACATAAATACCTTCATCAGCTGTCTGGGTGGCTGGTCCCATGTAAAGAAGCTGGATGTGGAGGTCCTGGGCTGGTGTGGTTACTCGTAGTCTGCGATTATGAGGCCGGTTGGATGTACCGTCACATTCTCTAAAATGACATTGGAGGCTGCTTAATGACAATATCGATTTTTGTTTGATTAATCTTGTTAAAGTTACTCTTTCTGTTAGAAGCATTTGATTTTGCAATCCATTCAATATTTTGGATATGTTTTCCCATGAAAATAAATGTCACACCAAATGTTGCGAGGTTATAGTGCACTTCCATCCAACAATTTTTACAAGTTCAGGTAAGCGTCATCTAATAATTATGAAATATAAATAAAATATTTTTTATCTGGACACTTTCTGTTTTTGATACTGCTACTATGCAAGTCACAATTTCACTGTGCCGTTCACACATCCTTGATCCTGTGCATGTGACAAATAAACATACATTTTATTTAGACGGTAAAGTAAAGAACAGCATGACCTGCACCATAGTCAGATTAGGATCCAGGCCAAGGACTAGATGAAGTGTATTTTTACCTGGAGTTTTTTCCTATTGTAGACCAGTACTTTTACCACTTTTAGTCTTGAAATCTAAACTACTGGCCTCTAGCTAAACTACTAGCTTCATGTGAATCCTTAAAGAGATTGGTAGGGCAAAGGCTTAAACCCTCTACAGGATCGGTGTCCCCCCCGTGGGACGGTCGAGCTAACGTAGGCTAATGTGACTAGCATGAGGTTGTAAGTAGCAAGCACATTTCCCAGGACATAGACATATCTGATATGGGCAGAAAGCTCAAATCCTTGTTAATCTAACTGCACTGTCCAATTTACAGTAGCTATTACAGTGAAAGAATACCATGCTATTGTTTGAGGAGAGTGCACATTTATGAAAATGTATTAATAAACCAATTAGGCACATTTGGGCAGTCTTGATACAACATTTTGAACAGAAATGCAATGGTTCATTGAATCAGTCTAAAACGTTGCACACACTGCTGCTATCTAGTGATCAAAATCTAAGTTTTGCCTAACCTGGAATAATACATGATGGCCTTTCTCTTGCATTTCAAAGATTATGAAGAAAAAAAAATATGCATGTATTTTTCTTTGTATTATCTTTTACCAGATCTAATGTGTTATATTCTCTTACATTAATTTCACATTTCCACAAACTTAAGTGTTTCCTTTCAAATGATATCGAGAATATGCATATCCTTGCTTCAGGTACTGAGCTACAGGCAGTTAGATTTGGATGTCATTTTAGGTGAAAATGTAAAAAAAGGGTCCGATCCTTAAGAGCTTTTAAGAGGGTGTGAACAATGTTGAATGGGTGTAGACAAAGATGAGCTCTCCAGTAGGTGCTCCAAAATATTCAAGGGCATTTTCTCAAAAGTGGGGTTACAAGTTTATCAACTTTCAAAGCAGAATTACTTTCCCATTGTTCCTCAACTGCAGTGTATGATATGTCATTTTCTAGTCTCTACTTTTATCTAATGTAAAAAACACAATTTCAAATTTTGCTATATAAAACCGAATTGAGGTGGTCGATCACATTTTGGGACAAAGTATCACTCCTATTTACACAAATGACCACACAAATGTCTCTTAAATTCAGTACTTCCTAGTTTCATGTATCAAACAGTTATTTCAATTATATTAAAACCGGGAAAATCTGGAGAGTCCCCTGCTGATTATAGACACGTTTCATAAATTGTGACAATAAAATATTAACAAAGCTTATAAGCAATAGAATGGCAAAAGTCTTGCAAGACTTGATACATATAAATCAAACTGGGTTTATTAAAAATAGACACAAATAAATAGGTGTTTCAGTTTAATACGCAAAAAAACAAGATATAGATTTTTCAATAATGGCTGTTGTGACAACCCTCCCACTCTGTCTGCCGTATTCTCTCTCTTTGCTCTTGTTTCCTTATTAGGATGCCAGTGGGCGGAGCCGGGAGGGTCTTGGGATTTTGGTTGTGGCATGATTTCTTTGGGGGGCAGTTTTTTTTCGGCTGTTTTGTTTGTTTGCTTGCGGCTGTTTTGTTTGTGTTGGCACCTTTCAACACCCCTCATTATCACATTTATGTACGCAACCACTCACTTACGCTACTGATTACTGACTACACACACCATTTTTAATTGTATTTAATTTACTTAAGTTAAATATATTTTGATATTCCTTATCTCCGCGTTGTCTCCCTTTTTTGTTACGAACCTCAAGCCGGTTCGTGACAAGTGGGGGCTCATCTGGGATCATAAGGTTGGTTCCTAGACATTTTGGCATATAGCACTTTGTTGAAATCTGAATGACCTAATAATAGTGTCGTTGGGCTTACTAGTATGTGTGTTGTGTTTGGGAGAAAACGTGGAGTTAATGTTTGAGAACTCTGTAGGTGCTTTGTTTGTGACATTTGTTACAGCTTTTGAGTTGTGGTGTTTGGTAGGCCCAGTGTTGGTTGCCTTTTGTTTGTTTGGTAAACTTGCCACTGCGGTGGCTAGTTGGTTGTGTGCTGCGTTGGAGAGAGTACATTGGTTAGTTTCCAGGCCCCTGCCCAGGCTGGAGACTCTTGCTCTACTCGCTGTTGGAACATCGGTCCGAGGAGGTGAGTACAGTCGGCTGTGTACCTCAGTGGGAGATTTGGGTAGGGTAGTGACACTTACTACCTGGAGTTATAGCCTTTTCCCCTGATAGGCTTAGCGACGTTTCACTTTGGAATACGTTGGGGATGGTGTTTTTTTTTGTAGTGTCTGTGGACTGAGCAGTTGTCTCGGAGTCACATCCGTGGCTTGAGGGGAATCTGCCAGCTTGCTGTTTTTTATTTTTTTGAGGTATTGTTGAGTTGAGGTATTGTAGGTTTTGGGGAAGCTCCACATGTATCTCCCTCCCTTCTGTGATGACCAGTGTGATTGTCCTTTCTCTGGTTGTGGTCCGGTCTGGTGTGCTCAGCAGATGGGAAGAGCGAGTATTTTGTTTACTTCTGACTATGGTGTCTAATGTAGACGAGTTTATTTGCTTTCCATCGGAGGAACTGTTGGAATTATGTACTGAAGAGCAGCTGTTGATCACTAAACACTATGATTGAGATTAGTGATAAACGTCTCAACAATTCTGTTGTGTTACTGTTGCCAGTGTTTGGTGAGTGGGACCCTGAGATGTTATTTGTTGGCGCTTGTTGATGCACTCTCTTGTGTGCCCTGTTCCTGAATGTTTACGTGACTGATCATTGTTTGGTATTGTTCTGTTCTGTCGCTCCTGTCTGTTCCCTTCTGGTCTCATTTTTTTTCTTTCCTATTAAACGTTGCTTCCTGTGCGCTGAGGTCTGGGGTCAATTTGGGACGCAGAGGCTGGAGTCAATTTGGGACGCAGAAGCTGGTACGTTGTTCTGGGATAGTTGTTGGTCCACTGTTTAATGGGGGTGACTACCTTCCCACTCTGTCTGTTTTATTCTCTCTCGTTGCTCTTGTTTCCTTATTAGGATGCCGGTGGGCGGAGCCGGGAGGGTCGTCAGTGACATGGGAAACACCTGGGCCCGGGTGTGTCCCAGGATAAATAGACCTTTTCCCCCCACTCACTGAAGAGACTCTCTCCATGCAGACACACAGATTTTGGTTGTGGCATTTTTTGTGGTTGTTTTGTTTGTTTGCGTTGGCACCTTTCAACACCTCATTATCACATTTATGTACGCAACCACTCACTGACACTACTGATTACTGACTACACACACCATTGTTAATTGTATTTAGTTTACTTCAGTCAATAAATATATTTTGTTATTCCTTATCTCCACGTTGTCTCCCTTTTTGTTATGAACTTTGAGCCGGTTTGTGACACTGTTGATGCCGTAATGTCATTCGACCATCTTGAATGGCCTTTTCTATTCAAAACTTTGGAAGCTTTTAACTTTCCAAGTTAAATAAGAAATGTAACAAATATTATATGAATGTCATAAAGCAAACATACACAAATATTACATTATCTGATTAAATTGTTTTAGAAATTGTCACAAGATGTGGATGTCCCCCCCTCCTCCTGTTTTCACTAGTAATTGAACTGCTTGCAGAAATAATTATACAGGACCCAAATGTTGCAGGTATTGGTAAATGTGAATATAAACTAAAATTATTTGCAGAGGACCTCATAACTGACCAATATTGAAAACTATTGCCCACCTAGCTAAAAATATTTTCAGAATACTCAAATCTCAGCATATAAAATTAATGTTGAAAAAAAATAAATGGCAATAGAAAAAATAGCAACTCACGATCTACAGCAATCCATTAAGTGGACCACAAAATACTTAGGATGCTTAAGTGACAACAAATAAAGAACTTTATTCCATTACTCAACAATATGAAAGGATATCTAATTAAATTAACAATCTTCCCATAAATCTTACAGGTAAAAAACTGTCATGGCTCCCAAAGTCTTTGTATATATTTTCGATAATACCAATTACCCCACCCTATTGCAGCATTACCACAAAAACGGAAGAGGCAAGTAGAAGGGGAAAAAGGTAAGTCGGCCCTGTATTAAAGAACATAAATGGTTAAAGAAAGTGTGATAAATGAAATGATATACCAATTTCATTTAAGGACCAACTGACAGCTGTGCCATATAAATTGCAAAATAGTTGGGAAGAGATTTTCGATGTACCCATTCCATGGCACATGGTTCATGAATTGATACGCAAAACAGCGCCGGATTCAAAACTTCAAATTTTTCAATTTAAATTACTATACAAAATTATTGCAACCAATAGAATGGTGTATATATATGGGGGATGCAGTCTTCCTAGCTATGCAGATTTTGCTGTGAGGAGGCAGAGTCATTAGATCATTTATTTTGATATTGTCCATATGTAGCTCATTTTTGGTCACAGGTCCAGGAATGGCTGAAGAATTGCAACATTTGCCTAGAACTAATGCTGCAGATAGCAATACTGGGTGACTTGAAAAGCCATAGTCAATAATATAATTATTTTAGCAAAAAAAACTTGACAATTTGTAGAAGCTATGAGAATAGAAAGGTTCAGTACTTTTGTGAAGAATCACAGAACAGTTGACAAATATCTGGCAAATAGAATGGAGCTGAAGGGTGGTTCTAATAACAAGATAACCAATGGGAGGGGTTGAATGGAGCTGAAGGGTGGTTCTAATAACAAGATAACCAATGGGAGGGGTTGAATGGAGCTGAAGGGTGGGACTAATAACAAGATAACCAATGGGAGGGGTTGAATGGAGCTGAAGGGTGGGACTAATAACAAGATAACCAATGGGAGGGGTTGAATGGAGCTGAAGGGTGGTTCTAATAACAAGATAACCAATGGGAGGGGTTGAATGGAGCTGAAGGGTGGGACTAATAACAAGATAACCAATGGGAGGGGTTGAATGGAGCTGAAGGGTGGGACTAATAACAAGATAACCAATGGGAGGGGTTGAATGGAGCTGAAGGGTGGGACTAATAACAAGATAACCAATGGGAGGGGTTGAATGGAGCTGAAGGGTGGTTCTAATAACAAGATAACCAATGGGAGGGGTTGAATGGAGCTGAAGGGTGGGACTAATAACAAGATAACCAATGGGAGGGGTTGAATGGAGCTGAAGGGTGGGACTAATAACAAGATAACCAATGGGAGGGGTTGAATGGAGCTGAAGGGTGGTTCTAATAACAAGATAACCAATGGGAGGGGTTGAATGGAGCTGAAGGGTGGGACTTATAACAAGATAACCAACGTAAAACATACGGGGGTCTGTAAAATGTATAAAGGTTCAGAGATGTTGTGAAATAGCACAGTTACAAATATAAATCAAACTGGATGGACATCAGAAATAGAGGAAGGACTAAAAACAAACTAAATATAACTATTGTAAAATAGATTGTGTCTGTAAAAAGTGTATAAAATGTATAATCTGAAGGTAGAAGCCTAAGTGTTGTTTATTAGTTTACTCCAATTGGGGGAAGGGGGGTAGGGTTTGCAGGGAATAATAAAGGTATATAAAAAAAATATGTATATCTATATAGGTATCAAAGTCAAAGTCACCATTATTAGTCAGTTGTACAACCAAATGCCTTCAACTGAAATGTGTCTTCCGCATTTAACCCAACCCCTCTGAATCAGAGAGGTGCGGGGGGCTGCCTTAATCGACATCCACGTCTTGGCGCCGAGGAACAGTGGGTTAACTGCCTTGTTCAGGGCAGAACGACAGATTTTTACCTTGTCAGCTCGGGGATTCAAACTTGCAATCCTCCGGTTACAAATCCAACGCTCTAACCACTAGGCTGTGTATGTGTATGGATATATATATATTTACCAAAAAAAGCTATGGGGGATTGGAAATGATGCAGACATTTACATTGATGGAGCAACAATCTTTCCTCAATATTAAGCTGATCCACCCCTAATATATACAGTGGGGCAAAAAAGTATTTAGTCAGCCACCAATTGTGCAAGTTCTCTCACTTAAAAAGATGAGAGAGGCCTGTAATTTTCATCATAGGTACACTTCAACTATGACAGACGAAATGAGAAAAAGAATCCAGAAAATCACATTGTAGGATTTTTTATTTATTTATTTGCAAATTATGGTGGAAAATAAGTATTTGGTCACATACAAACAAGCACACAAATATTGACTTCTACCTTGCATAACATTTGTTTTAGGCCATTTTTTTTATGTTTAACAAGCTGGCTAGCTAATAATTATGAAGTAAAACGTTTGCTTTGTGCACATCTTGTTTCATCATGTTTCATCTCTTCATCGCGGCCATAACAGACTTTACATTTGTAAATCAAATTCATAGAATTAAAAGGAATGTTTGACATGTTCCTATGTCAGAGGGTGGTTTTAACCTTCCAGACTTGGAATTGTATAAACTTCTTAGCCAAAGCTTTAACTTGTAACATATAGTTAAATTCACAAAACGAGGAACAATCGGTACATTTTGAAGATGTGCTAATCCGCAGAATCTTTTTACATGTATATTTTCAAAGGATAAAGCTAAGAACATGACCAACTTAATAGTTAAGAACACCATAACAATCTGTAAGAAAATTAAACGTATTCTACCGGAACCAATATCACGCTCTAAAAACACAACCCTATGGAACAATCCTTGGATAGGTTTTCAGAATTCCCGCGATAAGTTGGTCCACGTGGAAAACTAAAGACGTAAATGACTTGGCAACAGGAAATACATTTATTTCCATGACAGAATTTAACATATTGGAATGACCAATGTATATTTTCAAAGACGTGTAACTCAAAAGTTACATACCACAAAATTACGATTTTAAATATTTTGGTCATCAGACCAACTTTGAGGGAATCTTATTTGAGTCAGAAAAGGATGTTCATATCATAGGTAAGATATACAAAATCATGCAGAGAGCCTATCCAATGACAATCTCTTAGAAAAAAATATTAACTATTGGAACTAAGACTTAAAAATAACTGATGTCGGCAAAAGATGGAGGGAACGTTGGAGCATAACTTATGACATTACAGTTAGCTTAAATGTACGCTTAAACCAATATAAACTAATATATAGAATTTATTATACAAGAGACAGAATTCAGAAAATTGACAGCACAATGGCAGACTCATGTATTAAGTATAAAACTAACAATTACTTAATAATTCATGCTTTCTGTGAATGCTATGAAGTCAAATTATGGGTGGAGCTAGGAAGTTTGCTGTCAGAAATATTACAATGTTCCGGTAGAATACGTTTAATTTTCTTACAGATTGTTATGGTGTTCTTAACTATTAAGTTGGTCATGTTCTTAGCTTTTAATCCGTCTGTGTATTTCAAGACATGGCATATGGGGGTGTAATGAGATACCCTGTGGGCTGGACGATTCTCTTCTCATCATTCATCTAAAAAGAATTGTAAATCAATCAATTCACCTTCATTAATACAATGGAAAAATTGAATGATTTATCTAAATATTCAAATAACATATATCAAATTGTTACAATTTAAGGCAAAGTTGCAAACAATAATGCAGGTACTAGGGATAGGTGTGTGAGCATGCTGGTCTGGGCAGATAAGATGTTGTTGTTTGTGTGCATCTGTAAGTTGTTGTTCGTGTGTGTTTGTATCTGGTGTAAAAAAAATATAATATAATACAAAATAAAATAAATAAATACATGTTGTGTTCATTTTGGCATGTTTACCTGCTTACAGGTAGATCGCAAGCCCATGTTAAGTCAATAGGGCTGATTGGCTAGCTACTACTGTTAGCTAGCCAGATAGCCGCGAACAATTGTTAGCTCACTACACACAGAATTGGCATCTACCTTGCATAACATTAGTTTTAGCCTGTTAAACTAGCTGGTTAGCTAGATTGTTACGAGTCACATATAGCTAGGTGATAGTTATGAAGTAAAATGTTTGCTTTGTGAATATCTTGTTTTGTCTCTATTGCCATTGTTCTGGCTGGAAGAAGGTTCAGTGACTGGGTAAATCGATAGTCAATAGGGCTAGCTAGCTATCCATGAATAATTGATAGCTAGCTACCCACAAATATTGACTTCTACCTTGCATAACATTTGTTTTAGGCCATTTTCTGAATGTTTAACAAGCTGGCTAGCTAGATTATTACGATTCACATATAGCTAGCTAATAATTATGAAGTAAAACGTTTGCTTTGTGCACATCTTGTTTCATCTCTATATTTTTCATTGTCTTGGCTGGAAGAAAGTTTGGAGAATGTGCAGGTGCAGCGCGAGGTAATACAGCAGAGGGAGTCCTAGTGCTTCTTAAATGTAATATTTTATGGGTTCTCCACACTCTCGTCCTCACAAGAATGTACTCGAGAACTTCCTCTGAGAATGCGCTCGGAGCATGAGTGTGGAGCACGGTGGTATGCATATTGAGAAACACCCTATGTGTGTGTTTAACCCCTGCGTGTTGCTCCCTCTCTCTCCTGTGGGGAGTCCAGGGGGAGCCTGATTAACCACAGGAAGTGTCTGTGGTTATAAAGATCCAGAGCAAACAACACAACATGGCCACCACCACAGCCACCAACAGACTGGAGGTTTTGGCTACATTGAGTACAGCTATGGACAGAAGTGACTTTTCGTAGCAGGTTAAGAGTCGTAACGCAGCAGGTTAATTCATGTAGTAGGCTAGAAGAATTAGGTTACGGTTAGGGTTAGCTAAAATGCTACAGTGCAACATTTGGTTCGTAGTTTTACTCAATCTAGCCACAACCCAGACTGGGCTCAGACCAGAGAGAGAGAGGGGGAGTGGAAGGGTGGGAGAGTGGAAGGTACTTTGAACATGGGACTCGGTACAAGCACAACATGCTGCCTTATGGTTTTATCAATAGTTGGGGTGTGCAGGGGAGTTTTACCCACTGTGAGACATGGACACAGAACAAACAGGCTTGTGGTCACCGTCAGAGCCAAGGGGACTCACAGAGGATTTACAGCTGAATTGAGTTACTTTAAGCATCAACGCACACATGCACCACTGAGACAAGCCAAGGCCCACTCCAAACACCCACAAACATGCTGTCTGCATCGGAAGACTCCTACACACACACATTGACACACACACAGACTCCCCCACTGGGCCTTGGCCCTGGTGGGAGAGAGAAAGACACGTCTCTGTTTACCCGTCTGCTCGTATGTTACTAATGGCCTTCTGCTGGAAGAGCTCCTTTACTTAGTATTACTACTACTACTGCACCAATGTATAAATACTGCTCTGGTCTGCCTCAGTACTTAATACAAGTAGGCTTTCCTTTGAACGCTGTCCTAGGACTGAATCAATCACCTGAGATGTAGCCCACGCACGTCCTGTAACTCAAACATTGTGTAAATCAAGACATTGATATCAATTGAGTACCACAGTAGGAGTCATAATACCCATAAAACCTAGCGGTAAAACCCAGAAATGGTTCCAATCGTTTTTCCACAATTCATTTTTCTGTAGGGGATTTTAGAGCTACTTCATATAAGGTCTGTGTTTTGTGTAGTCTCACCCTGGCGTGACGTTTTGATAACTGTCTAAATCTCTCTTGGACAAGGGAACTTTGACCAATATAGTCACCTGTAATTATCCCCCCCAAAATGAAACGCTAATTAGCCGCTAATGTGGCTAATGTAATAATACAGAACTACACATCCTGTTGCAAGCTTTGACGTTCTCACTCAAGGCTCAGTGTGGGGAAAAACCCTCCACATTTCTTCGTGCAAACTTTCATCGACAAGTATCAAGTAACCTAGCAAGTAGATATTATAGCCTTTTTAGATTCTCATGTAAATAATTGATATTGTGTATTTCTCGTGTGTATTATGTTTTTGCATTTGTCAAATTACCTAGCTAGCTACCTTAGCATTTTTTTTATTACTAGAATATTTTGAATTACCCTCTGGCCTTTGTAGCTAACTAGCTAACCTTAGGTCTCTCTGTCGATCAGAAGCAAGGATGGTTCTGTGCTATGTACTGGATTGTAACAATTACTCCATTAAGCATACATTTCCATTTTATTGTTTTCCAACCTCTGTAAGCGAGAGGCATCGCTGGAGCTGTGTGATAAGGTAAGTCCTGTTTGTGAGCTGCTAACAAGCTATTTTGGTTAAATCAAACGTTGCACCATATCTCAGCTTGGTGTAGTCACTTTCCCAACAGGTGGTGACATGCTAGCGAATGTGCCTAATGTTAGCGATTAGTGCTACTAGCTAACGTTAAATATCCCTGCCCTAGTGGACTAGCTAGCATGTCACCAGCCCGTGGAGTCTGACTACACAAACAACAAACTAACATAACTAGATAGCTAAATATCTCTAAATATCCACCGTGTGGAAAAAATGGCTACACGGACGGTGAGCTAACATTAACTAGCTGGCTACTGTACCTAGCTCATGAAGGACTTGTTCCACGAGTGCATCTGTTGTACATGACTAATCAAATAACCTGTGAAGTCAGTTATACATGTCAGCAGGGATGTAGATTCAGTTAGCTTGAGGCTAGTACTTTTCAGACTGGACTAGTAGACAATATGCCAAACTAGCCTGACACAACAGGGAAATGGCTAGTAGAAAATATGCCAAACTAGCCTGACAGAGCAGTGAAGTTTTGCATTCCACAGATTTAGGACCTGAATGTTACCCGGGCTAGTAGAAATCGTGGTCTGCTGGCCAGTGCCCAAAATCCTTATGTTCCATCCCTGCATGTCAGTCCCTTTCAGACAATCTCCCTATCACTGTTGGTCCTCCTCAGTGACCTCACGGCTTTCCTCTTGAGAATTAGAATCAGAAGTACAGTCGCAATACTTCACCTCTTCGAGCAAATAGTACCCTAGACTGTCCTGATCATCTAGTTGAGCATTCCAGATAATTTCTCCAATCCCAGCAGAAATGTTGCATCCACATAGTAGGATTTTAGATGTACAGATAGACCAAAGTCCAGTCTATATTAGTCAAGTCTGTGGGTTATAGTATTTTAATATAGATGTTACCATTTTGGTAATAAACTTAGCTAGCTATTAACTTTCAAATGGGCAAACCGAAAACCACAGTGACAACACTTGTGTCAGCAGCTGCCATTTTCTGTTGGGAAAGAGAAATGGCTCTGTATTTACCAGAAAAGGTACTGTAGCTCATCCACCATGGCAGAAGAGGAAGATCCAGACTGTTGCTTGGGAAACAAAAACAAACAATGAGGCTCACCCCACGAGAAGCAGTGCATGATCAACACCACCCCATTCAAGGAGATCTGCTCGAAGTGATGTACTCTCTCTCACTCTGGTGGTAAGACATAATTTAAACATCACAGATAAAAATTCCCAAAGTCATCACGCTGGATGGGGATGGTGATGGAGGCTTTGGTGGTCCACACAACGAAGAAGCAGATGTCCCTTCCAGTGATGTGGAGCTGACCTCGTGCCATTAAGAGGTTAAGGATGTTCTTCACGGAGGCGGTAAGACCCTCCAACCTTGATATAGAAATCCTTCGACTTCACTGCCTCTTCAACAATAAGGTCCCTTTCACTATAGAGACACATGAACCTCCACCACTGCTGTGGTGCCCACAAGACCATCCAGTGAGACACCCGAGATCTCAGACCCTGTGACCCAAAGCCCTGACTCATGCACATCTATCCCTGAAGTCATTTTGAAGGCCTTGATGGCATCTTCTTCATTATCTGTGCCCCACTTTACAGACAACACCCCATCCAATGACTGTGATCTGAGGACCCTTTTTAGCAGCGATGGAGTAACGCACTTGGCCCTAACCACTGCTGCATAATTTCTGGCCGTCAACCTCCCTCTTCTCATGGTGTGCCAGTTGGGGTTGGTCCGCTGTCCAACTGTTGCCTGCTGTATAGCCTCCTGCTACTCCACAAACAGCACCATGCCATGATGCCTGCATTTCCCAGGTGCCCTTGTTTTTTTAACAATGTCCGGTACAGACAGGGATGACAGGGAGGATAACGGTTGTTCTGGCCCTGGTTCAAGGAGACATGCCATTCCATAAACTTTTTATTGATAACTTGGGATTTTTTCACTTGACATATCAATCACAATCCTAGAAATCAAGAATGTGTGAATGCATGTACCACTCTGAATAAATAAATACTGTGCCTTTGAATATTTGTCTCTGGTCATGCAACTACAATACAGGCTAGATGTCTAAACAAAGTCAGTTTTGAATGTCAGTACGATTTTTGATTAATTCTCATCAATGACACCATCCTAGAGCTGAGTTATCACTCATCTAAGTCTGGTATCCGGGGTAACCTGGTTAATTATTATATCATTACGTAAGTGTCTCTTTTCTTGTAGAATGTTGACAGCTGTATAGAACACATATTATTAATAAGATGCTCAAACTTAACTTATTAGCTACACCCACCGACACAGGATCAACTTTATCCCTCATGCTGGCCCTGACCAAACAGTTAACTTGCCCCTTACTATAGCTGCTTTTTTAGACATGGCCAGACTTCTAGTGGTCTTCTCCCCTTGAAATGCTCTTATGCTCATCCTTGAAAAATGCCATAAGGTCAGAAACGGACATCAAAGTCGACATGCTGTACAAACAATTATCTAGGCTAAGTAATACAACATCATTGTTTGATCTACTGCTCTGCTAACTAGCTAGCTAAAGTGTAGTCAGTGGCTAACTAAGCCAGAGAAAGGTGATGGAAGAAGTTCAACACTTTATTCAATTCATTTTAATACAGCACATGGATTCATCACAGGTCTCTCTTCGGCGAGCCCAAACCCCCTGATACACTACATGATCAAAAGTATGTGGAGAACTGCTCGTCAAACATCTCATTCCAAAATTAGGTGCATTAATATGGAGTTGTTCCCCCCTTTGCTGCTATAACAGCTTCCACTCTTCTGGGAAGGCTTTCCACTTAATGTTGGAACACTGCTGCAGGGAATTGCTTCTATTCAGCCATGAGCATTAGTGAGGTCGGGGACTGATGTTGAGCGATTAGGCCTGGCTCGTAGTCGGCATTCCAATTCATCCCAAAGGTGTTCGATGGAGTTGAGGTCAGGGCTCCATGCAGGCCAGTTCTTCTACACCGATCTCAACAAATCCTTTACTGGAACTAAGGTGCCTAACTCGAACCATGATAAACAGCCCCAGACCATTATTCCTCCTCCACCAAACTGTACAGTTGGTACTATGCATTGGGGCAGGTAGCGTTGTCCTGGAATCCGCCAAACCCAGATTCATCTGTTGGACTGCCAGATGGTGAAGCATGATTCATCACTCCAAAAAACGTGTTTCCACTGCTCCAGAGTCCAATGGCGGTGAGCTTTACACCACTCCAGCCGATGCTTGGCATTGCGCATGGTGATCTTAGGCTTGTGCATGGCTGCTCGGCCATGGAAACCCATTTCATGAATCTCCCTATGAACAGTTCTTGTGCTGACGTTGCTTCCAGAGGCAGTTTGGAACTTGGTAGTGAGTGTTGCAACCGAGGATAGACAATTTTTATGCGCCAAGCGCTTCAGGACTCGGCGGTTCCGTTCTATGAGCTTGTGTGGCCTACCACTTTCCGGCTGAGACGTTGTTGCTCCTATACGTTTCCACTTCACAATAACAGCACTTACAGTTGACCGGGGCACCACTAGCAGGTCAGGAATTTGACGAACTGACTTGTTGGAAAGGTGGCATTCTATGCCACTTTGAAAGTCACTGAGCTTTTCAGTAAGGCCATTCTACTGCCAATGTTTGTCTATGGAGATTGCATGGCTGTGTGCTCAATTCAGCAACCATTTTATTAGGTGAAGTCTAACTTGCTCTGCACCAGGCCATGGAAGCTCACAAAAACAATGGTGGAAATCTAAGACTGAAACAGTTCACACACACAACGATTGTGTACAGGCCTAGGTATTTGGATAAAGAAGTGTACAATTAAAATTTTGTCTCTATACTTGAGCATTTTGGATTTTAGATCAAATGCTTCATATGAGGCAACAGAACAGATTGTAACATTTTATTTTAGGGTATTTTCTTATCTGTTTTCATACATACATGCTTCACTGTCCAAATACATGGTGTTGAGTGTTTGTTCCTGTGCTGCCTGCCTGCACTTTACATGCAATCAACCCTACGTCTGTTACATTATTCGTAAAAGCCCATATCCTCAACATTAATCATACTCACAAAGAAAATGTCATGTAATTATAATGTGGAAAAACACAACAGGCTTGTAGATGTAATATGGTGGAGTGGAAGGGTACGTTTCTCAGAGACTAATGCCTCCCAGATGCCCAGCGAGAAGTGTAGTGGAGTTGGGTAAATTGCCTGGCCTGCTGGGGGCTTGTGGTTCAGCTCTGGGTAACCGCTGGGGCCTCCTGGGAACAGCAACACGACCATGAAACCAAATGGTTTCTGGTTCGCAAACAAGGAAATTAAAAAAAATGACTCCGGTTTCAGCGTTTTGCGTTCTCGGGGTCCCTCTTTCCCTCTGTTTGTTTTTCGATGGCACGGGATGACTGATGATGTGTTAGACGTTGTTTGAAAAGGGAAAGCGTCGTATCACCCCCTCACTCACGTTGTTGATGTTAATGAAGTCAGTCCTTATTCATCAGGTTATCCTGACAACTAGACACGCACACACACACAGACACACACAGACACACACACACACACAAAGACACACCAAGACACACACACACACACACACACACAGCATTTTGCTACACACGCAAAAACATCTGCTAAACACGTGTATGTGACCAATAAAATTTGATTTGATTTGAGCTGTGTTCAATGACCCCCGTTCATTAGCCTCTCACTCACCATGGTCTCTACCTGCTACAGGGGAAACAAACCAATTGCTCTCAGGGCAATGAAATATCAGGAATTTAAGAAAATAAACAATGAATATATGGGGAAGTGAAACTGAAAACAGAGTTTGGAGGAAAAGGAGAACAGGGTTAAGTAGGCTCCTTTCCACTGTACAGAAATTACTACGCACGTCTGTATGCGTAACATTAATTTCTAGCGAACAGTGTTACAGAGAAAGCACCACAGTATTCAATGTTGTGTTGGAAATATGTTGTATTTCTCAACTTTACTTGACAGGTTTGCTTTCTGTTAATGACGTTTAGCCTAATTGTGTTCATTCTGTAGTGGCTCTGTTGTGTTGAATCTCTTAAGCATTTGTTTAGCCAATTTAAAGCTTTGTTAAGCTGCTCCAAGTCTGAGAATGTTACGAAAGGGCAAATATTCAAGACTTTAGCTACAATCTATTTACTTGTTTCAGTGGTCCTGTACCTTTTTATTACACGTGAGTCAGATTAGGCAGTATATTTACGACACGTAATCAATATCTCTGATCTAATATGTTTGTAATGAAAGATGAGGCTACGGCCACACTCAGACGCATAAACACGGATTAAATTATTTATGACTCACATCATTGTGCGTTTTTGGTCCATCAACAGTACATGCATGAGAAGGCGGACCTTTTGTGCGTTCTTTTGTCGACAACCATCATCCATTGTTGAAAAAGTTTTGTCTCCATTCGAAATTCTCGGCCGAAAAAAAATCCAGTGTGCGGATGGCCTGAAAACTGTGTGTAAGGCCACTGACATAAAGCCTCTCTTTGAGAGCAACCATTCAGCTACATAAATTTCATCCAGATTGGTGCAGGAGGGCTTCAGCATTCTTTGTACTCTCGTTTTTCTCTATGCACCCTGATCCCTCAATAAAGATGCACTCCAGGATCTTAACCACAACAAATTTCTAACATAAATTACAAATTGAATTCGTAAAATATCTGACGAATTGCATAAAAAAAATGCAGGACAAAACATATCATATGAAATGGATGACGTAGTACACACATTTGATGACATAGTACACAAAAAACAGGGACCACTTTTGGCTCGTGAGCACCACTTAAAAAACTACTGGATGAAAGTATACAAAAGTTTGAGAGTGCATTCTGACATCACCAGTGAACCTTAACCAAGGCGATTAGTCCAGGACTGAATGTGCAATTGTAATGAAAAGTGAGTTTGTAAAGTTTTGTATAAAAAAAAAAACTGGAAGACAAGACAGTACTCCATAGAAATAGTGTGACTCCATACTAGATTCTAAACTAGGTTGTATTCAAATGACACTAGATTCTAAACACCGAAAGCTCCACACAACACCGAAAGCTCCACACAACACCGAAAGCTCCACACAACACCGAAAGCTCCACACAACACCGAAAGCTCCACACAACACCGAAAGCGCCACACAACACAACACGATTGTTACAGTGTTAATGCTGGGTGGTATTGCATTGCAGGGATACCATCACAGGAAATAGGAAAATCTAAAAAATCTAACTTGCTCACAAATCATTGTGTTTTTTCAAAGAGCTGCAAGCTTGAAGTAAACTTTCCTCTTGACCGTAGAATTTCACAGGACATTCAGCAGTGTAGCTTCGCTCCGTCATCCTCATTTCAAATCACTGCCTATTTCTTTCTTGGGGTTGTGACACAGAGCAGCAGGTATTCACATCACTGTGGTGTTACAGGGACCTGGGTGGATTGGCCGGGGTTGGACGAGGTCGAAGAGTTTTAACATTCTCTGCTGCAACCATTCCTTCCTACTGACCCCACGGGTCCTCAATGATGCGTGCAGTAGAGAGAGGGGGAGGAGCGCGGCGAAGGGGGAGGCCAGGTGAGGGTTCAATGGGTAAAGGAGTTAAGAAAGCAAGAAAAGGGAGAGATGGAAAGAAAGCTTTCCTTTGTGTTGAGGCTGGGGGAGAGAACCCAACCATCCCCCTCTTCCCCCCTTCGTCCCCCTCTCCCCTACTACCAGCTCCAGGCCACAGGGCCCATAGGGAGCACTGTAACTCCATACAAGCCAAATATCCCCCCACTCTTGTTTCCATCTTGGGCCAAAGGTAGAGCTCCACGGGTGGCGCAGCGGTCTAAGGCACTATATCTCAGTGCTAGAGGCATCACCATTGACCCTGGTATGGTTCCAGGCTATATCACAACCGGCCGTGATTGGGAGTCCCATAGGGCGGCGCACAATTGGTCCAGCATCGTCCGGGTTTGGGTGGGGTAGGCCGTCATTTTAAATAATAATTTGTTCTTAACTAGTTAAATAAATAAATCAAAAGGTCCTCCCCTCCTGCATGACTCCCTTTGTTAGACAAATCATCTATATATCAAACGAAAGAGGTAGGGGATGATAGGGCTGTATGTCGATGTTATAGGTTACCACATTTTGACAAGGCAATGTAGAGTGTATTTGCAGCAGAGTACTGCACTCAAAGTACTACTGCACATGAATTCCCATTCTTCATACAGAAGAACATCTATAGAGTTGGGATTTCATGTCAAGTCGCCATGAATGTCGTACATGATTGTGCTCTGAAATGTGGAAAAATACCTCATCTATCAAACTGTAGACTATGATTAGAGTGCATCAGAGCCTTGAATTCAGAGAGTTGGGACATTGAGATTTCTGCACTATAATGCATTTACATGACACTAAAACATTCTACGTCAGCCATGTTAGCTCCCCATCAACATTACATGGGGAATATTTAAATAATGGTATGGAACTGAATGCCTAGAATTAGAACAATATTCAACATTCTAAAAGTTGGCCCAATTCTCTAAATACATGGGTCTGAGCGGCATTATTCTGTCTCCCGTCAGGGCCCCATGTAGAGACAGAGCCTAACTGACCTCCATGTTTCTATTGGCCAGAGTAGGCCCACATCTACGCAGTTCTAGCCTGGATCTATTACAGTGTACAGGGAAACCTCTGTCAATCACACATAAACATTTCCTTGTCCACTGAAATACACTAATTTGTCTGGAATTCTTGACCTACTTTCTGCCAAATCCAAACATTTACCAAACCCAAAACCATGATTAATCTGCTATTGGAATTAATTTGAAGCGGAGCTATGCACCCTAGTTTCTGCTTATCATAACACAAAAATATAAAGAAAGATTTTTGGGACTTCAGCATAATTCCAAGATTCACCATCAACATTACAACTAATCTCTGGTGGCGGTCCTCAAATACATGACCACAACTGGATGCTATCCCTGCGTTCTCCACGGTTGTCAAAACTGGATATTGAATTGTTTGTTGGAATTCTCAGATTGAAAACAGCTGAGACCAATTTCATTTTATTATTTGTCATTTTTTGAGTGTGTGTGTGTGTGTGTGGGGGGGGTGATCACAGGTACAATATTTAAATTAATATCAATTCATATTCTGTTCATATATTTTCTTAAAAAATAACATTACAAAAGTTACATAACTATAAAGCACAGATCTTTTTGATCATATAAAAATTGTAAGTAATAATAAATTATATTGAGGCAAGTCAGTTAAAATGATGGCCTGCCCCGGCCAAACCCTAACCTGGACGATGATGGGCCAAATGAGCGCCGCCCTATGGGACTCCCAATCACGGCCGGTTGTGATACAGCCTGGAAACGAAATAGGGTCTGTAGTGACGCCTAGCACTGATTTGCAGGGACTTAGACCGCTGCGCCACTCGGGAGGTTGGGGCCTCAATCCCAAACCTCCATCCCATTCCCTCAACCCCACCGAGCCAACATGTCTCCATCCAACCCATCCCCTACTTCCACCTCTTCCCACCCCCCTAGCATCTAGTCACTCATCATCCCCCCGGAACCCTCACCCTCCCTCCCTCCCGGCAACCAGAGAAAACTCTCCCCATGCAACCCCTTTTCCGTGGGGCTGAAAGCAAAGAAAGTAACAATTATTGAAATAGGTATACACTGAAATCAAACATAAACACAACCTTTAAAGTGTTGGTTCCCTGTTTCATACACTGAAATAAAAGATCCCATACATTTTCCCATACGCACAAAAAGCTTGTTTCTCTCATATTTTGTGCACAATTTTTGTTACATCACTCTTAGTGAGAATTTCTCCTTTGCCAAGATAATCCATCCATCTGACAGGTGTGGCATAACAAGAAGCTGATTAAACATCATGATCATTACACAGGTGCACCTTGTACTGGGGACAATGAAAGGTCACTCTAAAATGTACAGTTTTGTCACACAACACAATGCTACAGATTTCTCAAGTTTAGTCCATAGATTATGGCGATCCATAATAAGGTGGTGATCCTAACTGACCTAAGACAAGGAATTGTTACTAGGATTAAATGTCAGGAATTGTGAAAAACTGAGTTTAAATGTATTTGGCTAAGCTGTATGTAAACTTTAGACTTTAGACAAAAATACTTTATTTTACATAAGTTTTCAGTCCCTTAGGCAATGAGACTCAACATTTAGCTCAGGTGCATCCTGTTTCCATTGATCATCCTTGAGATGTTTCTACAACTTAATTGGAGTCCACCTGTGAATATTCAATTGATTGGACATGATTTGTAAAGGCACACATTGGTCTATATAAGGTCCCACAGTTGACAGTCCATGTCAGAGCAAAAACCAAGCCATGAGGTCAAATATTTTGTCCGTAGAGCTCCGAGACAGGACTGTGTCAAGGCACAGATCTGGGGAAGGGTACAGAAAAATGTATTCAGCATTGAAGGTCCCCAAGACAACAGTGGCCTTTGGAACCATCAAGACTCTTCCTAGTGCTGGCCACCCGGCCAAACTGAGGAATCGGGGGAGAAGAGCCTTGGTCAAGGAGGTGACCAAGAACCTGATGGTCAGTCTGACAGAGCTCAAGAGTTCCTCTGTGGAGATGGGAGAACTTTCCAGGAGCACAACCATCTCTGCAGCACTCCACCAATCAGGCCTTTATGGTAGAGTGGTCAGATGGAAGCCACTCCTCAGTAAAATATACATGACAGCCCGCTTGGAGTTTGCCAAAAGGCAACCAAGATTGAACTCTTTGGCCTGGATGCCAAGCGTCACGTCTGGGGGAAACCTGGCATCAACCCTACGGTGAAGTATGGTGGTGGCAGCATCATGCTGTGGGCAAGGACTGGGAGACTAGTCAGGATCGAGGCGAAGATTAACGAAGCAAAGTACAGAGCGATCCTTGTTGAAAACCTTCTCCACAGTGCTCAGGACCAAAGACTGAGGCGACGGTTCACCTTCCAACAGGACAACAACCCTAAGCGCACAGCCATGACAACGTAGGAGTGGCTTTGGGACAAGTCTCTGAATGTCCTTGAGTGGCCCAGCCAGAGGCCGGACTTGAACCCGTTCGAACATCTCTGGAGAGACCTAAAAATAGCTGTGCAGCAATGCTCCCCATCCAATCTGACAGAGCTTGAGAGGAGGCTGGGGTCTGTAAAGGGGTCTGAATACTTTCTGAATGCACTATATATGTATATATTCACTACCAGTCAAAAGTTTTAGAACACCTACTCATCACCTACTCAAGGCTTTTTCTTTATTTTTACTATTTTCTACATTGTAGAATTATTGTGAAGACATCACAACTATGAAATAACACATGCGGAATCATGTAGTAACCAAAACAGTTTTCTATTTTATTTTATTTCACCTTTATTTAACCAGGTAGGCTAGTTGAGAACAAGTTCTCATTTACAACTGCGACCTGGCCAAGACAAAGCAAAGCAAAGCAGTGCGACACAAACAACAACACAGAGTTACACATGGAATACACAAACATACAGTCAATAATACAATAGAAAATGTCTATATACAGTGTGTGCAAATGAGGTAGGATTAGGGAGGTAAGGCAATAAATAGGCCATAGTGGCGAGATAATTACACTATAGCAATTAAACACTGGAGTGATAGATGTGCAGAAATGTGTGCAAGCAGAGATACTGGGGTGCAAAGGAGCAAAAATAAATAACAGTATGGTGATGAGGTAGGTGGATGGGCTATTTACAGATGGGCTATGTACAGGTGCAGTGATCTGTGAGATGCTCTGATAGCTGGTGCTTAAAGCTAGTGAGGGAGATAGGAATCTCCAGCTTCAGTGATTTTTGCAGTTCGTTCCAGTCATTGGCAGCAGAGAACTGGAAGGAAAGGCGGCCGAAGGAGGAATTGGCGTTGGGGGTGACCAGTGAAAAATCCTTGCTGGAGCGCGTGCTACGAGTGGGTGCTGCAATGGTGACCAGTGAGCTGAGATAAGGCTGGGCTTTACCTAGCAAAGACTCACAGATGACCTGGAGCCAGTGGGTTTGGCGACGAATATGAAGCGAGGGCCAGCCAACGAGAGCATACAGATCGCAGTTGTGGGAGGTATATGGGGCTTTAGTGACAAAATGGATGGCACTGTGATAGACTACATCCAGTTTGCTGAGTAGAGTGTTGGAGGCTATTTTGTAAATGACATCGCCGAAGTCAAGGATCGGTAGGATAGTCAGTTTTTTAGGGTATGTTTGGCAGCATGAGTGAAGGATGCTTTGCTGCGAAATAGGAAGCCGATTCTAGATTTAATTTTGGATTGGAGATGCTTAATGTGAGTCTGGAAGGAGAGTTTACAGTCTAACCAGACACCTAGGTATTTGTAGTTGTCCAGATATTCTAAGTCAGAACCGTCCAGAGTAGTGATGCTGGACGGGCGGGCAGGTGAGGGCAGCGATCGGTAGTAGCCACCCTTTGCCTTGATCACAGCTTTGCACACTCTTGGCATTCTCTCAACCAGCTTCATGAGGTAGTCACCTGGAATGCATTTCAATTAACAGGTGTGCCTTGCTAAAAGTTAATGTGTTTGAGCCAATCAATTGTGAGAAGGTAGGGGTGGTATACAGAAGATAGCCCTATTTGGTAAAATACCAAGTCCATATATGGCAAGAACAGCTCAAATAAGCAAAGAGAATTCGACAGTCCATCATTACTTTAAGACATGAAGGTCAGTCAATACGGAAAATTTCAAGAACTTTTAAAGTTATTCAAGTGCAGTTGCAAAAACCTTCAAGCTCTATGATGAAACTGACTCTCATGAGGACCGCCACAGGAAAAGAAGACCCAGAGTTACCTCTGCTGCAGAGGATACATTCATTAGAGTTAACTGCACCTCAAATTGCAGCCCAAATAAATGTTTCGCAGAGTTCCAGTAACAGACACATCTCAACATCAACTGTTCAGAGGAGACTGTGTGAATCAGGCCTTCATGGTCAAATTGCTGAAAAGAAACAAATACTAAAAGACACCAATAAGAAGAAGAGACTTGCTTTGGCCAAGAAATCTGTGGAAATCTGGTATTTTGAGTCCAAATGTTACATTGTATAAGGGATATATCAGTGGAGACCACCTCTTCCAAGGCAATAGGAGACAACATATTTCTCTCTATACTCAGCGAGGGGACAGAAGAATCATGTCTTAACCAATTTAGGAATGGGCAAAATGCTAGTGCCTGGAAATACAATTTACATAGTCCTCTTATGCCTTTCCCTCATTGTAAATTTGTTAACTTTATGCGGGATCGCTTACCTTGCCATATAAATGTTGAAACCACACTATGCATTTTATCCCAATAGCCAGAAGGGGGTGCAATGGTAAGCATTGAACTACAGAAATTCAGCCGTGGCAATATAAATCATTTTGACAGTAGATATTCTGCCTGTTAAAGAAACTGGGATATTATTCCATCTACTAAGGTCAGATTGAACTGATTTGAGTGTTCTGTTAAAGTTTCGGACAATGGTTTTATCTAAGGAAGGAATTATATCTACTCCCAAATATTTAAAGGTGCTACACATAGGATTTTCTATTTATGGTTGCATTGTAATTTAAGTAAATGTCCATAATATATCTGCAGCAATAGTGGAATGATAATGTTTCACAGTATTACTTACCTGCCAGTGCTGTGATTGGCTGTGATTTTCGCCTGAGCGGCATTTGTTGTCGAAATGGGAAAGCTGTTTTGACTTTGTGGCTGTGTTATCTAATGGAAATCAGGTCAAGCTGCCAATGTAGAAATCACTCTGTCATTTCCTGATTGCTAAAATTCTACACTGTTTGCTCAATTTCAGTTAATCTGAGAAAACAAACAGTGAATAGTGTAGGGAATCATTATACTGTCTAAATCACTGTGAAATATCTTTTCAATACCAGAACATATCGTTTTTACAGGGGTTGAAGCTGGTGGAACATAACCAAAAGTAAAATGCTCAAACACGAGTCTCCACCATGTTACAGGGAAATAGGATGCGGGGGGGATTTGTTTTGAATGCAGCCTAGCGCTGTTTCAGTTCACCTAAATTCGGATAAATTATTTGGGTAGCACCTTTAAAATTGGAAATAATTGGGATTCCGTAAGTAGAGATGGAGGCCTCCATCAGGGTCTTGAGATCCATTTATCTATGATCTTCAATGTGTTTAGTAAAATATCATGTGTGTATAATGAGATGAAGTGATCAGTAGAATTGAGGGAAATTTGTGTTATTTCCTTCTATTGACCAATTGTCTGGGCCAGGGGTTCCATGGTTAATAAAAATAGGAAAGGAGAAATTAGATCGCCTTGTCTGCTGCTTCTAGTGATTCTGAACGGAGCAGAGCAGATATTGCCTGTTATAACTATGTCTGAGGGATTGGCTTTTAGCATTTTAATCATATTAATGAAATTGGAGCCAATTCCCATATGTTCCCAGACACACCAGAGATATGACCATTCTAGTCTATCAAAAGCTTTTTCAGCATGGATAGATAATACAGCCTAAGGAGCTGTTGAACATTTTGCCGAATCACAGTGGGACTGTTCAATATTATAACACAATAATGCATGTTCAGTGGATCTTTCCCTTGTCCTTATGTTACTGTAATGCTAACAAAACAATCCCTCTATTTTGATAAGAGACTTGGTTATCGACTGTCTCGTGTCTACTGACTTATGACAGATGACTATCACTTACTTTCTTCTCTATGGTTCCATCACTGCTTTGGCACCCTTCTGGGACAACTAGGAGTCTGTGGAAAAACACTTTCCTGGCCAAACACACAAAGCCAATGGAAACAAACATATGTCTGCTAACATGAATATCAATTAGTCTGATTTAATCAGCCACCGTTACAGCTAATCTGATACACAATTTACTCAGTTGCAGGATGCGTTAATCAGCTGTAATTGTGTGTATGGGTACATTACTGTATTAACAAACCTCATTATTCTCTAAAATACACATCTTTGGCCTGGAGGTCTGCTATCATGTCTTCACAACTATACTAACCATGAGCTCATGTGTTTGGCCTGTGTGGTGTCTGTCTCAATTTCTCAGATGCTTAGAGCACAGCCACACACACACGCACACGCACACGCACAGACGGGCCACTGCGCCGTTGGAGGGGCTAATGACAGTCTAATGCCCTGACAACACCAGGGAGTCTACTGCAGTTTGGCCAAGATAAGCAGAGCAGCTCTGGACTTGGCCGACCTGCTACAACATTGCACTCTAGGATATTAGGCGTAATCTAAATCCCTTATGAACCCTTTGATACTTCAGCAACACAGAGCCTCAATTAAATCAAAGTTAGAAGGGTGTGTGTGAGGCGATCTTGTGATGGTGGTGGAGGGGTCACTGTACAGTAGTCTAGAGGGTGAGTTTGTGTGTGTGTGTTTGTGTTTGCGTAGAAAGCATCATTAACGTAAGTAATACAGTAGGCGAGCCTTGGCTCTCCTGTTCAAACCAAATTAGTTGGAATCTTGAATCTTGAACGTCCCTGACTTCAGAGTTTGTGTTTAGGGGTGAGTGGGAGGGTAACGTAATCAGTTACCATACCTAGATACAGTTTATAGAGCCAAGCTTAAGAACAACACCAGTGACAGCCCTCAGAGCTAAAGGCACAATGCCCACATAAAGAAGCAATAAAGAATCTATCACCTAATGTTTACAAGCCACACAGCAGGTTTTAATCTGATCTGTAATGTGTTTTCACCCTACTGCCAAAGGCCACGGATGTTTGAAAATCACTCTGTTAAATTGTATGGTCCTTCCACAAAATCTCACCCAGCCAAATGGTTGTTTTTCCGACCCATTGTTAGGTCCATTAGCAGCTCATGAACTGAGTTCAGGTTACACGTAAACAAGCTGCTCCAATGACAATGTCTTGCTGATGTTTCACTAGGGTTAACTCAGGGATGACAGAGCTCTCTTTTAAAGGGGGGCATCCACCGGGAGGTCGGTAAAACCGAACTGTTTGCGCCACCAAACGTCAACCCATTCACACACCAGTACACACACATACACACTTACACACACATACACACTTACACACACATACACACTTACACACACAAACACGTAGATACACATATGCATGTGTTCACTTACAGGAACAAACATATATATACACACACATACAATAACAAATTCATGCATTTGCACGCACACGCACACACACACACCATCACAGGCGATTTGTCACTCTGTTTGACACAGAGACCTATGAGCCCAAACAAAGAGGTAAACTAGCCCTGGTTTAGGTAAACACTCGCTGCTGGCTACTCTCTAACCCAGTGGGTCCCACGCCCGAGGGGCCGGCAAGGCGGAACTCAGTCCTGCATTAAATTTACTCTTGAAAGTTGTAATAGTAGAATGCACAAGGTGCAATTTTGAAATTGGGTAGTGCATCATCAGTTCCTCTTGTCATGTTAGTGATTGCATCCTTAGAGAGATATGTATAACATAAATGTCCAGATCAGCTAGCCCATGTCAGCTAACCTTTTTTTTTTATTTTGTTTTTTTAGTCACTCAAATATCAAAACACATTAGACATTTAAAACTGCACATTTTTCTTTGTACCCCAGGAAAAAATTATAGAATTGCAGAAAATGACTTTAAACCTGCAAAATTCTCTCCACCAACAAGAGGGGTGTGAACAGTTTATGTCATGAACAGTGCTTATGCCCATATAAATAGATGTGGTGTGTGTGCGCGGGCGGGCGGGGGGCATACTCTGTTGAAGTGCAGTGCAATTCACTAGGTCCAGTTCAAATACACTCTTTTCACTTGTTCTGGTCTTCTTGCTCAGTTCTGCACCGGGGCCTCCCACTCTTCTTTCTATTCTGGTTAGGCCCAGTTTGTGCTGTTCTGTGAAGGGAGTAGTACACAGCATTGTACGAGATCTCCAGTTTCTTGGTAATTTCGCAGAACAAGAATAGACTGGCCATTTTGAGCCTGTAATCGAACCCACAAATGCTGATGCTCCAGATACTCAACTCGCCAAAAGAAGGCCAGTTTTATTTAATCAGAACAACAGTTTTCAGCTGTGCTAACATACTTGCAAAAGGGTTTTCTAATGATCAATTATCCTTTTAAAATTATAAACTTGGACTAGCTAACACAATGTGCCGTTAGAACACAGGAGTGATGGTTGCTGATAATGGGCCTCTGTACGCCTATGTAGATATTCCATTAAAAATGTATTCCAGCTGCAATAGTCATTTACAACATTAACAATGTCTACACTGTATTTCTGATCTATTTGATGTTATTTTAAATGGACAAAAAAATTGCTTTTCTTTCAAAAACAAGGACATTTATAAGTGACCCCAAACTTTTGAACGGTAGTGTATGTGTTTGCCTCAGGGATGAATGGACATTTCCTTTCCCTCCGGGGCAAATGTTGTTATTTCTTATTACATTTTTATTTTATCAGGGAGTCAAACTGAGCCCAAGGTCTCTTTTACAAATGAGCCATGAATTACATCAATTACAGAAAATACACACATCAATATAAATACAAAATACAACGAGAAAGAACTTCATGGTCATAAAAAACAAACACATTCATCAGTAATAAGGTTCTCAATCAGCCTTCTGAATTGCCCTAGAGGCACCAAAACATCAAATTTAAGGACATTTTGAAGATGGCGCCGACAGAGATGGTCGCCTCGCTTCGTGTTCTTAGGAAACTATGCAGTATTTTGTTTTTTTATGTATTATTTCTTACATTGTTACCCCAGGAAATCTTAAGTCTTATTACATACAGCCGGGAAGAACTATTGGAAATAAGAGCAACGTCAACTTACCAACATTACAACCAGGAATACAACTTTCCCGAAGCGGATTCTCTGTTTGGACCACCACCCAGGACAATGGATCGGATCCCAGTAGGCGACCCAAAACAGTGGCGCCGCAGAAGGGACAGACGGAGCGGTCTCCGTAGACGGGCACATCTCTCACCGCTCCCGAGTATACGACTCGCCAATGTCCAGTCTCTTGACAACAAGGTAGACAAAATTTGAGCAAGGGTTGCCTTCCAGAGAGACATCAGAGATTGTAACATTCTCTGTTTCATGGAAACATGGCTAACTCGGGATATTTTATCAGAGTCGGTACAGCCACCCAGTTTCTTCACGCATCGCCCAGACAGAAACAAACATCTCTCTGGTAGGAAGAAGGGTGGGGGTGTGTGTCTTATGATTAACGAGACGTGGTGTGATCATAACAACAT
Source organism: Brachymystax lenok tsinlingensis (assembly GCA_030435695.1). NCBI lineage: Eukaryota > Metazoa > Chordata > Actinopteri > Salmoniformes > Salmonidae > Brachymystax > Brachymystax lenok. The sequence goes on from CM059808.1 coordinate 1,394,274, forward strand.
ACAGGAACTCACGTCCTTTTGTTCACCTGACCTAGAATTCCTTACAATCAAATGCCGACCGCATTATCTACCAAGAGAATTCTCTTCGATTATAATCACAGCCGTGTACATCCCCCCCAAGCAGACACCTCGACCGCCCTGAAAGAACTTCATTGGACTCTATGTAAACTGGAAACAATGCATCCTTAGGCTGCATTTATTGTAGCTGAGGATTTTAACAAAGCTAATCTGAAAACAAGGCTCCCTAAATTTTATCAGCATATTGAATGTGCGACCCGGGCTGGCAGCATTCTGGATCATTGCTACTCTAACTTCTGCGACGCATACAAAGCCCTCCCTCACCATCCGTTCGGCAAATCTGACCACAACTCCATTTGTTTGCTCCCAGCCTATAGACAGAAACTAAAACAGGAAACGCCCGTGCTCAGGTCTGTTCAACACTGATCCGACCAATCGGATTCCACGCTCCAAGATTGCTTCGATCACGTGGACTGGGATATGTTCCGGATAGCCTCAGACAACAAAATTGATGTATACAGTGATTCGGTGAGTGAGTTTACTTGCAAGTGCATCGGTGATGTTGTACTGTAATAAAACCATCCCCAACCAGAACCGTGGATTGATGGCAGCATTCACGGACTGAAACTGAAAGCGCGAACCACTGCTTTTAATCATGGCAAGGCGACCGGAAACATGACCGAATACAAACAGTGTAGCTATTCCCTCAGCAGGGCAATCAAACAAGCTAAGCATCAGTATAGAGACAAAGTAGAGTCACAATTCAACGGCTCAGACACGAGACGTATGTGGCAGGGTCTAGAGTCAATCACGGATTACAAAAAGAAAACCAGCCCCGTCGTGGACACTGACGTCTTGCTCCCAGACAAATTAAACAACTTCTTTGCTCGCTTTGAGGACAATACAGTGCCACTGACACGGCCCGCTACAAAAACCTGCGGGCTCTCCTTCACCACGGCCAACGTGAGTAAAACATTTAAATGTGTTAACCCTCGCAGGGCTGCCGGCCCAGATGGCATCCCTAGACGCGTCCTCAGAGGATGCGCAGACCAGCTGGCTGGTGTGTTTATGGACATATTCAATCAATCCTTATCCTAGTCTGCTGTTCCCACATGCTTCAAGAGGGCCACCATTATTCCTGTTCCCAAGAAAGCTAAGGTAACTGAGCTAAATTACTATCGCCCCATAGCACTCACTTCCGTCATCATGAAGTGCTTTGAGAGACTAGTCAAGGATAATATCACCTCCACCCTACCTGACACCCTAGACCCACTCCAATGTGCTTACCGCCCCAATAGGTCCACAGACGACGCATTCGCAATCACACTGCACACTGCCCAAACCCATCTGGACAAGAGGAATACCTATGTAAGAATGCTGTTCATCGATTACAGCTCAGCATTTAACACCATAGTACCCTCCAAACTCGTCATTAAGCTCGAGACCCTGGGTCTTGACCCCGCCCTGTGCAACTGGGTCCTGGACTTTCTGACGGGCTGCCCCCAGGTGGTGAGTGTAGGAAACAATATATCCAACAATATGGGGCCCCACAAGGATGCGTTCTCAGCCCTCTCCAGTACTCCCTGTTCACCCATGACTGCCATGCACGCCTCCAACTCAACCATCAAGTTTGCAGACGATACTACAGTGGTAGGCTTGATTACCAACAACGACGAGACGGCCTACAGGGAGGAGGTGAGGGCCTTCGGAGTGTGGTGTCAGGAAAATAACCTCACGCTCAATGTCAACAAAACAAAGGAGATTATCCTGGACTTCAGGAAACAGCAGAGGGAGCACCCCCCTATCCACATCGATGTGACAGTAGTGGAGAAGGTGGAAAGTTTTAAGTTCCTCGGTGTACACATCACACTCAAACTGAACTGGTCCACCCACACAGACAGCGTGGTGAAGAAGGCGCAACAGCGCCTCTTCAACCTCAGGAGGCTGAAGAAATTTGGCTTGTCACCAAAAACACTCACAAACTTTTACAGATGCACAATCGAGAGCATCCTGTCGGGCTGTATCACCGCCTGGTACGGCAACTGCTCCGCCCATAACCGTAAGGCTCTCCAGAGGTTAGTGATGACTGCACAACGCATCACAGGGGGCAAACTTACTGCCCTCCAGGACACCTACACCACCCGATGTCTCAGGATGGCCAAAAAGATCATCAAGGACAACAACCACCCGAGCCACTGCCTGTTCACCTCGCTATCATCCAGAAGGCGAGGTCAGTACAGATGCATCAAAGCTGGGACCGAGAGACTGAAAAACAGCTTCTATCTCAAGGCCATCACACTGTTAAACAGCCGTCACTAACATTGAGTGGCTGCTGCCAACATACTGACTTAAATCTCTAGCCACTTTAAATAATAGGAATTGGACGTAACAAATGTATCACTAGTCACTTTAAACAATGCCACTTTATATAATGTTTACATACCCTACATTACTCATCTCATATGTATATACTGTACTCTATACCATCTACTGCATCTTGCCTATGCCGCACGGCCATCGCTCATCCATATATTTATATGTACATATTCTTATTCATTCCTTTACACTTGCGTGTATAAGGTAGTTGTTGTGAAATTGTTCGATTACTTGTTAGATATTAGTGCACGGTCGGAACTAGAAGCACAAGCATTTCGCTACACTCGCATTAACATCTGCTAACCATGTGTATGTGACCAATACAATTTGATTTGATTTGAGATTGTTCCACAAATAAGGTGCAAGAAAAGTCAAATGAATTGGCAGCTGGGTTCATATTGATGACGTCGCCATAGTCTAGGACTGATAGGAACGTCGACTGAATAATCTGCCTTCTACTATTTAGCGAGAGGCAGAACCTATTTCTATAGAAGAAGCCCATTTTTATCTTTAGCTTCAAAACTAACTCATCAATATGCCTTTTAAAAGACAGCTTTTCATCTGTCCAGATGCCCAGATATTCGAAAGCAGGGACACGATCAATATGGACATCCAAAGTACATATGCTTAAATCAGAGTTATTTTTATGCGCTCTAGAGAACAACATATACTTAGTTTTAGCTGCATTGAATACTAATTTCAGGTCAATAAAGTTTGTCTGTAATCCAATGAAGGCAGACCCTAGTTCAGATAGAGCCTGGCCAACCGTGGGGGCAATAGCAGACACAGCAGTACCGTCGGCATACAAGTGCAAGTGCAGTCGATATTGTCAATGTAAACAGTAAAATGTACAGGACCCAGAATCTACCCCTGCGGGACACCTCTCATGCCTTTTTCAGATACACAGAGGGCTCAGACGAAGCAGACAGTCTTTATTTGCCCCCATTTAAAGCCAACGGCAGGAATGGAAGGTATAAAATGCCCAGACAAGCACTGAACCTCCTGCATTCTCTCCCCATCTCTCTTAATGGAAATGGCAGTAGACAGAGGCACACACACACACACACACACACACACACACACACACACACACACACACACACACACACACAGGACTTGCCCATACATACCCACACATTGAGAAACCCAATCTCAGACCATGCTGTGTTTTGGGTCCGGTACAAAGAAACAGGAATCCTCTGTTATAAAATAACACTATTACTCAAACTCTGTAGACAGAAGCAGAGAACAGAGAGTAGCCTGTCTACATGCCTCCTGTTGTTTTGAATGGAAATAGTTCAATGTCAAGTCAAACCTGACAGAATGGAGATGATAGTATCAGGGAGTTCCTCTACTGTTGGGCTGAACATGATACCATAAGTCTGGATTTGATCTATAGCTCTGAACAATTATACGTCCCAAACTGTACTTTATGTACCCGGATACTAAGAGTGGAATCCTGAGAACTACTTTCCCACTGGAAAGTAAACTCAAGGCAGGTAATCTGTAGAGGGTATATCTGCATTCAGCGTCATTACAATGTTGTCTTGCCTTGGTTTTATTTATTTTACCTTTATTTAACTAGGCAAGTCAGTTAAGAACAAATTCTTATTTTCAATGACGGCCTATGAACGGTGGGTTAACTGCCTTGTTCAGGGGCAGAACGACAGATTTTTACCTTGTCAGCTCAGGGATTTGGACTAGTAACCTTTCGGTTACTAGTCCAACACTCTAACCACTAGACTACTTGCCGCCCCACAATAACAAATACAGCACTCAGGTTACCATTCTGGAAATACTTCTTCTAAATCACACTAATAGGGCCATAGCACTGTACACTACAGTATGCACAGGACAATATCCTCAATAATCAAACCAGTTACCCTCCCTGCTGTAGTCTACCTCCCAGCCTCATTCCCATGGCACAGAACCAGTCCAGAGAGAGAAAGAAAGAGAGAGAGACACATGTGAGTGTTTAAGCCTGCTTATCTTGCTACAGAGAGAGAAGGGCGGGGAGAATGGACCTAAAACCTCCATGAGACAGAACAGAGAAGAAGAAAAATATACAAGTCAATCTCTCCATCAGGGAACAGGTTCACATCAATGTAAGATCTGTGCCTCACATGGTTTCAGATGAGAGGAATGTTGGTCAGAAGCCTTGATGTAATACATTACAGGAGCTGGACTCCATGTTCTCTTTCACATTGACTGTCAGGTGCTGGGCTGATGTTTTTGTAAATTCTTGTAATGTAAGATTGAAATTGAATCAAATCTGCCGTAGCACAGTGTATTTGTGATTTTATTTTACCATGGGATTTATATAATATACTGTTCATTTTGTGAGAAATAAAACATGTTGCAGAGGTTACCTACAGGGTTGTAAATATTGCTGGTTCGATTGAATTGAGCCATGCTGTATCTAAATCCTTTCCATTTTAAATCGCTGAGTTATTATATGACTGGAAACATTGACAGTGTGAAACAATGAAGTGTATCTGGAAGCTGTAGGCCTACAACAGTGAAGCAGCACCACCCAGTACTCCTCCTCATCCAGTACTTCTCCTCGTCCAGTACTCCTCCTCGTCCAGTACTTCTCCTCATCCAGTACTCCTCCTCGTCCAGTACTCCTCCTCGTCCAGTACTCCTCCTCACCCAGTACTCCTCCTCACCCAGTACTCCTCTGACCTTTCCAGCCGATGGTCCTATGTTGTATCTGGGCTTTTCCTGCTGCAGTGTTTAAATCCATAGAGTTGATTGACGCACCGGTGCGTCAATCTAAGAAACATAATAAAAAAGTGATATCCGTTGCATTGGATGCGTCTCAACCCACCGTATCCGCCGATGTTGCACTTCCGCATTTGCTGTTAAAGGTGGCAGAGCTAGAGCAGTGCTTGTTAGACCATGTGACATCCCGGGAAATTCTCCCGAAAACATCTGTAGCATCCAAACGGTTTGACCGACAAACTATGGAGGGCTCCGTTTTGCTCCATGACCACCACAAGTGTCAGGGGAACTCGTCTGAAGCCGGTACCATTGATGTGCTAACTTCTGTTTGGTAGCGTCCGGAAGCGTTTGGGATACAAACTAATGAGACCCCACCGTAAGAAGGATGAAGGTAGTTTTGTGCCTAACCGAAAAAGGGGTTAAATATGTGTACAAACAAATATATGTATTTCCTGAGATTTCTTATATATCCTAGATATACGACAAAAACTTCTAAACATTGTTTCTTATGATTTATTTTTTTGACTGTCTTTTTTTGCATTTATGAATTTGTTGTTCATTTTGTTTCTCTGGGCTCTAGTAGTAAAGTCCAAATTCATTATTTTGTCAAAAAAAGTATATATACTGTATATTTTTTATACCTACAGGAGTCCTAAAATTCTAAATGAAATAGCTAAATGATCCATAGTATGAACATCTTAAAGCAGTTCCATATGTCAGCTTAGACCTCCCCCCCAACGGCTTAAGAATTAACAAAGGTTCAATGAGCGAGGCATTTACACAAACTTCCTGGCAGGTTTGTATCCCAGTGTTTCCTGCCTTCCCTGGTGTCATTAATGATTCTTCAGCCCACTAACTCGTTATTTAACCACGGAGGCATTGAAGCCAATCGAGAGGCTTGGTAAACTCAGTAGGAATCACACTCAGTAGGAATCACAAACGTACGCACACCCACACACACTACTGAGAGCTTCCAGGCCTGGGTCTTTCTTCTGTGATAGTTGTGGGGTGTTTCATCTAGGACCAGGTAGCTAGGGGATGAAAGCAGACAAAAGGCTTTGTTCCATATCCGCCACCTCTGTTCTCCTAAGAGAGTGAGCAACAAGTTGTTCATTTAGCCAATTATCCATAGCCAAGTCTGCTCCACACCCTGTCTTCGGTAACTAATCCTGAAAAGAGACTTTGTAGACCTTTCCTGGCGCAGGCTGTTGTATTTGGTTATAAACCAAGATGTCACGTGCTGCAGAACCACTGACAGCTGACGAGACAATTTCAGGAATGTGTGTTTGTGTGTGCTCACTTGTTATACAGGGAGAATATTTGCCAGCACTTGAACAGAAATACATTTCGCGAGGTGTTTCCACAAGCATCATCATCAGCAAACCTGGAAAGCATGTCTGGACAAACCCCAAACACAAAACTATTGATCCTCCAAACTGTAACATCTCCCAACAACCCACAGAACTCTCGCTTTATCTCTCGTCCTTTTTTTCTCTCCCATTCTCTCTCTCACCCCCTTCTCTCTCACCCCCTTCTCTCTCACCCCCTTCTCAATTCAATTCGATTTTCAATTTAAGGGCTTTATTGGCATTGGAAACAGATGTTTATATTGCCAAACCAAATGAAATAGATAAGAAACAAAAGTGAAATAAACAATAAAAACAGTAAACATTACACTCACAAAAGTTCAAAAATAATAAATACATTTCAAATGTCATATTATGTGCAAAAAAGTTAAAGTACAAAAGGGAAAATAAGTAAACATAATCTGGGTAGTATTTACAATGGGGTTTGTTCTTCACTGGCTGCCCTTTTCCTGTGGCAACAGGTTGCTGCTGTGATGGCACACTGTGGTATTTCACTCAACAGATATGGGAGTTTATCAAAGTTTGTTTTGTTTTCGAATTCTTTGTGGGTCTGTATAATCTGAGGGAAATACGTGTCTCTAATATGGTCATCCATTTGGCAGAAGGTTAGGAAGCGCAGCTCAGTTTCCACCTCAGTTTGTGGGCAGTGTGCACATAGCCTGTCTTCTCTTGAAAGCTGAGCCAGGCCTGCCTACGGCGGTCTTTCTCAATAGCAAGGCTATGCTCACTGAGTCTGTACATAGTCAAAGCTTTCCTTTAGTTTGGGTCAGTCACAGTGGTCGGGTATTCTGCCGCAGTGTACTCTCTGTTTAGGGACAAATAGTATTCTAGTTTGCTCTGTTGTTTGTTGATTCTTTCAAATGTGTCAAGAAATAATCATTTTGTTTTCTCATGATTTGGTTGGGTTGCTGTCCTGGGGCTCTGTGCCATCTGTTTGTGAACAGAGTCCCAGGACCAGCTTGCTTAGGGGACTCTTCTCCATGTTCATCTCTCTGTAGATGATGGCTTTGATATGGAAGGTTTGGGAATCTCTTCCTTTTAGGTGGTTGTAGAATTTAACGACTCTTTTCTATATTTTGATCGTTAGCTCTGCTTTCCGTAGTACACAGATGATATTTTTGCAGAATTCTGCATGCAGTCTCAATTTGGTGTTTGTCCCATTGTGTGAATTCTTGGTTGGTGAGTGGACCCCAGACCTCACAACCATAAAGGTCAATGGGTTCTATAACTGATTAAATAATTTTTATCCAGATGCTAATTGGTATGTCAAATGTTATGTTCCTTTTGATGCATTAGAAGGCCCTTGTTGCCTTGCCCTCTCTCTATCTCAACCCTTCTCTCTGTCTCTTGGTGTTTCTCTCTCTCTCTTTCCTTGCCTCTTTGTCTGTCTCTCTCTTCTTTCTTGCTCTCTCACCCTATCAGGTTCTATCAGCTAATTTGGGCAGAGAGCCAGGCCTGAGCACACAGCGTGCTTTGCTCTGCTCTGAACGCCTGGGTCTGCAGGCTACTCCAAAGCGCTGATAGGATCCAGATGTGTGTGTCTGTTTTCTGTGTGTCTGTGTGCGCGCCTGCTGCCTTGTGAAAACAAGCTGTCTGCCTGGGCCTTGATCGTGGCTTCATCATGACAGATGAATGGAAGAGCTCCATCAGATTTAAAGAGACAAAGAAAGACAACAAGAGATACACCACAGTAAAAGATGGAGGGAAAGAGAGAGAACGAAAACTACAAACGTGTGGGCAGTGTATTTAGTAAAGATATTGGGTTTTCAGAGGTTTGGGGATATTCAAGGAGGGAATCCGCTAGGCCTCCACTATGTTGTCATGTCTCCAGTCTGTAGGCCTCCACTATGTTGTCATGTCTCCAGTCTGTAGTCCTCCACTATGTTGTCATGTCTCCAGTCTGTAGTCCTCCACTATGTTATCATGTCTCCAGTCTGTAGTCCTCCACTATGTTGTCATGTCTCCAGTCTGTAGTCCTCCACTATGTTGTCATGTCTCCAGTCTATAGTCCTCCACTATGGTGTCATGTCTCCAGTCTGTAGGATTCCACTGTGTTGTCATGTCTCCAGTCTGTAGGCCTCCAATATGTTGTCATGTCTCCAGTCTGTAGTCCTCCACTATGTTGTCATGTCTCCAGTCTGTACGCCTCCACTATGATGTCATGTCTCCAGTCTGTAGGTCTACACTATGTTGTCATGTCTCCAGTCTGTAGTCCTCCACTATGTTATCATGTCTCCAGTCTATAGTCCTCCACCATGTTGTCATGTCTCCAGTCTGTAGTCCTCCACTATGTTGTCATGTCTCCAGTCTGTAGTCCTCCACTATGTTGTCATGTCTCCAGTCTGTAGGATTCCACTGTGTTGTCATGTCTCCAGTCTGTAGGCCTCCAATATGTTGTCATGTCTCCAGTCTGTAGTCCTCCACTATGTTGTCATGTCTCCAGTCTGTAGGCCTCCACTATGTTGTCCTGTCTCCAGTCTGTAGGCCTCCACTATGTTGTCATGTCTCCAGTCTGTAGGCCTCCACTATGTTGTCATGTCTCCAATCTGTAGTCCTCCACTATGTTGTCATGTCTCCAGTCTGTAGGCCTCCACTATGTTGTCATGTCTCCAGTCTGTAGGCCTCCACTATGTTGTCATGTCTCCAGTCTGTAGTCTTCCACTATGTTGTCATGTCTCCAGTCTGTAGTCCTCCACTATGTTGTCATGTCTCCAATCTGTAGGCCTCCCACTATGTTGTCATGTCTCCAGTCTGTAGTCTTCCACTATGTTTTCATGTCTCCAGTCTGTAGGCCTCCACTATGTTGTCATGTCTCCAGTCTGTAGGCCTCCACTATGTTGTCATGTCTCCAGTCTGTAGGCCTCCACTATGTTGTCATGTCTCCAGTCTGTAGTCCTCCACTATGTTGTCATGTCTCCAGTCTGTAGGATTCCACTATGTTGTCATGTCTCCAGTCTGTAGGCCTCCACTATGTCTTCATGTCTCCAGTCTGTAGTCCTCCACTATGTTGTCATGTCTCCAGTCTGTACGCCTCCACTATGTTGTCATGTCTCCAGTCTGTAGTCCTCCACTATGTTGTCATGTCTCCAGTCTGTAGTCCTCCACTATGTTGTCATGTCTCCAGTCTGTAGTCCTCCACTATGTTGTCATGTCTCCAGTCTGTAGTCCTCCACTATGTTGTCATGTCTCCAGTCTGTAGGCCTCCACTATGTTGTCATGTCTCCAGTCTGTAGTCCTCCACTATGTTGTCATGACTCCAGTCTGTAGGCCTCCACTATGTTGTCATGTCTCCAGTCTGTAGGCCTCCACTATGTTGTCATGTCTCCAGTCTGTAGTCCTCCACTATGTTGTCATGTCTCCAGTCTGTAGGATTCCACTGTGTTATCATGTCTCCAGTCTGTAGTCCTCCACTATGTTATCATGTCTCCAGTCTATAGTCCTCCACCATGTTGTCATGTCTCCAGTCTGTAGTCCTCCACTATGTTGTCATGTCTCCAGTCTGTAGTCCTCCACTATGTTGTCATGTCTCCAGTCTGTAGGATTCCACTGTGTTGTCATGTCTCCAGTCTGTAGGCCTCCAATATGTTGTCATGTCTCCAGTCTGTAGTCCTCCACTATGTTGTCATGTCTCCAGTCTGTAGGCCTCCACTATGTTGTCCTGTCTCCAGTCTGTAGGCCTCCACTATGTTGTCATGTCTCCAGTCTGTAGGCCTCCACTATGTTGTCATGTCTCCAATCTGTAGTCCTCCACTATGTTGTCATGTCTCCAGTCTGTAGGCCTCCACTATGTTGTCATGTCTCCAGTCTGTAGGCCTCCACTATGTTGTCATGTCTCCAGTCTGTAGTCTTCCACTATGTTGTCATGTCTCCAGTCTGTAGTCCTCCACTATGTTGTCATGTCTCCAATCTGTAGGCCTCCACTATGTTGTCATGTCTCCAGTCTGTAGTCTTCCACTATGTTTTCATGTCTCCAGTCTGTAGGCCTCCACTATGTTGTCATGTCTCCAGTCTGTAGGCCTCCACTATGTTGTCATGTCTCCAGTCTGTAGGCCTCCACTATGTTGTCATGTCTCCAGTCTGTAGTCCTCCACTATGTTGTCATGTCTCCAGTCTGTAGGATTCCACTATGTTGTCATGTCTCCAGTCTGTAGGCCTCCACTATGTCTTCATGTCTCCAGTCTGTAGTCCTCCACTATGTTGTCATGTCTCCAGTCTGTACGCCTCCACTATGTTGTCATGTCTCCAGTCTGTAGTCCTCCACTATGTTGTCATGTCTCCAGTCTGTAGTCCTCCACTATGTTGTCATGTCTCCAGTCTGTAGTCCTCCACTATGTTGTCATGTCTCCAGTCTGTAGTCCTCCACTATGTTGTCATGTCTCCAGTCTGTAGGCCTCCACTATGTTGTCATGTCTCCAGTCTGTAGTCCTCCACTATGTTGTCATGACTCCAGTCTGTAGGCCTCCACTATGTTGTCATGTCTCCAGTCTGTAGGCCTCCACTATGTTGTCATGTCTCCAGTCTGTAGTCTTCCACTATGTTGTCATGTCTCCAGTCTGTAGGCCTCCACTATGTTGTCATGTCTCCAGTCTGCAGTCCTCCACTATGTTGTCATGTCTCCAGTCTGTAGGCCTCCACTATGTTGTCATGTCTCCAGTCTGTAGTCCTCCACTATGTTTTCATGTCTCCAGTCTGTAGGATTCCACTATGTTGTCATGTCTCCAGTCTTTGGTCCTCCACTATGTTGTCATGTCTCCAGTCTGTAGGCCTCCACTATGTTGTCATGACTCCAGTCTGTAGTCCTCCACTATGTTGTCATGTCTCCAGTCTGTAGGCCTCCACTATGTTGTCATGTCTCCAGTCTTTAGTCCTCCACTATGTTGTCATGTCTCCAGTCTGTAGGCCTCCACTATGTTGTCATGACTCCAGTCTGTAGGCCTCCACTATGTTGTCATGTCTCCAGTCTGTAGGCCTCCACTATGTTGTCATGTCTCCAGTCTGTAGGCCTCCACTATGTTGTCATGTCTCCAGTCTGTAGGATTCCACTGTGTTGTCATGTCTCCAGTCTGTAGTCCTCCACTATGTTGTCATGTCTCCAGTCTGTAGTCCTCCACTATGATGTCATGTCTCCAGTCTGTAGGCCTCCACTATGTTGTCATGTCTCCAGTCTGTAGTCCTCCACTATGTTGTCATGTCTCCAGTCTGTAGGCCTCCACTATGTTGTCATGTCTCCAGTCTGTAGTCCTCCACTATATTGTCATGTCTCCAGTCTGTAGTCCTCCACTATGTTGTCATGTCTCCAGTCTGTAGTCCTCCACTATGTTGTCATGTCTCCAGTCTGTAGTCCTCCACTATGTTGTCATGTCTCCAGTCTGTAGGATTCCACTGTGTTGTCATGTCTCCAGTCTGTAGTCCTCCACTATGTTGTCATGTCTCCAGTCTGTAGTCCTCCACTATGTTGTCATGTCTCCAGTCTGTAGTCCTCCACTATGTTGTCATGTCTCCAGTCTGTACGCCTCCACTATGATGTCATGTCTCCAGTCTGTAGGTCTACACTATGTTGTCATGTCTCCAGTCTGTAGTCCTCCACTATGTTGTCATGTCTCCAGTCTGTAGTCCTCCACTATGTTGTCATGTCTCCAGTCTGTACGCCTCCACTATGTTGTCATGTCTCCAGTCTGTAGTCCTCCACTATGTTGTCATGTCTCCAGTCTGTAGTCCTCCACTATGTTGTCATGTCTCCAGTCTGTACTCCTCCACTATGTTGTCATGTCTCCAATCTGTAGTCCTCCACTATGTTGTCATGTCTCCAGTCTGTAGGCCTCCAATATGTTGTCATGTCTCCAGTCTGTAGTCCTCCACTATGTTGTCATGTCTCCAGTCTGTACGCCTCCACTATGTTGTCATGTCTCCAGTCTGTAGGCCTCCACTATGTTGTCATGTCTCCAGTCTGTAGGATTCCACTGTGTTGTCATGTCTCCAGTCTGTAGTCCTCCACTATGTTGTCATGTCTCCAGTCTGTAGTCCTCCACTATGTTGTCATGTCTCCAGTCTGTAGGCCTCCACTATGTCTTCATGTCTCCAGTCTGTAGTCCTCCACTATGTTGTCATGTCTCCAGTCTGTAGTCCTCCACTATGTTGTCATGTCTCCAGTCTGTAGGATTCCACTGTGTTATCATGTCTCCAGTCTGTAGTCCTCCACTATGTTGTCATGTCTCCAGTCTGTAGGCCTCCAATATGTTGTCATGTCTCCAGTCTGTAGTCCTCCACTATGTTGTCATGTCTCCAGTCTGTAGGCCTCCACTATGTTGTCATGTCTCCAGTCTGTAGGCCTCCACTATGTTGTCATGTCTCCAGTCTGTAGTCCTCCACTATGTTGTCATGTCTCCAGTCTGTAGGATTCCACTATGTTATCATGTCTCCAGTCTGTAGGCCTCCACTATGTTGTCATGTCTCCAGTCTGTAGGCCTCCACTATGTTGTCATGTCTCCAGTCTGTACGCCTCCACTATGTTGTCATGTCTCCAGTCTGTAGTCCTCCACTATGTTGTCATGTCTCCAGTCTGTACTCCTCCACTATGTTGTCATGTCTCCAGTCTGTAGGCCTCCACTATGTTGTCATGTCTCCAGTCTGTAGTCCTCCACTATGTTGTCATGTCTCCAGTCTGTAGTCCTCCACTATGTTGTCATGTCTCCAGTCTGTAGGCCTCCACTATGTTGTCATGTCTCCAATCTGTAGTCCTCCACTATGTTGTCATGTCACCAGTCTGTAGGCCTCCACTATGTTGTCATGTCTCCAGTCTGTAGTCCTCCACTATGTTGTCATGTCTCCAGTCTGTAGGCCTCCACTATGTTGTCATGTCTCCAGTCTGTAGTCTTCCACTATGTTTTCATGTCTCCAGTCTGTAGGCCTCCACTATGTTGTCATGTCTCCAGTCTGTAGGCCTCCACTATGTTGTCATGTCTCCAGTCTGTAGGCCTCCACTATGTCGTCATGTCTCCAGTCTGTAGTCCTCCACTATGTCGTCATGTCTCCAGTCTGTAGTCCTCCACTATGTTGTCATGTCTCCAGTCTGTAGGCCTCCACTATGTTGTCATGTCTCCAGTCTTTAGTCCTCCACTATGTTGTCATGTCTCCAGTCTGTAGGCCTCCACTATGTTGTCATGTCTCCAGTCTGTAGGCCTCCACTATGTTGTCATGTCTCCAGTCTTTACGCCTCCACTATGTTGTCATGTCTCCAGTCTGTAGGCCTCCACTATGTTGTCATGTCTCCAGTCTGTAGGCCTCCACTATGTTGTCATGTCTCCAGTCTGTAGGATTCCACTGTGTTGTCATGTCTCCAGTCTGTAGTCCTCCACTATGATGTCATGCCTCCAGTCTGTAGTCCTCCACTATGCTGTCATGTCTCCAGTCTGTACGCCTCCACTATGTTGTCATGTCTCCAGTCTTTAGTCCTCCACTATGTTGTCATGTCTCCAGTCTGTAGGCCTCCACTATGTTGTCATGTCTCCAGTCTGTAGGCCTCCACTATGTTGTCATGTCTCCAGTCTGTACGCCTCCACTATGTTGTCATGTCTCCAGTCTGTAGGCCTCCACTATGTTGTCATGTCTCCAGTCTGTAGGCCTCCACTATGTTGTCATGTCTCCAGTCTGTAGGATTCCACTGTGTTGTCATGTCTCCAGTCTGTAGTCCTCCACTATGATGTCATGCCTCCAGTCTGTAGTCCTCCACTATGCTGTCATGTCTCCAGTCTGTAGTCCTCCACTATGATGTCATGTCTCAAGTCTGTAGGCCTCCACTATGTTGTCATTCTGTATACATCTGGCCCTCTTGACTGGAAGTTGGAGACTTTTAATCTCCCTCACTAACTTCAAGCGTCAGCTGTCAGAGCAGCTTACCGATCGGTGTAGTTGTACACAGCCCATCTGTAAATAGCCCATCCAACCTACTACCTGCCTCATCCCCATATTTGTTTTTTGTTTTTTTGTGCTCTTTTGCACAGCATTATTTCTACTTGCACATCCTCATCTGCACATCTATCACTCCAGTGTTAATTGCTAAATTGTAATTACTTCGCCACTATGGCCTATTTATTTCCATACCTCCTTACTTAATTTGCACACACTGTATAAGATTTTCTATTGTGTTATTGACTGTACGTTTGTTTATCCCATGTGTAACTGTGTTTTTGGTCGCACTGCGCATCTTCTGTATGCCACACATCCCTTGTCACAACACAACTGATTGGCTCAAACGCATTAAGAAGGAAAGAAATTCCACAAATTAACTTTTAACAAAGCACACCTGTTAATTGAAATGCATTCCAGGTAACTACCTCATGAAGCTGGTTGAGAGAATGCCAAGAGTGTGCAAAGCTGTCATCAAGGAAATAGGTGGCTACTTTGAAGAATCTCAAATATAAAAAATATTTTGATTTGTTTAACCTCTTTTTTGGTTCCTACATGTTTCCATAAATGTTATTTCATAGTTTTGATGTCTTCACTATAATTCTATAATGTAGAAAATAGTAAAAATAAAGAAAAATCCTTGAATGAGTAGGTCTGTCCAAACTTTTGACTGGTACTGTGTATATACACACACACAAACAAAATAACTAAAAGTATGTGGACACCTGCTCGTCAAACATGTCTTTCCAAAAATCATGGACATTAATACGGAGTTGGGCTCCCCTTTGCTGCTATAACAGCCTTCACTCTTCTGGAAAGGCTTTCCACTTGATGTTGGAACATTGCTGTGGGGACTTGGTTCCATCCAGCCACAAGAGTATTAGTGAGGTCAAGTACGGATGTTGGGCGATTAGGCCTGACTCACAGTCGTCATTCCAATTCATCCCAAAGGTGTTCGATGAGGTTGAGGTCAGGGCTCTGTGCAGGCCAGTCAAGTTCTTCCACACCAATCTCAACAAACTATTTCTGTATGGACCTCGCTTTGTGCACGGGGGCATTGTCATGCTGAAACAGAAAAGGGCCTTTCCCAAACTGTTGCCACAAAGTTGGAAGCACAGAATCATCTAGAATGTCATTGTATGCTGTAGCGTTGAGATTTCCCTTCACTGGAACTAAGGGGCCCGAACAATGACAAACAGCCCCAGACCCTTATTCCTCCTCCACCAAACTTTACAGTTGGCACTATGCATTGGGGCAGGTAGCGTTCTCCTGGCATCCGTCAAACCCAGATTTGTCCGTTGGACTGCCGGATGGTGAAACGTGATTCATCACTCCATAGAACGCGTTTCCACTGCTCCAGAGTCCAAAGGCGGTGAGCTTGGCGATCTTATGCTTGTGTGCAGCTGCTCGGCCATGGAAACCCATTTCATGAATCTCCCCACGAACAGTTATTGTGCTGACGTTGCTTCCAGAAGCAGTTTGGAACTCAGTACTGAATCGCTTTCCAATAATTCCATTAGAATACCTTTGGAACGTGACATGGTAAATCTCAGAATTCCTATAAACTGTGTAAATGGTTAAGGCTGTGGCGTCGAGCAGGCGGTATTATCTTTGGACTGTGTTCTGATTCTACAGTCTCCTACTACCACAGATACTCCCTAAACTGCAGGACTAATATACCCTTAAAAAGTAGGTCATTACTGCCACCTGGTTTTGAACGGGTCTTGGCTTTTGACTGTACACAGAGTAGGCTATCTAATGGTTGTGGTTCATTTTATTCTTTCTGACCTGTCTGACCTGTGTGAGGACTCACTGTGATAAGAACTCACTGTGGGGATTACGCCTGAAGGTCAAGAAAAACAACTACAGTTTAAATAACCCTGCTGAAGTTGTATGGGACCATTCAGGAATTGAACATGAGTTATTTGTATGCTAAAACACCCTGGGCTGGATTCAATCAGTAGTGGCGAAGTTCTGCATTGTAGCGCAGTTGAAATGTAAAGTTAACTTTCGGTTGAGCCGACATACGCATAGTTTACCATAATTGCAGTCTACGCTAACGCGGGAACATTGCCTTTAAATGTCAATCAGGATACAACGTAGAACTTTGGCGATATGGCTTGAATCCAGCCCCATGGATTCAATCCATTGAGCTTAAGCCTAGGCATTAACCCAAGTCTTCAGGTTTTAGACAAGGTGACTCAGTTCAGTTCCACTAGTCATGGAATACTCAACATGTTTTCAAGTTGTACAGTCAATAGCCTGTGAATAGCCTGTGTTTTCCTGGTGGTGGTAGAATACTTTCCATTCCAGGTGTGGAATGCATTATCTGTGTGTGTGTGTGGTGTTTCAACAGAAGGCAGCTCCCTCATGAATCGTTGTAGGTGTTGCCAGACATTTGGAGTGGTTTATCCATTGCGGCTAGATGAACCGACACACACACACACACACACACACACACACACACACACACACACACACACACACACACACACACACACACACGGCAGTGCAACATCCAGGAAAAGCAGGTTTCTAATCAGACAAAAAGCCAATGTGGGCATCCAAGGTAGTAGAACATTCTGCTCTCTTCCAGAGAAATCCGAAGGCTTCAGGGAGTCACTAGGGGCCAAGATGTGAGAGACAAAAGCCCTGGCTCCATTCCAACCTTCCTCTTCCCCCTAGTTGCAAGTCTAAGTGAAGTATCCATTATATTGCTTTCAGACACTCTCAGATCTGTGTACACTGAAGGGGAAGAGGCTTGTGTCTTCTCGGTAGGTGTGTGTGTGTCAATGTGTATACGTGGGTGTTTGCTTCATGACGTAAGGTTACAGTAATGGAATGACCTCACAGTAGTGTTTACATTGCATCAGTGGGGGGGTTAAGTGGAAAGTGGTGTGTATATCACAGACTGTAAAAAAAAATGTGGACGAAGCCATCGATGACTATTGTTTCCTAGAGAATGCTCAGTGGAGGATCAGGAAGTGTTATTTCAGCGTGTCACCGTTTTGCTACATGGAGGAGTTTTTGTAAAATAATGACCAGTTTGAGCCACTCAAGGAAGTGACGTTAAACTGAACCTTTATTTAACTAGGCAAGTCATGGAGTATCTCAAGTTGAAGGCCAACCGAGGTACACATTCACTATAATGGGGGGATGCTGATTTACGGAAACAATGCCTACAGTACCGCGGTTGGCCTTCAACTTGAAATCCTCAATGAGAGGGGGGCAGTCATTCTCCCATGGCACATATGCGTGACTGTGTGTTTTTCTCTCTGACTCACAGGTCTGAGTAGAGGGTCTGTACAGAGAGAATAACCAAATTTAGACATAGGGAGTGAAGATGCTGTGGTTTAAAACAAGGCTTTAGCAGGAAAACACGAATGCCAATGTGCATGTGTGTGAGTATTACTACATGTGTGTAAAGAGTGTAGGGGAGTGAGTGTGTGTGTGATTATTAGTGAACTTGACTATAGTGAGTGTGTGTGTGATTATTAGTGAACTTGACTATAGTGAGTGTGTGTGTGATTATTAGTGAACTTGACTATAGTGTGTGTGTGTGTGTGATTATTAGTGAACTTGACTATAGTGTGTGTGTGTGTGATTATTAGTGAACTTGACTATAGTGTGTGTGTGTGTGATTATTAGTGAACTTGACTATAGTGAGTGTGTGTGTGATTATTAGTGAACTTGACTATAGTGTGTGTGTGTGTGTGTGTGTCAAATCAAATTATTTTGGTCACATACGCGTGTTAGGAGATGTTATTGTGTACAGACCCTCAAGCACTGAGCTAGCCTGTAGCGAAATTCTTGTGTTTCTAGCTCTGACAGTACAGTAATATCTAACAAGTTATATCTATAACAATTTCGCAACATATACCCAATACACGTAAATCTAAGTAAAGGAATGGAATTAAGAATATATAAATAAAAGGATGAGCAATGTAAAAGCGGCATAGACTAAGATACAGCAGAATAGAACATAATACAGTATATACATATGAGTTGAGTAATGCAAAATATGTAAACATTAATAAAGTGACTAGTTCCATTTATTAATGTGGCCAGTCATTTCAAGTCTATGTATATAGGCATCAGCCTCTAATGTGCTAGGGATGGCTATTTAACAGTCTGATGGCCTTGAGATAGAAGCTGTTTTTCAGTCTCTCGGTCCCAGATTTGATGCACCTGTACTGACCTCGCCTTCTTGGATGATAGCGAGGTGAACAGGCAGTGGCTCGGGTGGTTGTTGTCCTTGATGATCTTTTTGGCCTTCCTGTGACAGGGCAGATAGTTTGTCCCCGGTGATGCGTTGGGCAAGCCACACCACCCTCTGGAGAGCCCTGCGGTTGAGGGCGGTGCAGTTGCCGTACCAGGCGGTGATACAGCCCGACAGGATGCTCTCAATTGTGCATCTGTAAAAGTTTGTGAGTGTTTTAGGTGCCAAGCCACATTTCTTCAGCCTCCTGTGTGTGTGTGTGTGTGTGTGTGTGTGTGTGTGTGTAAGTAGGCCTACAAACACACACACACACCTCTAGGAGGCCAGATGTTACAGACTGCCCTTGGCAGTCCTCCACTGGGTAATAATACCTCACCCATTTCACAACCTCTTTCCTCTGGCAGAGGCAACAGAAGACAAGGCAACAAGGAGTAGTTGGTCAGAGCATGGTGCTTGCAACACTAGAGAGGTGGGTTGGATTCTTGCAAGGGACACGTGTGTGAATTGCTTAGAATCATAAAAATCCTGTTAGGTGGCCGTATGTTAAGTTGCATATATTCTCCAGCATCGTTGCCTCTCTGATAGACTATATCAAAAAACGAATCTATAAAGTTGGGAAAGTCAGGAGCATGCATTCTTCCATCGTTCTACTTGCCATCCTTCTCTTATTTCATTTACCCTGACCAGCAGGCCTTAACACTGATCTCATTGGTGTATTGTAGGCTATGATCTCACACCCGCTATGGCCCTCTCCTCTTTCCTTCCCTCCACCTCAGAGACATTATTCATTTCCTTTATCATTGCCTCTGTCCCGTACTTCAGTCTGTTTTTTTGTATCATCTTGGCCTGCTGCATTGGGTGATGTTGATATCTGAGCCTATGAGTCAACCTGTCACAGTCCCAGCCAGCCTCCCCTGTTTCTGCCCTACAGAAGCTTGAATACACACATAAGAACACAGTGTCATAGATACACAAGAAAATCTGCTCCTGGTTGACCTGGAACCAAACTACATCAACTCTCACAGGCATCGGGAGTAAGTAGGACACGTTTCAGAGACGCGCAAGGAAAATAGATCCAAAGCATTAGCCTCATGCTGCTTGAGCTGCTGTTGTAACAGGCTGCATTTACTACAGTAGGAGCCCTATAGATCCAGGGGGAGCTGCTGAATACAGTAGGGGCCCTATAGATCCAGGGGGGAGCTGCTGAATACAGTAGGGGCCCTATAGATCCAGGGGGGAGCTGCTGACTACAGTAGATGTCTAGTTCATAGGAATTAATCACGCTTCCAGTAGAAGAACTCAGATGCACGCCAAACGGCCATTAGTTTTACAGAGAGAAAACTGTCTTTCTCATCAGATTAACATTGCTAGTAGTCCTCATCAGCATGGTAATGAGACATGGTTAATGTCAATTTAAACATTCTGGCTGGCAGCTACACACATACTCATGTGCACATGCACGCAATTGCATGCACAAACATGCACACATACAATGAGGGGAAAAAAGTATTTGATCCCCTGCTGATTTTGTACGTTTGCCCACTGACAAAGAAATGATCAGTCTATAATTTTAATGGTAGGTTTATTTGAACAGTGAGAGACAGAATAACAACAAAAAAATCCAGAAAAACGCATGTGAAAAATGTTATACATTGATTTTCATTTTAATGAGGGAAATAAGTATTTGACCACCTCTCAATCAAAAAGATTTCTGGCTCCCGGGTGTCTTTTATACAGGTAACGAGCTGAGATTAGGAGCACACTCCACGAGGTGAGATCTTGCATGGAGCCCCAGGCCGTGGGAGATTGACAGTTCTTTTGTGTTTCTTCCATTTGTGAATAATCGCACCAACTGTTGTCACCCTCTCACCAAGCTGCTTGGCAATGGTCTTGTAGCCCATTCTAGCCTTGTGTAGGTCTACAATCTTGTCCCTGACATCCTTGGAGAGCTCTTTGGTCTTGGCCATGGTGGAGAGTTTGGAATCTGATTGATTGATTGCTTCTGTGGACAGGGGTCTTTTATACAGGTAACAAACTGAGATTAGGAGCACTCCCTTTAAGAGTGTGCTCCTAATCTCAGCTCGTTACCTGTATAAAAGACACCTGGGAGCCAGAAATCTTTCTGATTGAGAGGGGGTCAAATACTTATTTCCCTCATTAATATGCAAATCAATTTATAACATTTTCTGGATTTTTGTTGTTGTTATTCTGTCTCTCACTGTTCAAATAAACCTACCATTAAAATTAGACTGATCATTTCTTTGTCAGTGGGCAAATGTACAAAATCAGCAGGGATACTTTTTTTCCCCCGCACTGTACATATTACCAGGCATTTAGAAATAAATGATCTGGGATCCCGAAATAACTGCTCTCTATAATACGTAAATAACCTTTGGAAAGCTCATGAGCTGGCCATTAAAAACATATGGTCCACAGATCTATTTGAATCTGAACAACTGGAACAAAATATGTGAAAATATGACCTTGGCATCCCGTAATCCGAACCATCAATTTAAACATTTCAAGTTTGTTCACGGACAGTATTTAACACCAAGGAAACATTTTACAATGAAATTGGTCCCAACTGTTTACTGTGTCCCCTAAATCAGATAGGCATGTTCCTTAATATGATGTGAGAGTGCCCTGCAGTTAAATGCTTCTGGGACAAAGTTACACATTTTATTTCTAAGTGTTTGAATGTAAATCTTCAGTACTTTGCAATACTATGTTACTTAACTATGATAGGTCCTTGAATCTCTCAGAGACAATTACTGATGGCATGCCACAAAAAAAGATGTTGGCTCTTCAATTGCAATCCCCTCACTCTTTCCCAATTCACCAGTGGATAGTTACTCTTAGAAGTTGTATCATTAGAATAATCAACAGCGAGAATGAATGGTGCTAGTCAAGGAACAATTGGGGCCTGGACAAATATACTTGACTCTATAAAGGGTTCCCAAGTGGTGCAGCAGTCTAAGGCACTGCATCTCAGTGCAACAGGCTTCACTGCAGTCCCTGGTTCAAATCCAGGCTGAATCACATCTGGCCGTGATTGGGAGTCCCATTAGGTGGCGCATAATTGGCCCAGCGTCGTCCGGGTTTGGCTGGGGTTAGGCTGTCATTGTATATAAGAACTCGTTTTTTAATTTAACTGACTTGCCTAGTTAAAAAGGTTAAATAAATAAAAAAGAATCTCAGCTAAAGCCTGAGACATAATGTACAAATAAACAATCTATACAGCCCAACAGACACACAAGTTCACTGAGTGCACAAAACATTAAGAACACCTTCCGAATATTGAGTGGCACCCCCCCCCCCTCCCAGGGGGGGTGGGAAGAGATGTCAAATGTGATCAAAACTGTTCCTTTTGTAATGTTATTTTGGATTGTTTCTTCTGAGTCGCAGCCACAGGTACAATGTGTAAAATAATGAACTGAAGATATCTGAATAGAATATGAACTGATATTAATTTAAAGCTGCAATATGTAACTTTTGAAGTCTAAGAAGCAGTAGATCTGTTGTTTGTGCACTATTTCTATGCTTCCTGTTCTTAAGTGTAGTTGTTGCTTCTTTTACTTTAGTTTTTTTTTTTACACCAGCTTCAAACAGCTGAAAAATACAATGTTTTTGGTTATAGGAAATACATTTCACAGCGGGTCAGATGGTACAATGATTCTCTACACTATTCTTGTTTGTTTTGTCACAAACTGAAATTAGGCGAAATATTAGTATTTTAACAACCAGAAAATGATTTAGCGATTTGTGCATAGTGCATCTTTAAAAATTGTACCTGTAACCACCCCCCCCTCCAACAACAAAGAAAATAATGTACACAAATTTGATCACAATAAATAAGTCTCATGTCATTTACAGTGTCAACATTCATGATCACTATGTTTGATGTACAGTTACAAGATTACATGGCATCATACCTTGGCCGCGACACACAGACCTGAATGAACTCAGGACTCCTTTCTATACGCATCAAAACTATGATCTGTTTCTCAGTGTAACGAAGACGCAAGGAGTCAGGAAGCAGGTGCATTTCATAATAACGAACATGGACCGATCCAAAACATGCGTAGCGTCTGGACAAGAAAACATGACCAATACTGCCGGATGAGTGAAGCTACAGAGTGCTAGATAAAGGGGAAGTAATCAAGGTAGTGATGAAGTCCAGGTGTGCATAATGATAGGGTGAAGGTGTGCGTAATGATGGTTGCCAGGTGAGTGTATTGATGGGTTGCCAGGACCGGAGGTTAGTAAACAGGTGATGTTGAGCGGCAGAGCGGGAGTAGGCGTGAGACTCTGAATTGCCTTGTGAAAGCCTAACACTGTAAGATTATATTTTATAACGTAGCTAGTCATGTTGGCAATAGAACAAGCTTTCACATGATGCCCACCTGACACAGATTGCGATTTATAATGGGCCGTTTTTGGATTGCGTAAAAAACGACGGTAATTGTGTGATGGTGGGGCTAGTTCCTCAACGGCACAGTTAGGAGAGCAAAATAAGCACTTAACAGTCGAAGACTCTCCTATGAGCCATACAAGTGCATTGGAATGAACTGTGCACAGTTTGGAGAGGTGTGTGGCCCCTTGGAGACACCAGCTAGTCCTCTCACTCAAACCATGTCATTTTTTCGTCTTATGTTGCCCCTACCCTATACTTTCCAGGAATATTCTCATCATGTTACTGAAAGTATCCAGAGTATTTTCAGATTCTGTTGTTATCAACAAATATGGCGAAAAGTACAGTAAATGTAAAATGCACATAAAATCAGTGTAATGTTTGGATTCAGTCTTGTGTCAAGTGAACTGTTGTGTGCTCACCTATGGCCTAATACTTTTCCCATTATTTCCCAACTGTTCCTTTTCAATTGCTACCATGGTTATGCATTTTAATATTTGTTCTGTAATAAACATTTCAATTGAGGCCTATCCATTATGTACATTCCTACCCCACCTGCCGATACTTTGAGAAACCCCCCCAAAACCTGACCAGTCAGTTTACTAAATAAAAAATAAGACATAAAGAGGGGTAGAAAGATAAGGGCTAGAAAGTAAGTTGAGAAAAAAAAGCTAATTACAACGTATGTAAACTACAAAGGTGGTTCTATCAAGGAATGTGACAAAGGGATACAATGCTCTATGAAACTTATCTACAGACCCGTGAGTGGTGTAACGGATAATATTTTTAGCTTTACAAAGAACATCTCCCTCAACATGCATGAGAGGGTCTCTTTGCAATTCAGCAACATAACACGCCGTGCCAGCAAGTAGGCAAAGGCTATGGTGTCTCATTGTAGTTTTTGTAAACACAACTCTTCTGGGGTGATGCCAAAAAAAAAGCAAACAGGTTGCGTTCTATAGGGCCATTCAGATTCTCCAGAATCCCAGTATTTTGGGGCACAGCCAATGCATGTGAATGAGAGAGGCACATGTAGGGTCTATTTCAGGATTTGTTTTGGAGATGTAAAGGCGGCGTACCCCTTTAAATTGAATAAGAGAATGATGGGCACAGATGGAAGATGAGTCTGGAGTATGTCCTCTCATATGTCATCAGTAAATGTGGATTCAAGACCCTCACGCCCACACTGTTGTTATAGCTGCCATAGAGGGACCATTTAGACTAAAGATTAAGTCATAAAGACTGGATATTGCTAATTTAAGCTGGGGGTTGCCTTTTAGGAAGGCATGCAATGGATTGGCAGGGGTGCTTGGCACCGAATGTAGTTTAGGACCTGTAGAAACCTAAAGAAATATATAGTTAAGAGGCAAAGCAACCTTCTATTCTTGGGGATTGCTGGTGCGCTAGCGCCCCAATCCCGGCACTACCAGGTGAAATGCAAGGCGCCAAATTCAAAATCCAAAAGTTGAATTATTAAACAACCACCAATATAAAAGTGTTCCATACTCAAAAGCTCTGTTTCTTGGCAATATCACAGCGTTGTCAGATTTCAAAAAGGCTTTACGGCGAAAGCAGCACATTTGATTGTTTGAGGGTAGCACCTCACATATTTTTCACATAGCCATGAATCCATTAGCCATCACGGCACACACAACACATTTCACAGCGAAAATAAATCAATTACCTGTTGAAGAACTTTTGCTGAGGTCATCCTAAGTGTCCAACGAAGACAATCCATGGTTCTTTTGTTAGAAAAAGTAATGTATTTTATCCATAAATCTCCATTTGGTTTGCGTGTTATAATCAGAAACGACAGCTTCCACTACTCCATTGAAACGTGACGAGAACTCGTTCATCTTATACCTATAAACTTGTCCAAGAACAATCAAATGGTTTTAAATGTATCCTTAGGAACACTTTTACGTATATTTACTATTATAAATCAACCGGAATATAAAGTGATCGATAAAGACGGTAAAAAACACACAGCGCGCCTTGTCGGGAGCACGCATTCCCTTGTGTTGACATAAATGGGACACTTCCTGGTTTCCTCTTCTTCTCTGGTCTAATGCATCCAAAATGAAAATGAACACTGTCTCGAGACTGTTGACATCCAGAGGAAGCGATGGCTACTGCATTCATATGCCCTTTTATGGGCATTTTCATGAGGGAGGGGTTCCAAATGAGCAATGTGTCAAAACCACTTTTTCCAGGACAGAAATTCCTCGGGGTTTCGCCTGCGATATGCATTCACAGACAAATGGTTAACACTTTTGGAAAATTCAGAGTGTTTCCTATCCAATGGTACTAAATATGTGCATATCCTATTTTTTGGGCCTGAATGGGAGGCATTTTACTTTGGGCATGCCAGGCTCTCCAAAAACGGTCACCTCGTGCGCTGATCCCTAAGAAGTTAAAATATGTTAAGCCTTTCGTGTGCCAGTGTTAGGTTATAATTTTGAGTAAATAACTCACGGACACTAGAGAAGCTTTAACCAAGTTTAATTCTTCCCAAAGGGTCAACACAGCTGTATTCAGACACAGACATGTCTTCCCCCTTGGTACTATTTTTCCTCACTTTGGTTGGTCTCCTCCTTATCGCTAGACATTGCATCATTATTGCTAAGCATGGAACTAAATCAATCAAATGTATTTATAAAGCCCTTCTTACATCAGCTGATGTCACTAAGTGCTGTACAGAAACCCAGGATCAAACCCAAACAGCAAGCGTAGAAGCACGGTGGCTACGAACAACTCCCCAGAAAGGCCGGAACCTAGGAAGAAACCAAGAGAGGAACCAGGCTATGAGAGGTGGCCAGTCCTCTTCTGGCTGTGCCGGGTGGAGATTATAACAGAACATGGCCAAGATGTTCAAACGTTCATAGATGACAAGCAGGGTCAAATAATAATAACCACAGTGATTGTAGAGGGTGCAACAGGTCAGCACCTCAGGAGTAAATGTCAGTTGGCTTTCCATAGCCGATCATTCAGAGTATCTCTACCACTCCTGCTGTCTCTATAGAGTTGAAAACAGCAGGTCTGGGACAGGTAGTACGTCCGGTGAACAGGTCAGGTTTCCATAGATGCAGGCAGAACATTTGAAACTGGAGCAGCAGCACGACCAGGTGGACTGGGGACAGCAAGGAGTCATCAGGCCAGGTAGTCCTGAGGCATTGGTCCTAGGGCTCAGGTCCTCAGAGAGAAAGAAAGAAATACTTAAATTCACACAGGACACCGGAAAAGACAGAAGAAATACTCCAGATGTAACAGACTGACCCTAGCCCCCGACACAAACTATTGCAGCATAAATACTGGAGGCAGAGACAGGAGGGGTTGTGAGACACCCGGACAGGAAGATCATGTCAGTGACTCAACCCACTCAAGTGACGCACCCCTCCTAAGGACGGCATGGAAGAGCACCAGTAAGCCAGTGACTCAGCCCCTGTAATAGGGTTAGAGGCAGAGATTCCCAGTGGAGAGAGGGGAATTGGCCAGGCAGAGACAGCAAGGGTGGTTCATTGCTGCAGTGCCTTTCCGTTCACCTTCACACTCCTGGGCCAGACTACACTCAATCATAGGACCTACTGAAGAGATGAGTCTTCAATAAAGACTTAAAGGTTGAGACAGAGTCTGCATCCCTCATATGGATAGGCTGAGCTCTATAGGAAAAAGCCCTGCCTCCAGCTGTTTGCTTAGAAATTCTAGGGACAGTAAGGAGGCCTGGGTCTTGTGACTGTAGAGTATGTGTAGGTATGTACGGCAGGACCAAATCAGAAAGGTAGGAGCAAGCCCATGTAATGCTTTGTAGGTTAGCAGTAAAACCTTGAAATCAGCCCTTGCCTTAATAGGAAGCCAGTGTAGAGAGGCAAGCACTGGAGTAATATTATAAACTTTTTTTAGATCTAGTCAAGATTCTAGCAGCCGTGTTTAGCACTAACTGAAGTTTATTTAGTGCTTTATCCGGGTAGTCGGAAAGTAGACCATAGCAGTAGTCCAACCGAGAAGTGACAAAAGCATGGATACATTTTTCTGCATCATTTTTGTACAGAAAGTTTGATTTTTGCTATGTTACGCAGATGGAAAAAAGCTCTCCATCAAACAGTCTTGATATGTTTGTCAAAAGAGAGATCAGGGTCTAGAGTAACACCGAGGTCCTTCACAGTTTTTTTTGAGACGACTGTACAGCCAACAAGATTAATTGTCAGATTCAACAGAAGATCTCTTTGTTTCTTGGGACCTAGAAATATCATCTCTGTTTTATCCCAGTTTAAAAGTAGAACATTTGCAGACATCCACTTCCTTATGGCTGAAACACAGGCTTTCAGGGAGGGCAATTTTGGGGCTTCACCATGTTTCATCGAATTGTACAGCTGTGTGTCATCCGCATAGCAGTGCAAGTTAACATTAAGTTTCCGAATGACATCACCAAGAGGTAAAATATATAGTGAAAACAATAGTGGTCCTAAAACGGAGCCTTGAGGAACAGTTGATTTGTCAGAGAACAAACCATCCACAGAGACAAACATATCTTTCTGACAGATAAGATCTAAACCAGGCCAGAACTTGCCCGTGTAGACAAATTTGGGTTTCCATTCTCTCCAAAATAATGTGGTGATCGATGGTATCAAAAGCAGCACTAAGGTCTAAGAGCACGAGGACAGATGCAGAGCCTCTGTATGACGTCATTAAAAGGTAATTTACCACCTTCACAAGTGCAGTCTCAGTGCTATGATAGGGTCTAATACCAGACTGAAGCGTTTCGTATACATTGTTTGTCTTCAGGAAGCAGTGAGTTGCTGCGCAACAGCTTTTTCAAAAATTTGAGAGGAATGGGAGATTCGATGTAGGCCGATAGTTTATATTTTCTGGGTCAAGGTTTGGCTTTTTCAAGAGAGGCTTTATTACTGCCACTTTTAGTGAGTTTGGTACACATCCGGTGGATAGAGAGACGTTTATTATGTTCAACATTGGAGGGCCAAGCACAGGAAGCAGCTCTTTCAGTAGTTTAGTTGAAATCGGGTCCAGTATGCAGCTTGAAGGTTTAGAGGCCATGATTATTTTCATGTGTCAAGAGATATGGTACTAAACAACTTGAATGTCTCCCTTGATCCTAGGCCCTGGCAGAGTTGTGCAGACTCAGGACAACTGAGCTTTGGAGGAATACGCAGATTTAAAGAGTCCGTAATTTGTTTTCTATTATCATGATCTTTTCGTCAAAGAAGTTCATGAATTTATCACTGCTGAAGTGAAAGCCATCCTCTTGGGGAATGCTGCTTTTTAGTTAGCTTTGCGACAGTATCAAAAATGTTGGATTGTTCTTACTTTCCTTAATTAACTTTGAAAAAAATAGGATGATCGAGCAGCAGTGAGGGCTCTTCGATACTGCACGGTACTTTCTTTCCAAGCTAGTCGGAAGACTTCCAGTTTGGTGTAGCGCCATTTCCATTTTCTGGAAGCTTGCTTCAGAGCTCGGGTATTTTCTGTATTCCAGGGAGCTAGTTTCTTATGACAAAAGTTTGTTTTTAGGGGTGCGACTGCATCTAGGGTATTGCACAAGGTTAAATTGAGTTCCTCAGTTAGGTGGTTAACTGATTTTTGTACTCTAACGTCCTGGGGTAGGTGGAGGGAGTCTGGAAGAGCATCTAGGAATCTTTGGTTTGTCCGAGAATTCATAGCACGGCTTTAAATGATTCTTGGTTGGGGTCTGAGCAGATTATTTGTTGCGATTGCAAACGTAATAAAATGGTGTTCCGATGGTCCAGGATTATGAGGAAAAACATTAAGATCCACAACATTTATTCCACGGGACAAAACTAGGTCCAGAGTATGACTGTGGCAGTGAGTAGGTCCAGAAACATGTTGGAGAAAACCCACTGAGTCGATGATGGCTCCAAAAGCCTTTTGGAGAGGGTCTGTGGACTTTTCCATGTGAATGTTAGTCACCAAAAATGTATCTGCCATGAATACAAGGTCCGATAGGAATTCAGGGAACTCAGTGAGGAACGCTGTATATGGCCCAGGAGGCCTGGAAACAGTAGCTATAAAAAGTGATTGAGTAGGCTGCATAGATTTCATGACTAGAAGCTCAAAAGACGAAAACGCAGTCGTTTTATTTTGTAAATTGTAATTTGCTATCGTAAATG
The DNA here is from genome assembly GCA_030435695.1 of Brachymystax lenok tsinlingensis. Classification (NCBI taxonomy): domain Eukaryota; kingdom Metazoa; phylum Chordata; class Actinopteri; order Salmoniformes; family Salmonidae; genus Brachymystax; species Brachymystax lenok. Next base: position 1,423,437 of record CM059808.1, read on the forward strand.
TTAGCAACACCTCCACCTTTGCAGGATGTGGTGGGGATATGGTCACTAGCTTAATCAGGTGGTGAGGCCTCATTAACACAGTAAATTCAGGCTTAAGCCATGTTTCAGTCAGGCCAATCACATCAAGATGATGATCAGTGATTAGTTCATTGACTATAACTGCCTTGGAAGTTGGAACATTAACTAGCCCTATTTTGAGATATGACAATCTTTTTAAAAAATGACAGGAATGGAGGAGGACTTTATTCCAGTGAGATTGCTAAGGTGAACACCGCTATGTTTAGTTTTGCCCAACCTAGATCGAGGCACAGACACGGTCTCAATGGGGATAGCTGAGCTGACTACACTGACTGTGCTAGTGGCAGACTCCATTAAACTGGCAGGCTGGCTAACAGCCTACTGCCTGGCCTACACCCTCTCATTCTACACTTGTCGTAGGTAAGATGAGAGCACCCCTCCAGCTAGGATGGAGTACGTCACTCCTCAGCAAGCCAGGTGTTTGTGGGTGAGTCCCAGAAAGAGGGCCAATTATCTACAAATTATATATTTTGGGTGGGTCAGAAAACAGTTTTCAACCAATGATTGAGTTGTGAGACTTGCTGTAGAGCTCATCACTCCCCCTAACTGGGAGGGGGCCAGAGTCAATTACTCGATGCCGACATCTTTCTAGCTGATTTACACACTGAAGCTATGTTGAGCTTGGTGACCTCTGACTGTTTCATCCTAACATCATTGGTGCCGACGTGGATAACAATATCCCTACTCTCTACACTCGCCAGTTTTAGCCTTAGCCAGCAACATCTTCAGATTAGCCTTAACGTTGGTAGCCCTGCCCCCTGGTAAACAGTGTATGGTCACTGGATGATTCGTTTTTAAGTCTAATACTGCGGGTCATGGAGTTTCCAATGACTAGGGGTTTCAATTAGCCAGAGCTAGTGGTGGAAGGCTTCGGCATCTCAGACCCCGTAAAAGGGAGCAGGAGAGACCAGAGAAGGCTCGGCCTCTGACTCCGACCCATTGCTTAAATGGGGAGAACTGGTTGAAAGTTTGTCAGCTGAATGAGCGACACCGGTTGAGCATTCCTACAGCATTTCCTTCCTGAAGCCATGAGAAATTGGCCGGCTACAGGGACTGTGCAAGTGGATATATACTACTATCTGTACTTATTGGTGGCACAGACGCCGTTTCATCTTTTCCTACACTTAAATTACCCTAACGATTGCATCTGAAGCTGGGCTTGCAGCTCAGCTATCCTCGCCGTAAGGCGATTGTTCTCCTGTATATTAAGAGTACAGCGACTGCAATTAGAAGGCATCGTGTTAATGTTGCTACTTAGCTTTGGCTGGTGGAGGTCCTGACGAACCACGTCCAGATAAAGCGTCAGGGGTGAAAAAGTTGAATGAAAAGAGTAGAGCAAGGGGGGAAAAAAAAGGTAATTTAAAAGCAAAAACCGTAAAGTTGTAAGTTTAGCAACAAACCGAACAGCAGCACGTAAACAAGTCTACAAGTTGTGACCGGAAATGACGTCCAGTCGTATCACATGTAAGGTCTTATTCTTATAAGTGATATGAGCCTTCAACGGTTTCTCCCATTATCAGTACTGCCACATGCAATAGTTTCCCTGCACTCTACACATTCCAAGCTTAGTTGCACTCACTATATACCTTCCTCCTATAACCCTTAAACCCCGGTAGTCAATGCACAAACGCAGGGTCTTGTCCTTCTCCACAAAGAAAAACCCTGCGCTGGCAGGAGATGCAGACAGACGGATGGCCCCAGTAGCCAGAGACTCCTCTATGTACTCCTCCATGGCCTTGGTCTCCGGCCCGGATAGAGAATATAGCCTACCACGAGTTTGTGTGGTGCCTGGGAGGAGATCAATGGCACAATTATAAGGACGGTGCGGGGAAGAGAAGTAGCCCGTGCCTTGCTGACAACCTCCAGGAGGTCATGGTACTCTGTGGGGATGGCAGAGAAATCCGAGACTTGACTTAAGCCCTGAGGAGGCAGTATCGGGGAAGGCTGCGCTGCTTTGAGGCAATGGGAATGGTAGAACGGACTCCAACCCAGGACTGAACCCGTGGTCCAGTCAATAACAGAGTTGTGTTTTTTGAGCCAAGAAAATCCCAAAACAGGAACATGGGGAGAGTCAATGAGGAGAAGCTGTATAGCCTCACTGATTTCCTGAAACCCGCAGATTGACAGGAACAGTGCTGTGGGTAACTCTACAAATGGAGCAGCCGTCCAGTACTCTAGCGTCCATGGGAACAGAGAGGAGTTCAGTGGGGATACCTAATTCAGAAACTAGGGTAGTGTCCATAAAACTCTTATACGCCCCAATGTCAATGAGCACCCGGAGAGATTTAGACTGGTCTCCCCACAGCAGTATCACAAAAAAAGTGTGCGGTTGATGGGATTTAAAGGACTCCCAGTCTGGCTCACCAGAGTACTTGTACCTACTACAGAAATGGGTATTTTGACTGGACAGATGGCTATATAATGTCCCCCAGCCCCACAGTACAGACAACTGTTGGAACTTAGCCTATGTGAACATTCCCTAGGCGGTAACCTAGCTCTGCCCAGTTGTATAGGTTCCGGAGTATCTGACTCACCAGTCACCGATGATTAGAGGGAACTCGGGTGGCTTCGGATCCTCTCGGAAAAACAGCCTTCAGGGACTTCCAGATTCCTCCGAAAGGTGAGCGAGCCACTGTGGATGAATGAGTGTGACCTAGACCAGACCACACTCCTGCGTTCCCTTAGACGTCCATCAATTCTAATGGTGAGGGCGATGAGGGAATTGAGGTCCACCGGTAATTCCAGAGCAGCTAGCTCATCTTTAACCACCTCAGATAATCTGTGGAGAAAATTATCGAAAAGAGACTCCGGATTCCAGGCACTCTCGGTGGCCAACGTGCGAAAGTCAACAGCGCAGTCTGCCACACTACGGGAGTCTTGACATAATTCTATTTTGAGATATGACAATCTTTTTAAAAAAATGACAGGAATGGAGGAGGACTTTATTCCAGTGAGATTGCTAAGGTGAACACCGCTATGTTTAGTTTTGCCCAACCTAGATCGAGGCACAGACACGGTCTCAATGGGGATAGCTGAGCTGACTACACTGACTGTGCTAGTGGCAGACTCCATTAAACTGGCAGGCTGGCTAACAGCCTACAAGACGTTTTCGGGCCGCCTCTCTCCCGGATACCGGAGAATCGAATACCTTCCTCACCTCTGCCATGAAATCCTCCAGATGACAACAAATGTTGGATTGTTGCTCCCAAATTGCCGTAGCCCAGGAGAGCACCCTTCCTGACATTAGCGTAATAATATACGCTATCTTCGATTGGTACGAAGGAAACAAAAGATGGCTGTAACTCAAAAATAAGAGAGCACTGAGAATGAAAACCCCGGCAGGTAGCAGGATCCCCAGAATATCGCTCCGGAGGTGGTAAGCGTGGTTCTCGGGGAGCTGGGTTAGGCTATACAAACGCACTGCTAATAGGGAAAAAGTTACTGGGTGGTTGGGGGTTCTCAGAGGTGGCAGGCTGCCGACCCTTGGTCGTGGCGTTCCGCCAGGGAATGAAGCCCTTCCAAAAGGCCCTGTAGTAACACTTCATGCCTCCCAATGGTGGCTCCCTGCAGGGAGACAGCGTGGGGGAGCTGGTCCAAGTCTGCTGGGTCGGTCATGGCCAGTTCGTACTGTAAGGGCACAAGGCGAGATCCAGATGCAGACACGGGAGGCAGATGGGTTGAGTCTTGATATTTATTAAACAATCCAAAAGGGGTAGACAAGAGAATGGTCGTGGACAGGCAGAAGGTCAAAACCAGTTCAGAGTCCAGGAGGTACAGAGTGGCAGGCAGGCTTAAGGTCAGGGCAGGCAGAACGGTCAGGCAGGCAGGTAAGTACCGAGTCCAGAAAACAGGCAAGGGTCAAAAACCAGGAGGACTAGCAAAAGAGAATAGAAGCAGGAGTACTGGAAACTGCTGGTTGACTTGAAAAACATACAAGATAAACTGGCACAGCGAGACAGGAAACACAGGGATAAATACACCAGGGATAATAAGCAACACCTGGAGGGGGTGGAGACAATCACAAGACAGGTGAAACAGATCAGGGTGTGACACCTTAGTCTGCTCAATAAACAAGATGTTCCGATGATAATACCCAACAGAGGGTGAAATCATCTTGAAAAATGTTGGACTAAAAGATAACCATGTTAGGGAGCGGTAAACTGGTTGGGGATGATGGTCGCAATTGAGATCAGCTGTGCGAGTGATTTTAGTGCATATTGATGGCTTAACGAGAGATCTGATAGTGATAATCTAGGGGCTATCTCAGTGGTTGCAATTGGCCCATAAACTCAGACCGAAGTACCATAAAAACACCCCCAAACAAACTGTCAAAAATCTCACAAAAAATCTCAAAGTTTCAACTTGAGTCACAAGTTCATCACCCCTGCTTATGTTTAGGCTGGCTATCCACATGATTCACAGAGGTTTCCTTGAGATTTATGCTAGCTGAAGTGCAGATAGTGTGTGTGTGATAGGGTGCCTCCCTGAGGTATGCACACATAAGTGGCCTGGCTTTTGACGGGTGTTTACATGGAACCTAGATGACCCACCAGCTTAGTAGGGGGTTGTGTGTTTTTAAGGTAGGGAGAATGATGTCTTCATAAAGCTCATGTCGGTCAACAAGGTTTGCGGATGGTCATGTTCAGTGCACACATAACAGAAGAAAGCTGTCAGAAACGGAAAGGTACTATTTGAACTTCTCTAAGAAAAAAACGCAAGGTTTTCTATCGCAAAACATTTTGCTGGGTTTTGCAACAGTATGCCCTAATGAACACAACCCAGGGTTTAGCAACTTTGGCTTTCGAAAATTGATAGCCAAACAGAATAACAACGTCAGCACTGTAACTTGAAAGTAAATTCTCCCTGCCTGTCTCCTGTCTGTGTGTGCAGAACAGAAGTGTTGTTCTGGCCCCTGCCTGGTTCTCTCCAGGCATGCAGCCATGAGGATGTGTGAGCGACAACCAACCAGACTGAAGCCTGCTGGGCAGAGCCAAAACGCCCTCTGAAGATGGATGCTCCCTCCATTTCTGTCCCTCTTTGCCATCATCCTTCCTCCATCGCTCTCTTACCTCATTTATTTATCTTTTCCTTCCTTCCATCTCTATTTTCATTCCTTTCTCCTATCTGTCTCCCCCTAAGTCACTTAGAGATGTTGGTGTGACTTGGGAACATGGTCCTGAATGCCCTGTGCATTCTCTGCTGTCAGTGACATGGTCAAGAGACCAATAGTGTCTGTTACACTGTCTCGGTGATAGAGAGACACACACACACACACAGGTCAATGGTCTTGTTAGTACCAAACCATCCCTACATGGTCACAGTCAGACAAACACACTGACACTCTCCTAACAACACACAGACCCTGGAGTAGCCTCCACACACAATGAGACACACACACAATCATCACAATCATAAATTAAAAAGAGCTTACATTGGCGCCACCTCGAAAGGATGAATAATAGGATTGTGTGTTTGCCTGCGTGTGTGTGTGTTTGCCTGCCTGTGAGTGTGCGCATGTGTGTGTCTGCATGCATGTCTAGCCTGTGTCTGAGTTGGGCTTCAGCCTGTATATCTATTTGCAGGGGGTCTTGCCAGGGTATGCAGATGAGAAATTCCAACATGGTTGAATATCTGTGTGGTTTTCCTTATGGCCTCCAGGCCCAGGGCTTTTTTGGATCTGCCCGGACCTAGCAGCTCTCGTCTGGCAACCAGGAAAAGGGACTTTTAAGGACACCGTCTTTCTCGCTCTCTCTCTTTCTTTAATTTGATTTCTTTCTTTCACTGAGGGTGTCACACCCTGGCCATAGAGAGCTCTCTAGGTTTCTCTATGGTGTGTCGGATCAGGGCGTGACTAGGGTTATGTAGGGAACTCTATGTTGGTTTTTTGTTAGGTTCCCAATTAGAGGCAGCTGGTTGTCGTTGCCTCTAATTGGGAATCTTATTTAAGTTGGTTCCCTGCCCCACTTGCCTTGTGGGTTATTGTTTGGATTTGTGTGTGTGTACACCTGCGTGTGCGCGCCACACCTGCGTCACGGTCTGGTCTTTGTTTATTGTTTTTTGCCAATTGCATTTAAAATAAAGTATGTATACTGGAACCCTCGCTGCATCTTGGTACGCTCCATCAGAAAACCGTGACAGAGGGCCGATTCCGACTTAGGAATGTATGCCTTTCCTACGCACGCCTTTCTTACGCACTCAGTATTTAGTATTCAGATTTACCTTATTTCAGTCATGTAACTCTGCAGGTGTGGCTACTTTGCACGCTCTGAATACATTTCGTTCAACCTCTGAAAACCCTCCCACTTCCTGGCCAACATATTTTCTCTTGGAGTTTTCATTCAATAGGGTTTACAATTCATTTATCTTAAGCCATCCCTTTAAATACAGTGTACCTTTTAGTTTACATTTTGTCGGAATACTAGAATATATATATAGAGAGAACGGGTTCAGAATATTAGGGATCAATGAAAGAAATCCATCTAATATTCGTCTCTGTTTTACCACCAATTGGAAGATTTAAAAATACTCTGATCTTGTAGATTATTTAGGTTTAGGAAAGTATTTATGAATAATAAAAAACACGTTTGGAGAGCCTTTACACACAAAAGAAAGGTGTTTCGGTTTCGGCCACATTCAGTTATTCAACCCATGGTAATGTTGTAAAATAAGTTTACATAGAATTCCAGTGCCAGTCAAAAGTTTGGACACTCCTACTCATTCAAGGGCTTTTACTATTTTCTATGTTGTAGAATAATAGTGAAGACATCAAAACTATGAAATAACACCTATGAAATCATAACCAAAGAAGTGTTAAACAAATCAAAATATATTTTAGATTATTCAAAGTAGCCACCTTTAGATTAGATTGGATTAAACTTTGTCATTGAACAAGTACAAGTACAGTACAACGAACTGCAGTTAGCATCTAACCAGAAGTGCAAATAAAAGAGTACAAACAATGTATGTTATTAAGTGGGATGTATGAATGTGCAATGAAGGCAAATTGAAATTGCAAGGAGGCATGCAACTGAAATACAGGGATAGCAGCAATGCGGTTACCGAGGTTGACATGCACATGCACAGCTGAATAATGTCCTTAATTAGACATTGCAAAGCAACGTCAGAGTCCAGTAGTACCGTGAAGAGTGCAAAGAGAGCAGTGCAACAAGGTCCCTGAGAGGCAGTACTAAGCGGTGGGCGGGTGGATATGGCTAGTGCCATGTCACAGAGTTCAGCAGGGTTAGCTGGAAAGAAACTGTTCTTGAGCCTGCTAGTGCGGGAACGTAGAGACCTGTACCGCCTGCCTGATGGTAGGAGAGCAAACAGTTTGTGGCATGGATGTGAAGGATCCCTGATGATGCCGCACGCCCTACGCAGACACCGCTTGCGCTGGAGGTCTACAATGGCAGGGAACTGGGAATGTGTGGACGGTTTTCACCACCCGCAGGGCCTTCCAGTCGGCCACGGAGCATCCGCCAAACCACACTGTGGCGCAGTTTCTCAGAATGCTCTCGACTGTACAGCGGTAAAAGTTCACCAGGATCTTGCGAGACAAGCGGGCCTTCTTCAACCTCCTCAAAAAGTACAGGCGCTGCTGCACCTTTTTGACCAGGGTTGAGGTGTTGAGGGTCCAGGAGAGGTCCTTGGAGATGTAGACACCCAGGAATTTGAAGCTGGGCACACGCTCTACCTCAGTGCCATCAATGAGAACTGGGGTGTGGCTGCAGCTTTTCGACTTCCTGTAATCCACAATGAGCTCCTTGGTTTTCTTTGCATTGAGGGCCAGGTTGTTGTCAGCGCACCATGCAGCCAGGTGCTTGACCTCCTCCCTGTAGGCTGACTCGCCATTGTCACTGATCAGGCCTACCATCGTGGTGTCGTCTGCAAACTTGACGATGATGTTGGAACTGTGTACAGGAACACAGTCGCAGGTGAAGAGGGAGTACAGGAGGGGGCTCAGCACGCAGCTCTGTGGCACGCTGGTGTTCAGGTTGAGGAGGTGAAGTTGTCTAACAAGACAGACTGGGGTCTGTTGGTTAGGAAGTCCAAAGTCCAGTTACAGAGAGAGGGGCTGAGGAGTTTGGTGACCAGCATAGAGGGAATGACCGTATTGAATGCTGAGCTAAAGTCTATGACCAGCATTCTCACACAGGTGTTGGTTTTGTCCAGGTGTGTCAGGGCAGAGTGTAAAGCTGTGGAGATGGCGTCCTCTGTAGACCTATTCGGTCAGTAGGCAAACTGGAGGGGATCCAGTATTGGATGGAGGCAGGACTTAAGGTATGCCAAAACCAGTCTTTCGAAGCTCTTCATGATCGTGGAGGTGAGAGCAACAGTCATTCAGGCATGAATCGGTCAACAGCTTCGGCACTGGCACAATGGTTGCAGTCTTAACAGTCTTAACGGCTCCATTCCCAAGAGAACCCGAGGCTACCTTAACTTCTTAGGGAGCAGCAGCAGAGGTGACGGTTTTGGAGAGTCTGGCGTGCCCAAAGTAAAATGCCTGCCACTCAGGCCCAGAAAATAGGATATACACATAATTAGTACTATTGGATAGGAAACTCTCTGATGTTTCTAGTGTTAAAATAATATATGTGAGTATAACAGAACTGAAATAGCAGGCAAAAACCTGAGGTAAATGACATTTTTGTCCAGGCTGCCTATTGATTTTAATGGGAACCAGCTCCTAGATTGCAGTACCTATGGCTTCCACTAGATGTCAACAGTCTTTATACAGTGTCTGGAGGCTCTAGCACTAAGCAGAACAGATAGGAAGAGGAAGTAGTGAAGGGACCATATTTGTCAACAACATTTCACGGGAGCGAGATTGTGAGCGCGCCCCACTTTATTTTCCTTTCCTATCGTTCACGTTATCGTCCGGTTGAAATATTACAGTAAATATACATAAAAGGATACATAAGGATACATAAAAAATTATTTTTGATTTGTTTGGAGAAAGTGTATAGATATAATTTGAACGTGTTCTCTTCACGGTTCAATGGGCGACTCGACGGTGGATTTTCTGATCATAACGCGCCAACCAAACTGAGATTTATGGATATAATAAATGACTTTTTCTAACAAAATAACCGTTGGATGTCTTCGTTGGACACTTGGGAAGCACTCAGCAGAAGTTCTTTGAAAGGTAAGTGATATTTTTAAGCTCTTATATGGGTTTTGTGTGACCCGCGCTGGATATGAATTTATGCTAATGTGGAAAATAGGAGAGGTGCTATCCTCAAACAATCAAATGTTGTGCTTTCACCGTAAAGCCTTTTTGAAATCTGACAACGCTGTGATATTGCCAAGAATCAGAGCTTTTGATGGCTATGCAACACTTGTATATTGATGCCTTACATTTCACCGGGTAGTGTCGCGCGCCGCTACTCTCTAAGTAGTTAAAGCACGTGGGGACAACCGCCTGGGCTAGTGACTGGTAGAAAATGTCCTTGATGACAGCTTTGCACACGCTTTGCATTCTCTCAACCAGCTTCACCTGGAATGCTTTTCCAAAAGTCTTGAATGAGTTCCCACATTTGCTGAGAACTTGGCTGCTTTTCCTTTACTCTGCGGTCCAACTCATCCCAAACCATCTCAATCGGGTTGAGTTTGGGTGATTGTGGATGCCAGGTTATCTGATGCAGCACTCCATCACTCTCCTTCTTGGTCAAATAGCCCTTACACAGCCTGGAGGTGTGTTGGGTCATGGTCCTGTTGAAAAACAAATGATAGACCCACTAGTGCAAACAAGATGCGAGGGCGTATCACTGCAGAATGCTGTGGTAGCCATGCTGGTTAAGTGTGCCTTGAATTCTAAATAAATCACAGACAGTGTCACCAGGAAAGCACCCCCACACCATCACACCTCCTCCTCCATGCTTCACGGTGGGAACCATACATGCGGAGATCATCCGCTCACCTACTCTGCGTCTCACAAAGTCACGGCAGTTGGAACCAAAATCTCAAATTTGGACTCATCAGACCAAAGGACAGATTTCCACTGGTCTAATGTCCATTGCTCATGTTTCTTGAACCAAGCAAGTCTCTTCTTTTTATTGGTGTCCTTTAGTAGTGGTTTCTTTGCAGCAATTCGACCACGAAGGCCTGATTTACGTAGTCTCCTCTGAACAGTTGATGTTGAGATGTTTCTATTAGTTGAACTCTGTGAAGCATTTATTTGGGCTGCAATCTGAGGTGCAGTTAACTCTAATGAACTTATTCTCTGCAGCAGAGGTAACTTTGGGTCTTCCTTTCATGTCACGGTCCTCATGAGAGCCAGTTTCATCATTGCGCTTGATGGTTTTGGCGACTGCACTTTCAAAGTTCTTGAAAGGTTCCGGATTTACTGACCTTAATGTTTTAAAGTAATGGTAGACTGGCATTTCTCTTTGCTTATTTGTGCTGATCTTGCCATAATATGGACTTTTACCAAATAGGGCTATCTTCTGTATACCAACCCTACCTTGTCACAACATAACTGATTGGCTCAAACGCATTAAGAAGGAAAGAAATTCCACAAATTAACTTTTAACAAGGCACACCTGTTAATTGAAATGCATTCCAGGTGGCTACCTCATTAATCTCATTAATATATGGCCATTATACTACGGCTAAGAGCTGGAGTGCCTGGACACAGCCCTTAGTCGTAGTTTATTGGCCATAAACCACAAACCCCCGAGGTGCCTTATTGCTATTTTAAACTGTTTACCAACGTAATTAGAGCAGTAAAAATAACTGTTGTGTCATACCCATGGTATACGGTCTGATATACCATGGCTGTCAGCCCATCAGCATTCAGGGCTTGAACCACCCAGTTTATAAACTCATCTATTGCCCGCATTAACCATGGAACTGTGTGATGACACGGCCAAGTATTGTACCATGACTTCAAACAAGTTATGGCTTGGTCTGTGCTCCGCTCCAACAGGATTTCAATAGCCTACACGTCTTTAAATAATATATATTATCAACTGTTACTAATGATCATCAGTAACAATTGAAGATCACAGCATTTACAGACGAAGCAAACGAATGTAGACGAAACAATGGAATGAAATGGAATAGTAATGTAGGCTATACCAACTGAAGGGAACTAACAGTCAATTCACAGTTGAATATGTGTGGTTATTAGGCCTACTGACGGTCTATGCTGATAGTGGCTAATATTTAACATGATAGAAATGGGAGACAGAGAAAATCGGGGTAGCCAATAATTAAGACATTTGAGAGTGCCCTTCCCTGCAAGTGAAAAGGCTCTACAATTTAAATTCTACATAATGGCACAGCATTTCATAAACTTTACTGTGGGAAAGCTATGTTGATATGCTTCAGTTTGCTGCCAGATTACTGGTTTTACATTTGCCTCCAGCGATTATAAGGACAAATACATTGTAGATCTAGAACAAGTGTCAATTATATATACAATTCTCTTATCAAAACGGATTACTCATTTACCAAGCTATTATCAATAGCTCTTATCAAGTTTGTGTCATTTCTCTTGGAAAAAATGAAGTAGATGATTTCTCCACTTGGAACCGGTAGGTTCGCTAGACCTTATTCATTCCTCGCACGTAAAGGTGGTGGAATTATTAGGGAATTAGGTAGAGATCAGAATATGGCTTATCTTATCTTATTACATTTTTCACATGCATTTTTCTGGATTTTTGTTGTTGTTATTCTGTCTCTCACTGTTCAAATAAACCTACAATTAAAATTATAGACTGATCATTTCTTTGTCAGTGGGCAAACGTACAAAATCAGCAGGGGATCAAATACTTTTTTCCCTCACTGTACATAAGTAGTTTTGGGGGGTATCTGTTCTTTACTTGACTATTTATATCTTTGACAACTTTTACTTTTGCTACATTCCTAAAGAAAATAATGTACTTTTTACTCCATACATTTTCCCTGACACCCAAAAGTACTTGTCACATTTTGACAGGAAAATGGTCCAATTCACACCCTTATCAAGAGAACATCCCTTGTCATCCCTACTGCCTCTGATCTGGCGGACTCACTAAACAGAGAACATCCCTTGTCATCCCTACTGCCTCTGATCTGGCGGACTCACTAAACAGAGAACATCCCTTGTCATCCCTACTGCCTCTGATCTGGCGGACTCACTAAACAGAGAACATCCCTTGTCATCCCTACTGCCTCTGATCTGGCGGACTCACTAAACAGAGAACATCCCTTGTCATCCCTACTGCCTCTGATCTGGAGGACTCACTAAACAGAGAACATCCCTTGTCATCCCTACTGCCTCTGATCTGGCGGACTCACTAAACACAAATGCTTTGTTTGTAAATTATGTCAGTGTTCGAGTGTGCCCCTGGCTATCTGTCAATAAAAAAATTATAATAATTGTGCCCTCTGGTTGTGAGAATGCCAAGATTCCTTAATATAAGGAATTTTAAATGATTTATACATTTACTTTTGATACTTAAGTACATTTTAGCAATTACATTTACTTTTGACACTTAAGTATATTTAAAATCAAATACTTTCAGTCTTTTACTCAAGTAGTGTTTTACTGGGTGACTTTCACTTTTACTTCGTCATTTTCTATTAAGGTATCTTTACTTTTACACAAGTATGACAATTTAGTAATTTTTTCCACCACTGTATACAGTATATTCCCTCTCTGTGGAGCAGTGCCAGAGATTGCAAAAGGAACTAAATAGCAACCTGACGAGGTTGTCAAACTGAATCCCACTCTTAAATCACAGCAATAAAAAGTATAGCCAACATGTCTGCACCTTAAGGGCAGTGAAAGTGTTCACAGCTGTTCGGATCTATGGACAGTGGTGCCTTTGGTGTTGGGGGGAAAAAGTAGTCAAACCTTTCAATTAAAAATAAATATTCCTAATTATAAACTGAGATCATTACAACCTTAATTTGGAGTTTCCAACCGTAATAAAACAGTCATTTTGTCCTTACTCTGAGTTTGGCGGTGGAGCCTGCAACAAATGGTTCTGTAAAGCAAACGTATTGGTTTACCTTTTGTTCATAAAATACAGCTTACTACACAACATACACTTAGTATTACTTTCTTAGCTACAGTATACATATCTCCCTGGCATATTACATCATTGATGCAGGACATTTTTTGGACCTTGTGCTGTGCTCACTTGAATAGGAAGGTGGAGCAGCGGTCTGGCATTCTCTGGATTGGGAACTGGGAACTCTGAAAAAACATTGAATCATGATGACATCAGTGATCTCCAGGTCAGAGCTCTAGAAAGAGGCCCGAGTTCCCGACTTGCAATTTGAAGTTGGATGACCGTTCAAAAAAGTATTTTCTGAGTCGGAGCTCGTTTTCTGAGTTCTCAGTTGTCTTGAACTCAATGAAGTCAGATTTTCCAGTTGTTTTTAGCACGGCAGAAGTCATGCTGGATTGACAGCATGGCCAATGTTGAATGTTTATCCTTTTAAGCTTGGAAAAGAGACCCTTAAACCCAGACTTGGGACCACACGCCCACTCCACTGAATAGCAGGCTAGTGACTGCTTTATTATTCCTCTTCATATGACGTAGATTGTCGACTTGACTCATGATGATGACTGCTAGCTTGCAAGCTAAGATTTGGAAAGTCCAATCAAAGCTACTGTAGATATAACGTGATTTGACGTCATTTTATCTGTGGCCAATGACCTTGAACCTTCTTGGATGGGCACTTCTAATGTATCTTTATGGCAGCAGCCAAGGGGCTTGAATTTTCGAGTTCTACAGTTAGATTTGGCGGTGATGTAGAGTGTCCCCTTGAGTGACAGAATACTGAGCCAATTACGGAGCAACTAAAGAACATTACCAACCCATATGCTCTGTATTTTCCGCTGGCTGCCCCACCACCACAACAGAAAGCACTGAGCTAGGCTGAAACACTTGCATTCTGGAGCTGCCCCACCACCACAGAAAGCATTGAGCTAGGCGGAAACACCTGCATTCTGGAGCTGCCCCACCACCACAGAAAGCACTGAGCTAGGCTGAAACACCTGCATTCTGGAGCTGCCCCACCACCACAGAAAGCACTGAGCTAGGCTGAAACACCTGCATTCTGGAGCTGCACCACCACCACAGAAAGCACTGAGCTAGGCTGAAACACCTGCATTCTGGAGCTGCCCCACCACCACAGAAAGCACTGAGCTAGGCTGAAACACCTGCATTCTGGAGCTGCCCCACCACCACAGAAAGCACTGAGCTAGGCTGAAACACCTGCATTCTGGAGCTGCCCCACCACCACAGAAAGCACTGAGCTAGGCTGAAACACCTGCATTCTGGAGCTGCCCCACCACCACAGAAAGCACTGAGCTAGGCTGAAACACCTGCATTCTGGAGCTGCCCCACCACCACAGAAAGCACTGAGCTAGGCTGAAACACCTGCATTCAGGAGCTGCCCCACCAACACGGAAAGCACTGAGCTAGGCTGAAACACCTGCATTCTGGAGCTGCCCCACCACCACGGAAAGCACTGAGCTAGGCTGAAACACCTGCATTCTGGAGCTGCCCCACCACCACGGAAAGCACTGAGCTAGGCTGAAACACCTGCATTCTGGAGCTGCCCCACCACCACGGAAAGCACTGAGCTAGGCTGAAACACCTGCATTCTGGAGCTGCCCCACCACCACGGAAAGCACTGAGCTAGGCTGAAACACCTGCATTCTGGAGCTGCCCCACCACCACGGAAAGCACTGAGCTAGGCTGAAACACCTGCATTCTGGAGCTGCCCCACCACCACGGAAAGCACTGAGCTAGGCTGAAACACCTGCATTCTGGAGCTGCCCCACCACCACGGAAAGCACTGAGCTAGGCTGAAACACCTGCATTCTGGAGCTGCCCCACCACCACGGAAAGCACTGAGCTAGGCTGAAACACCTGCATTCTGGAGCTGCCCCACCACCACAGAAAGCACTGAGCTAGGCTGAAACACCTGCATTCTGGAGCTGCCCCACCACCACAGAAAGCACTGAGCTAGGCTGAAACACCTGCGTTTTGAAGCTGCCTTACTCAACAAAGCGGCTTTATTAACTCTATTATATATATTTTTTTACGTTGTTTGAAAAATGATATGAGACACGTATTAATGTCAAGAAGCTAAAAAGATGAGACTCAAAACAAGTAGGGCTCTGCCCTGAATGACAGATCGCCACTAAAACTCAGTGTGCCCTGTGAGTGTGTGTGTGTGCACTTCTGTGTGTGTGCTTCCATGCTTTATAGTCTGTGTCTGCTGGTCAACAGTATATACAGCACATGTAAATATGCTTTAGTGTAGGCACGTGTATATGTGACGACCTATGCGATGACCTACTTTAAAACCTAATATAAAACATTTCTCTCAATCTATTAATAGCACCACTACGGCATGTGTAGAAAATTCCAGAGGACCCATAAACTCTCTCACTCTTCCTCCTGCCTCTCCTCTTAACCCCTCCCTCTGCTAGGGCCTTGGCACAGGCTGATTCACTTTAATTTAATCTCCTCTGAATAACTGGAACCAGCAGCGAGGGAGCAGCCAGCCAGCCAGGGAGGAGAGAGAGAGAGAGAGAGAGAGAGAGAGAGAGAGAGAGAGAGAGAGAGAGAGAGAGAGAGAGAGAGAGAGAGAGAGAGAGAGAGAGAGAGAGAGAGAGAGAGAGAGAGAGAGAGAGAGAGAGAGAGAGAGAGAGAGAGAGAGAGAGAGAGAGAGAGAGAGAGAGAGAGAGAGAGAGAGACTTTGCAATATCATGTCCTCCATTTGGTAATATTTTTCATGGAAAGAGAGAAGCAGATAATGTTTTATCTACTCTCCTCATTCTTATCCTCATAACTATGTGTTATAGGGCTTCAACAGTGTCTCCTACAGATTTTGGTTGTTTACCCTCCCTTTCTCTCCCCCTCTTTTGCCATCTCCTTTTCCAGTGCAACCTCTGGAAGGTGTCCATATAAAGTACACACACATCTTGTCTTACAATGAGATCTACTGACATTTACTGACACTGTTGATATGACACACAGATCCTCTTGTTCTCTTGGCTTTCTCAGTGGAGACTCCAGAGGGGTATCATACAAAGCAGGATCAATGAGTTATCAAGCTAACTTGGATAAACAACCAGAAATAACAATGGATTTTCTGGTTCATTAAGAATGCTAAACTTAAATGTTATTAGTTGTTGAGTCAATTACCATTCTCATTTCAATTTTATCTTTTTTTAAATAAGTTATTTCAGAATGTTAAGGCAAGTTAGCTGGCTAACTCATTGATTCTACTTTTGTAGTTAGTCTCACCCACCAGATCTCTCTCTGTAGAGATGTCTGGTTTCACAGCGCCTCAGAATGGGACTTGACAGTGAGTCTATGGCAGGAGCGGCGAAAACAGCCGCTGGTTTTAATTGGCTGATCTCTCAGTCCATCACCATTTAGCATAACCCTTAGAACCTCCCCCCTACATTGTTGACTTCAAAGCGAGAGCAGCGCAAGGTTTTAAACAAGGAAGTTCGGAAAATCTGAAAGTCCACATCTTAGAAATTGTTTACACTTTATATGTCCGAACTCAGAATCAGTTGGGCTTTGCAAAAATAATATGGTCAATGAAATAGATGTATTTTTTCTCATCTAATACAGCTGTAGCAGGCTCGCTCCCTCTGCCACCTCAAATTTAACCACACCCCTTTCAAGTCGCACATTAATGCACACTGTAACCAGGCTCTATGGGCCGTCAATTTGAGTCTGATGACGAGGTTGCTTTGTAGTGTACCCCGCTAGAGGCTGACAAGGCAGCCTGGTCTCATAGACCAGACGTAACATAGTAAATGTAAATCCGGGACACTCAAATTAGTGTGATATGTTACATTTGGTATGGTCACATAAGACACAAGGTTACTTAACTACTTAGGGAGCAGTAGGGCATTTAAGCTAATTAACCTAGGGGGCAGTATTTTGAAGTTCGGATGAAAATGTGTCCAAAGTAAACTGCCTGTTACTCAGGCCCAGAAGCTAGGATATGCACATAATTAGTAGTATTGGATAGAGTTTCTAAAACTGTTAAAATAATGTCTGTGGGTATAACAGAACTGATATGGCAGGTGAAAACCCGAGGGAAATCCATCCGAGATCCGGAAATCCATCCATGCGTTTACCTTGAAAGGAGGAAGAAGAAGTGTATCCACGTGGAGTGAGGAAGTATCTTTTGGGTTTGGCGCAGGCTCGCCTTGGTTTTTTCCTTTTCTATCGCCCAGGTTATTATCCGTGTGACATATTATAGTTAATATACATAATAGTGTACAGAAGGATCGATTAGAAACGTTGTTTGATTAGTTTGGACAAAGTTTATAGGTATATTTTTAACGCTCTATATGTCTTGTATAATGGACGAGTGGACAGTGGATTTTCTGAACAGAACGCGCCAACCAAACGGAGCTTTATGGATATAAAGAGGGACTTTTTCGAAACAAAAGGAACATTGATTGTCTTGCTTGGACACTTCGGTTTGCCATCAGCAGAAGATCTTCAAAGGTAAGCGAAATATTTTAGCTCTTGTTATGTGTTTTGTGACATCCGTGCTGGTTTTCTCTACTCTCATCACCCCATTGGGGAACTATCAATATGGCTGGCTAAGCTTTTCTTCAAAGAAGCATCTTCAAGAGCGAATGGACAGAAAATCAACTCTGTAATTCGATTCAGGACTCCACGACAAGTCACCGGATACGGGACAACTATGAAGAAGGACAACAGTAGAAGATTGTTAAAACCATTTCTGACAAACTGAGTCTTACAATTAATATTATGTCTCTAGTCAATAACCGGTGCAGTGTGTACGTTTATCCCATTTAATTAGCTAGTAAATAAATAGTTAAACCAATTTGTGTAGTACTGAATCATAAGTAAGGCTCTGGATTTTGCAGATCCAAGGAGGTTTCGACTGTTCAGAATGATGATATGATACAAGGTTATGATTAAGTTGACTGTTTATAGATGTGATAGGGAAAGACCTTTTAGAGTTTAATTCGGGAGATGTTAACTATTTAAAGAACCGCTCTCGTGGTGTCCCAGATCCTGTGACAACTTCATTGTTACATGTTTCATTTAATCTGGTAACAACAAACATAGTTAGTTAATTAGATAAATAACAGTCTTCAGATTAATGTTAAAGTGAAGTCACAACATAATATTGTAAATATTTTTTATGTCGTTTTTCAGATAGTAAATGATGCCATGAGTGTCTTTCAAGATATTCTTAGACAATGGGATCAGATCAGAGATGTGGTTCTAATCTGTTTTCCATTGGAACTTGCTGTGTTACGTTTTTCATCTCAATGATGTGACAATGACGAGGACGAGGTGTTTCTGATTACCATGAGTGTGTGCTCAATCCTAATCAAACCCAGAGTTGCAGCATCTACACAGATAACAGTAGAAGTGAGAGAGAGAGAGAGAGAGAGAGAGAGAGAGAGAGAGAGACTGAGGCGCAGGGGTGAGGGAGAGGGAGAGGGAGACTGAGGCGCAGGGGTGAGGGAGAGGGAGAGGGAGACTGAGGCGCAGGGGTGAGGGAGAGGGAGAGGGAGACTGAGGCGCAGGGGTGAGGGAGAGGGAGAGGGAGACTGAGGCGCAGGGGTGAGGGAGAGGGAGAGGGAGACTGAGGCGCAGGGGTGAGGGAGAGGGAGAGGGAGAGGGAGACTGAGGCGCAGGGGTGAGGGAGAGGGAGAGGGAGAGGGAGACTGAGGCGCAGGGGTGAGGGAGAGAGGTGGGGGGGAGAGTCAGAGAGTAATTTTAACATTGGAGACATGATATTACTGGCCCAGCATTTCCATCCTAGAATGGTCAAGTCTTTGGATTGGTCCCTATTCCAGACTACTGTTTATGTTCCTACATTGTTGTCTGCTCCTTTATCCTGGAGGAAGACTTGCAGAAGGTCTGAAATATGTCCCGCTTTGATGTAATGACTTTGCTTTTGTAGGCTTTCTCAAACTATGGAAATATGTGATGTAGTGAAAGTGAATGTGAGAGCTGCTAGAGCTGCCTTCTCAAACATTATCATTGGAGCCATATTAAAGCAGGAATCTGGTGTTTGTTTACTCAGATTTGCTGTGCTTTTGCAATTGTTGGTGAAGCCACACGGTAAGATCAACGTTAACGGCCTAACGGCCTCATCGCCCTCACAGCAGGGGTTGGCTAATAAGCACTAAACAAGGAAAGAAAAACAAAACATATTTTATTTGAATAGATATCGCTTTTTTTCTACTTGGACAATTTAAGGCATCCTGTTAGTTAGATGTGAGGTTCAACAATAACATTCTTCCCATCAGTGCTTGGCTAAACACTGTTTACTCTGAGGTGGTGGTTCAGCTGCTCCTATAGCTCGATATACCACACCTTTTACCACTGGCTCATCGGGATATACGCTATGCAGTGTCAGAGAGAGTAGAGCGATAAAGGGAGAGAGGGACATAGAGGGAGAGACAGGAGTTATCAAATCAAATCAAATTTATTTATAAAGCCCCCCTTACATCAGCTGATGTCACAGAGTGCTGTACAGAAACCCAGCCTAAAACCCCAAACAGCAAGCAATGCAGGTGTAAAAGCACGGTGGCTAGGAAAAACTCCCTAGAAGGCCAAAACCTAGGAAGAAACCTAGAGAGGAACCAGGCTGTGAGGGGTGGCCAGTCCTCTTCTGGCTGTGCCGGGTGCAGATTATAACAGAACATGGACAAGATTTTAAAATGTTCATAAAACAGGCAGAACAGTTGAAACTGGAGAAGCAACACGGCCAGGTGGACTCGGGACATCCAGGTAGGCCTTGAGGAATGGTCCTAATGCTCAGGTCCTCAGAGAGAGAGAGAGAGAAGAAGAAAAAAAGAAAGAAAGAGAGAGATAATTAGAGCGAGCATACTTAAATTCGCACAGGACACCAGATAAGAGAAGAAATACTCCAGATATAACAGACGGACCCTTGCACCCCCGACACATAAACTACTGCAGCATAAATACTGGGGGCTGAGACAGGAGGGGTCGGGAGACACTGTGGCCCCGTCCGACGAAACCCCCGGACAGGGCCAAACAGGCAGGGCCAAACAGGGCCAAACAGTTATACAGTTAATGGATCTCTATGAAGCAGGGAGAGCTGAGATACTGTATCTTTTGATGTTCTACTATATTTGTTTGGCCCTCCCTCTTTCCACTCCCTCTCTCAAATAAGGAGATACTCCCCAGCTTCTGCATTGTAACATACAGACCTCAGCAGACAGATTTGGCTATTCTAACTTGGAGCCTCATAGTAGCCATGCTCAAATAGCTGGGGGAAGTTATTTTTGTATACTTATCTTAGGTACATGACTGCTTCCAAACAAACTGCTAAAACAGCAACCAACTGGCATCTAGACTATTGTATCTTACAGAGTAATTGAGTTCAGTCTATTCTTGTCATAGTGGTATTTACTCACGTCTCACAGTCAAAGCACCCCACTGTAGGACAACAGGCGGATCACTAACTCATCAAAACTAAAACTAATTTGAGACACGAGACAACTTCAATGACTTCAATCAGTCAATTAAGTGCCTGTTTAAAATCACAGCATGGCACTGAGTAGTGGACAACTTTTACTTTAAGTGGAGTCAGATTGTAGGGAGTCAGCAGCATATTTTCTTAGAGGCCGATTCTGACAGTTAAGCGTGCGTAAATACAACATAATACATTTTTTATACACTTTTCTCTCTATGCATATTCTGACCATGAACTACTTAAGCATGAAAATAGCATGTTTTTCACCCGCTATTCGTTTGGGGTGGAGATCAAATAAATGAAGGTGTGGAGGAGGTACAGTGACGGGAAAAAAGTATTTGATCCCCTGCTGATTTTGTACATTTGCCCACTGACAAAGAAATTATCAGTCTATAATTTTAATGGTAGGTTTATTTGAACAGTGAGAGACAGAATAACAACAAAACAATCCAGAAAAATGCATGTGAAAAATGTTATGAATGGAATTGCATTTTAATGATGGAAATAAGTATTTGACCCCTCTGCAAAACATGACTTAGTACTTGGTGGCAAAACCCTTGTTGGCAATCACAGAGGTCAGACGTTTCTTGCAGTTGGCCACCAGGTTAGCACACATCTCAGGAGGGATTTTGTCCCACTCCTCTTTGCAGATCTTCTCCAAGTCATTAAGGTTTCGAGGCTGACGTTTGGCAACTCAAACCTTCAGCTCCCTCCACAGATTTTCTATGGGATTAAGGTCTGGAGACTGGCTAGGCCACTCCAGGACCTTAATGTGCTTCTTCTTGAGCCACTCCTTTGTTGCCTTGGCCGTGTGTTTTGGGTCATTGTCATGCTGGAATACCCATCCACGACCCCCCTGGCTGAGGGAAGGAGGTTCTCACCCAAGATTTGACGGTACATGGCCCCGTCCATCGTCCCATTTATGCGGTGAAGTTGTCCTGTCCCCTTAGCAGAAAAACACCCCCAAAGCATAATGTTGCCACCTCCATGTTTGACGGTGGGCATGGTGTTCTTGGGGTCATAGGCAGCATTCCTCCTCCTCCAAACACGGCGAGTTGAGTTGATGCCAAAGAGCTCCATTTTGGTCTCATCTGACCACAACACTTTCACCCAGATGTCCTCTGAATCATTCAGATGTTCATTGGCAAACTTCAGACGGCCATGTATATGTGCTTTCTTGAGCAGGGGACCTTTATGCGGCGCTGCAGGCTTTCAGTCCTTCACGGCGTAGTGTATTACCAATTGTTTTCTTGGTGACTATGGTCCCAGCTGCCTTGAGATCATTGACAAGATCCTCCCGTGTAGTTCTGGGCTGATTCATCACCGTTCTCATGATCATTGCAACTCCACGAGGTGAGATCTTGCATGGAGCCCCAGGCCGAGGGAGATTGACAGTTATTTTGTGTTTCTTCCATTTGCGAATAATCGCACCAACTGTTGTCACCTTCTCACCAAGCTGCTTGGCAATGGTCTTGTAGCCCATTCCAGCCTTGTGTAGGTCTACAATCTTGTCCCTGACATCCTTGGAGAGCTCTTTGGTCTTGGCCATGGTGGAGAGTTTGGAATCTGATTGATTTATTGTTTCTGTGGACAGGTGTCTTTTATACAGGTAACAGACTGAGATTAGGAGCACTCTCTTTAAGAGTGTGCTCCTAAATCTCAGCTCGTTACCTGTATAAAAGACACCCGGGAGCCAGAAATCTTTCTGATTGAGAGGGGGTCAAATACTTATGTCCCTCATTAAAATGCTAATCATTTTTTTATTTTTTTTATTCTGTCTCTCACTGTTCAAATAAACCTACCATTAAAATTATAGACTGATCATTTCGTTGTCAGTGGGCAAACATACAAAATCAGCAGGGGATCAAATATTTTTCTCCCTCACTGTAGTGCTTTAAAGTATTTTTACTTAAATACTTTACACCCCTGACTGTATATATAAAGAGTTACAATACAACTTTAGCTACTTTCTGGATTGTGCAATTATTTAAACAATTATTCAAGCTCTGTCAAGTTGGTTGTTGATCATTGCTAGAAAGCCATTTTCAAGTCTTGCCATAGATTTTCAAGCCAATTTAAGTCAAAACTGTAACTAGGCCACTCAGGAACATTCAATGTCATCTTGGTAAGAAACTACAGTGCAGGTTTGGTGTTTTAGGTTATTGTCCTGCTCAAAGGTGAATTTGTCTCCCAGTGTCTGTTGAAAAAAAGACTGAACCAGATTTTCTTCTAGGATTTTGCCTGTGCTTAGCTGTAATCCATTTCTTTTTTATCCTAGTCCTTGCCGATGACAAGCATACCAATAACATGATGCAGCCACCACCATGCTTGAAAATATGAAGAGTGGTACGCAGTGATGTGTTGTGTTTAATTTTCCCAAAACATAACACTTCGTATTCAGGACAAAAAGTAAAACACTTTTTTCATGACTTGACTTTCATTAATCTGATGACTGTTATTTATTTAATCCACCAACTATGTTTAATTGTTACTTGATTAAATTCATCACGTAACAATTAACTCATTAGGATTTGGGGCACCACGGAATAAGTTGTTTAACCTGTTACGGATCCAAGTCAAAATACATTTCTATTTACTCCTCAGACACCTTAAAATGTAATCAAACTATAATTTTTCTTTTGGAAAGTATGTTCAATAGGAAACCGATTTTAGCATGTGCACAACTTCGTCATGGCACGCAGAAACACGGATTTCCAAGACTGTGTCCTCTTACAAAAACTGTTATTTCTTATTCGTTTTTGAAGTTACAAGCCTGAACATAGACTGCTGACACCCTGTGGAAGCCATAGGAATTGCATCCAGGGAGCTTTTTTACAATATGACCTTTCTCGTGCATTTCTAAGAGGATGGTCTCTCTCAAAAAAAAGATTTCCCGGGTGTTTTTCTTTGGATTTCCACCTGTCAGTGTTGGTGTAACTGAGTCAGGTTTGCAGGCCTCCTTGCTTGCACCCGCTTTTTCAGTTCTGCCCACAAATATTCTATGAGATTGAGGTCAGGGCTTTGAGATGGCTACTCCAATACCTTTCCTTTTTGTTGTCATTAAGCCATTTTGCCACAACTTTGGAAGTACGCTTGGGGTCATTGTTCATTTAGAAGACCCAGGCTTTAACTTCCTGACTGATGTCTTGAGATGTTGCTTCAATATATCCAAATAATTTTCCTCCCTCATGATGCCATCTATTTTGTGAAGTGCACCAGTCCCTTCTGCAGCAAAGCACCCCCACAACATGATGCTGCCACCCCTGTGCTTCACGTTTGGGATGGTGTTCTTTGGCTTGCAAGCCTCCCCCTTTTTCCTCCTAGCATAACAATGGTCATTATGGCCCAAACAGTTATATTTTTGTTTCATCAGACCAGAGGACATTTCTCCAAAAAGTACGATCTTTGTCCCCATGTGCAATTGCAAACTGTAGTCTGGCTTTTTTATGGCGGTTTTGGAGCAGTTGCTTTACTTTTAGAGTAATAATGTTGGGAAACTGGAGATTCTCTGCACAGCCACAGCTGGGGAGCTGAACTTGGGAGTTAGGCTAATTAACACTGCGATCTCAAACTATATGGTGACGTCATCAGTCACTCTTAAAGGGACAGGCTTTCTTACAAGTTAATAAAACAGAAATTAATATAGAACGGCTGTTTACGATCAACTAAAATGTAGTAATTAATGTTGTTGCATTGGAACTAATGACAGCAAACTATAATTATATTAAGATTCTGATTGGAGTGACAAAATCCGACAAGAAACCTATAGGATAAATCCTTCTGTCTACATATTTCAAGACATGGCATATGAAAGTGCAGCGAGATACCCGATGGTTGGACGATACTTTTCTCGTCAGTCATCTTGAAAAAAAACAATCATCCATCGTTAACACAATGGAAAGGTCAAAGGCTTTATTATCTAAAAGTGCGTGGGCGACGGAGAGAAACAAAATGGTGCGGTTTGAGATCATGTGGTGGAGAGTGACAAGGGCACCTGAGATAGGGGTGTGAGCAGGTGGTTCTGGGCCGGAGTGATGTTGTGGATGTTTGTGTGCGTCTGTATGTTGTCATTTGTATGTGTATGTTTTGTTGAAAAAAATAAACATAAAAAAAAAAAAAAAACTATAGGATCCAATTGGATTACTTTTGATTTCCAAAAGGAAAAGAGTAGTCCAAAAGGAATCCAATAGGATTCTGATAGAGGTGATACAAAATCCTATAGGATTGTGGGAATTACATAGGTTCCAATAGGACTCATTTTATTTCAGTGAAGGCTCCTCAGAGGAGGAAGGCGAGGACCATCCTCCTCAGTGAATTTCATACAAATTGTAATTATAAAACATTTAAAAATTAATACTTCTTACTTCGTACGATACTAAATATAATCACATCACCAAATAACTGATTAAAACACACACTATTTTGCAATGAAGGTCTACAGGAGCCTCAACAGCACTCTGTTGGGTAGCACCATTGTGTAGCCAGAGGACAGCTAGCTTCCGTCCTCCTCTAGGTACATTGACTTCAATACAAAACCTAGGGGGCTCATGGTTCTCACCCCCTTCCATAGGCTTACACAGTAATTATGACAGTTTCCGGAGGACATCTTCCACCTTATCAGAGCTCTTGCAGCATGAACTGAGATGTTGTCCACCCAATCAAAGGATCAGAAAATTAATCTAGTACTAACAGCTACAACTAGCTAGCACTGCAGTGTATAAAGAGTGGTGAGTAGTTGACTCAGAGAGAGAGAAAGACAATAGTTGAACAGTTTTGAACAAATTAATTTATTCCAAAATGAAGGCGAAGCAAGAGAGAGAGCGAGAGAAAGATTTTGTCATTTTTTTCACTTACTTAGCTAGCAAATGCAGCTATCTAGTTTAGCCTTCTGAAATACCCTGCTCAAACAGAGGGATGCTATGTTAGCTAGAGTTTTAGGCGGAACTTGAAAAAAAGGGGGCTATCCCTAAGAAGCTCTAGCTGGCTATGAATTTCCAACACAACACTGGAACTCTTCCAAGTCAAAGTAAGCTTTTGGTATTACTAATTTATTGCCACCGGGGCCCGCAGGTGTAACTGCTTTTTTCTCTTGGTCACATACAGCTGATGTGTTGGGCATTGAAGTCTACAAGGGAAGGGAATAGAAGGAATAGAATGTGGCTGTTATGAGAGTGAACTCTGTTTACGCGTGATCACGGGTGTAGTCATTCCCTCGATTCTGTTGAAAAACGTTTCTTAAACGGAAGCAAATGGAATAAAACGAGGATAAACATACCTGAATTTGTCCAATAGAAACTCTCGTTTGCAACTGTTGGACTAATGGGTACACCCTATATCAGCTAGATGCAGGCAAGAATGTGCAAGGCGGTATTGAATGTCACTGTCTCTCGACTTGTGTTGTAAACTTTCATTCATAGTCTAGGTTGTAGCAACCTCATGATGGGTATAGGGACAATGTGAGTATCATGTAGTAGTCTAAACCTATCGCTGTTAGATTGAACTGGGTGAATGGAATATGAATGAGAGTCATCCAATATGCTGTAACAGAAATAAGGCCATGCTCATGAAAAAAAAATTGTCCTTCATCATCTTAAATGGAGCCACGATCGTTCTTAGAAATGGACCATAGCGAAGCGTGCATGACGTTTTACATATTTATTGAATGTGGAACATACAATAATAACGACGAAACAACAGATCGTAACAATACGTAGCGCTCACACGCACTAACCAGAAACAATATCCCACTGTAACGTCCAGGCCTGAGTGTACAGGCTGGAGTGTTTAGTTTTGTTTTGGTGTAGGGTTTCTTTTGTTCTATGGTGTGTATTTCTATGTTGGAGTAATGGTTCCCAATTAGAGGCAGCTGAGTCTCGTTACCTCTAATTGGGAACCATATATATATTTGGGGTTTGCACTTGAGTTTTGTGGGTTATTGCTTAATGTTATGGTTATCGTGTTTAGGTTCATGCCATCGTGTTTAGGTTCATGCCATCGTGTTTAGGTTCATGCCATCGTGTTTAGGTTCATGCCATCGTGTTTAGGTTCATGCCATCGTGTTTAGGTTCATGTGTCTAGGATGTCTAGGATTTAGCGTTTGTGTTCACGTCATGTTCATCGTTTTTTGTTTTGTTTCGTCTCGTCCCGTTTTCGTTAATAAAGTATGTATTCTGGATACTTCGCTGCGCATTGGTCTGTCCAAGGAGATAATCATGACACCCACCAAAGCAGGTGGGAAACAGAACAACTAAGTATGATCCCCAATTAGAGGTAACGACAATCAGCTGCCTCTAATTGGGAACCATGCACAAAACCAACAACTAGACAAAAAAAAACCTAGTCACGTCCTGACCTAAATCAGGTCAGGACGGTAGTCCAATAGGAAAACAATAGTCCAATAGGAAAACAGTAGTCCAATAGGAAAACAGTAGTCCAATAGGAAAACAGTAGTCCAATAGGAAAACAGTAGTCCAATAGGAAAACAATAGTCCAATAGGAAAACAATAGTTCAATAGGAAAACAGTAGTCCAATAGGAAAACAGTAGTCCAATAGGAAAACAGTAGTCCAATAGGAAAACAGTAGTCCAATAGGAAAACAGTAGTCCAATAGGAATCCAATAGGATTCTGATAGAGTTGATACAAAATCCTATAGGATTGCGGGAATCATATAAGGGTCCACCATTCTTAGTGGTATGCTAGCATGGATATTGGAACATAACCCATATTACACTTAAAGCTGAAATATGTCATCTTTTGAGCGACCCAGCTGAATTCACATAGAAAAGAGAATTACAGATCTGTCATTCTCATACTTTCGGTTTTGTACACCAGCCTCAAACAGCTGAAAATACAATATTTTTGGTTATAGAAAATATATTTCACAGCGGTTTAGATGGTACAATGATTCTCTACACTGTACTTGCTTATTTTGTCACATAAACTGAAATTATGCAAAATATTTTAGTTCTGCTTGTGCAGTACGCTAAGTAGCCTGTAATCCCATGTATTGCTGTATAAAACGGTATTAAATGATCTTCACTTGGAAACATTGATAGGTGACTCAGCTCTTTCTGCATAGTGAACCTTTAAACTGCACTATAACGGGATAATAGCTAAACATAGGAGCACTGTCTAGAGGAGCACTGTCTAGAGGAGCACTGTCTAGAGGAGCACTGTCTGCGTAGTGCACCTTTAAAGTGCACTATAACGGGATAATAGCTAAACATAGCACAAAATAGCATAGCATAGAGGAGCACTGTCTGCAGTATGCAATAGGATGCTATGCTAGCAGCACAGCTTACCTCTGAAAGCAAAACAATATAGCATAGTATTGTACTGCGGAGCACTGTTAGCATAGGATGTTATGCTAGCAGTCCAGCTAATAGTTAAAATGTGAAATGCCACGCTGAAGAAGCTGGCTGTATAGGGAACGGGTCTGTCAGATGAATGCGTGACAAACTCCCATAATTCCATTCAGCGCCTCAGTCGTTTATAGGATGATGCCACCTACTGAGACCAGAGGAGATACAGGCCAAGGAGCTGAGTCACCCATAAACGTTTCCAAGTAAAGATCATTTAATACCGTTTTATACAGCAATAAATGGAATTACAGGCTACTTAGCGTACTGCACAAGCAGACAAACCCTTTAAAACGTTTAAAGAACCAATCTGAAGTGCATTTGCTGCTTGTAACTTTATCAGTTTGTTCAAGTGAGTGTAATTGAAAACGTAGCCTTCCTGTATGTTCTGACTCTGCTAAGATTATGAAGAGATAAGAACTAAGCCCCTGCCCCCTATTCAATCAAACCTGTAATTAGGTTTCATGGACAAATAAAGTAAAATGTATTTCTGTTTATTTTGCCTTTATTTAACCAGGTAAGTCATTAAGAACCCATTCTCTTTTACCATAACGACCTGAAATAAAACCCAAGAGGACATGTGTCTGATTGACGTCGGCTGCCGGGCCCTCTGTGCATGCGTTGTGTTTCTGGGAACTAGGTCTGCAATACAGAAAGAGGGCCTTTAGTGAATGTGGCCCCTATTTTAAAGGCCCCTGTGTTGGTGAATGGAGAGGTGGGATTTGGGTCACCATACCATTCTGTAGTGAAATATAGGAGATGGGGGTTAATTGTTTTATGGCTGAGTGTTTTAAAATGTAGAGGAACTTAAATTGTTTTTGCATATGTTTGTGAAATGACATGGGGCCTCGTCTCAATAAAGAGGCCCTTTGTGTACTCATGTGTTAGTGGATGAAGAGGGTTAGTTTTAGGGGCCCTGTGTTTTCAGACTGACAGAGGTGGAGAATTTATGGTCGAGGAGCAGAGAGGGGCTTATCTTTAGTGCTATAGGGGGATATATAAGATATAGACAGGCACACGAAGAGAGAGAGAGAATTCCAAGAAGCTATCCTTTAGAGTTTTCTGAGCTCGAGTTGAAGGGTCAGACTGACAGCGTCATCCAGAGGTCAGTGGTGCTGGGAGTCGTATAGAGCAGAAGGATGCACACTCCAAAAGAGGACCATAGTAAATCTATCACCCCCCTTGGGGTCTGGCCCCATGCTCCTCACAGCTAGACACTGTAGACTAGAGTAAACACACTGTTCATAACAGCGTCCCCTTCATACTGTCCTAGAATGTCCCAGAATCTCTGTTTCGCCTTGAGTGAGCTGCCTCTCTTTTCTCCCTTTCATTTTCTCACTCTCTTCTTCTTAGATGTACATTATCAGTGCTGGGTAGAGTAGCAAAAGCATTGTGATTTAGTTTAGTTTTACAACAAACAAAAAAAAACACACATAGACCAAAACAATAAACAACTTAACGTTTACATACATTTCCACAAACATTACTCGCTCAAACCTAACTGTTCCCACCGTAGCAAAAGCATTGTGATTCAAACTCACATATGCTTATGTAACGGGCGTTAAGTCACAAGCATACTACTGACGAACACGGCCCGTCAATTCCCAATAATGTATGCCGGTCTGTTACGGTGGAAACTATTCAACAGAATGTGCTTTTCATCATCTTCTATAGAGCTGGAGCACAATATGCCACCTAGACCTCTTTATGTAAGGGAGTAATGGGTGAGATGTCAACCAAGGCTTTAAGCAACACACACACAGAGCTAGTGTGTTACTGAGGTAACGTTTTCCACTGACATTTTG
This sequence comes from Brachymystax lenok tsinlingensis, assembly GCA_030435695.1. Taxonomy (NCBI): domain Eukaryota; kingdom Metazoa; phylum Chordata; class Actinopteri; order Salmoniformes; family Salmonidae; genus Brachymystax; species Brachymystax lenok. Next base: position 1,453,145 of record CM059808.1, read on the forward strand.
CCAGGTCGGTCTGGGAAATGAGGTGGTGACTTCAGTCCATATCCCCATAAAAAGTAAAAAATATAGTCGACTATATAGGACGTGTGCGCCATCGTTGAGCTAAAATACAAGGAACAAATTAAAGTTATGATATAAAATTAAATTAAAGTCAAGGAACAAATTAAAGTTATGATATAAACTCCAACACACCCACCCACTTTTTTTCAGAGCCACATAGAAATATTACAAACACAAAGTAATAAAGAATGAAACTCCCAAATACACATTATTATTTATATGGTGATGGTGCCGTACTGAATGGCTGCCGTCTTGCGAGCTCCGACCCCAACTTTGCTATTTTGCTGTTTATCTTTACTTTTTTGCTTGTGCTATAATTTCTTATGATTGACAAGAACTTTTGAACATTAAATTGTCAGTTATTAACCTCAATTCTGGCGTCAACTTCGACTCATCTGCCCTGGGCTCGTTGTGTAATTCCCACCCAATTCTCAGGCTACCCAAGATGAAACGCTGGCGAAAAAGAGGCAGGAGATGGGGAGTCCTGGTGAGGTCAAGGGGAAGGGAAAACCGGCCACGTCTTCCCTCCATTCTATTGGTCAATCACTTGATAATATGATGGTTGAATTGCTATCAATGGGACTCTCGTAATTGCAATATTCTCTGATTTTCTGAAACATGGCTTTTGGACAAGATACCCCACCTTGGTTATCCAACTCGATGGATTCTCCATTCACCTAGCAGACAGGACATTGGATTCAGGGATATCGAGAGGGGGAGGGGTATGCATCTTCATCAACAGCAAATGGTGTGCTGACTCTAGCACAGTGGAAGTCTTGATTCATTGTTCACCTGTCTTGGAATACCTGATGGTCAAATGCCAACCCTTTTACCTCCTGAGAGAATTTTTATCTGTTATCGTGACTGTGTTATACACTGAGTGTACAAAACATTAGGAACATCATCCTATTATTGAGTTGCACCCCTTTTGCCCTCAGAACAGCCTCAATTCGTTAGGGTATGCCCTCTACAAGATGTCCAAAGCTTTCCACAGGGATGCAGTCCCATGTTGACTCCAATGCTTTCCACAGTTGTGGCAAGTTGGCTGGATGTCCTTTGGGTGGTGGACCATTCTCGATACACTGTTGAGCGCGAAAAACCCAGCAGCCTTGCAGGTTGAGTGTGAAAAGCCCAGCAGCCTTGCAGTTCTTGACATACTCAAACCGTTGCGCCTGGCAGCTACTACCATACCCTGTTCAAAGGCACTTACATATTTTGTCTTGCACATTCACCCTCTGAAAGGGGGTCATAGTTCACCTGGATTCACCTGGTCAGTCTATGTCATGGAAAGAGCAGGTGTTTTGTGTTGTATACTCAGTAAATGTGTATATTCCACCCCAGGACAAGAAAAACAACAAGCTGGCACTTAACGAGCTGTATGAGGCTATAAACAAGCATGAAACCATGCACCCAGAGGTTGCTTTCCTTGTTGCCACTGATTTTTAATTCCTCTTCGTTAAGACAAATGATGCCCAACTTCCATCAATACGTCTCCTTCGCCAATAGGGTTGATAAAGTTGTAGACCACTGTTACTTTACCCACAAGGAAGCATACAAGGCCCTCCCTCATCCCCCCTTTGGCAAATCAAATCATGATTCCTGCTTCCTGTCTACAAGCAGAAGCTAAAACATTAAGTACCCGTGACTCGCTCCATAGAGAAAAGGTCCTCCGTATCGGTGACTGTACTACAGGACTGCTTTGCTAGCTCTGACTGGAATATTTTCCGGATCTCCACTGATAGCAGCGACTTGCTAACCATCACCGGCTTCATTAAGAAATGCATCGCCGACGTTGTCCTCACAGTGAAGGTTTGCTGCTTCCCAAATAAAAAGCACTGGATTAACACGGAGGTCGGCGATAATCTAAAGAACAGAGCTACCGCACACAGGGCTATCGCAGCAAACCCTGAGGCTACGGCTGAGGAAACGAACAAGTACAAGAAGTCCCGCTACGACCTCCACAGAGCCATCAAACAAGCAAAAGGTCAATGTAGGAACAAGGTGGATTCCAATTACACAGGCTCTGACTCCCGCTGCATGTGGCAGGGGCATTACGGATTACAAATCTGCCCAACGATGCCTCCCTGGCAAACAAACTCAATGCATTTTATGCATGCTTTGACAAAAACAACCCCGAGACGTGCATGAGGGCCCTCTCCGTCCCAGGGGTCTGAGGGCCCTCTCCGTCCCAGGGGTCTGGATGACCTCGATCTGAGGCCGACGTGAGTAAAGTTTTTAATCAGGTCAAGACTCGCAAGGCCATGGACCAGACGGCATTCCAAGGTATGTTCTCAAAGCATGCACAGAACAGCTGGCAGGCATCTTCACGGTCATTTTCAACCTCTCCTTGTCCCAGTCTGTAATATCTCAAGCTGACCACCATCATTCCTGTTCCCAAAAACTCTAAGGCTACCTGCCACAATGATTACTGCTCTGTAGCACTCACATCCGTAATCGTGAAGTGCTTTGAAAGGCTGGTTATGGCACACATCAACTCCAATTTGCCTACCACCCCAACAGATCCATAGATGACACAATCTCAATTGCACTCCACACTGCTCTCACCCCCCTAGGTAAGATGAATACCTATGTGAGAATGCTATTGACTACAGCTCAGCAATCAACTCCATAGCCCCCTCCAAGCTCGTCACCAAGCTTAGGACCTTGGGACTGAACACCTCTTCTGTTACTGGATCCTGGACGTCCTGACGGGCCAACTCCAGGTGATGAAGATAGGCAACATCACTTCCGCCACGCTAACCCTCAACACGGGGGACCCTTAGAGGTGTGTGCTTAGTCCTCCCCCGGGACTGCCTGTACATCCAATTCAAGTTTGCAGACGACACTATAGTGGTAGGCTTGATTACCAACAACGACGAGACTGCCTACAGGCAGGAGGTGAGGGCCCTCGGAGTGTGGTGTCAGGAAAATAACCTCACACTCAACGTCAACAAAACAAAGGAGATGATCGTGGAAGGAAACAGCAGAGGGAGCACCCCCCTATCCACATCGACGGGACAGTATTGGAGAAGGTGGAAAGTTTTAAGTTCCTCGGTGTGCACATCACAGACAAACTGAAATGGTCCACCCACACAGAGTGGTGAAGAAGGCGCAACTACTATTACTACTGTTATACTACTACTACTGTTATACTACTATTACTACTGTTATACTACTATTACTACTGTTATACTACTACTACTACTGTTATACTACTACTAATGTTATACTATTACTACTGTTATACTATTACTACTGTTATACTACTACTACTGTTATACTACTATTACTACTGTTATACTACTACTACTGTTATACTACTATTACTGCTGTTATACTACTACTACTGTTATACTATTACTACTACTGTTATACTATTACTACTGTTATACTACTACTACTGTTATACTACTATTACTACTATTACTACTGTTATACTACTACTACTGTTATACTACTACTACTGGTATACTATTACTACTGTTATACTATTACTACTGTTATACTACTATTACCACTGTTATACTACTATTACTACTGTTATACTACTATTACTACTGTTATACTACTACTACTGTTATACTACTATTACTGCTGTTATACTACTACTACTGTTATACTATTACTACTGTTATACTACTATTACTACTGTTATACTACTACTACTACTGTTATACTACTACTTCTACTGTTATACTACTACTACTGTTATACTACTATTACTACTATTACTACTGTTATACTACTACTACTGTTATACTACTATTACTACTGTTATACTATTACTACTGCTGTTATACTATTACTACTGTTATACTACTACTACTGTTATACCACTATTACTACTGTTATACTACTACTACTGTTATACTACTATTACTACTGTTATACTACTATTACTACTGTTATACTACTACTACTGTTATACTACTACTACTGCTGTTATACTACTATTACTGTTATACTATTACTACTGTTATACTACTATTACTACTGTTATACTACTGTTATACTACTATCACTACTGTTATACTACTATTACTACTGTTATACTACTATTACTACTGTTATACTCACTACTACTGTTATACTCACTACTACTGTTATACTCACTACTACTACTGTTATAATTACTACTACTACTGTTATAATTACTATTACTACTGTTATAATTATTATTACTACTGTTATACCACTCATTACTACTGTTATACTATTACTACTGTTATACTACTACTACTGTTATACTTCAATTACTACTGTTATACTACTACTACTATTGTTATACTACTACTATTGTTATACTACTACTTCTGTTATACTACTATTACTACTGTTATACTACTACTACTGTTATACTACTACTACTGCTGTTATACTACTATTACTGTTATGCTATTACTACTGTTATACTACTATTACTACTGTTATACTACTGTTATACTACTATTACTACTGTTATACTACTATTACTACTGTTATACTACTACTACTGTTATACTACTATTACTACTGTTATACTACTACTACTACTGTTATACTACTACTACTGTTATACTACTATTACTACTGTTATACTACTTACTACTGTTATACTATTTACTACTGTTATAATTACTATTACTGCTATAATTACTACTAATGTTATAACTACTATTACTACTACTGTTATACTACTATTACTACTGTTATACTACTATTACTACTGTTATACTACTATTACTGTTATACTACTATTACTACTGTTATACTATTACTGCTGTTATACTACTACTACTGTTATACTACTATTACTACTGTTATACTACTATTACTACTGTTATACTATTACTACTGCTGTTATACTACTATTACTACTGTTATACTACTATTACTACTGTTATACTACTACTACTGTTATACTATTACTACTGTTATACTACTATTACTACTACTGTTATACTACTATTACTGTTATACTACTATTACTACTGTTATACTACTACTACTGTTATACTACTACTACTACTGTTATACTACTACTACTACTACTACTACTGTTATACTACTATTACTACTGCTATACTACTACTACTGTTATACTACTATTACTACTGTTATACTACTATTACTACTGTTATACTACTACTAATGTTATACTACTATTACTACTGTTATACTACTATTACTACTGTTATACTACTACCACTGTTATACTACTAGTACTACTGTTATACTACTACTGTTATACTACTATTACTAATGTTATACTACTATTACTGTTATACTACTACTACTGTTATACTACTATTACTACTGTTATACTACTACTCTTATACTACAATTACTACTGTTATACTACTACTACTACTGTTATACTACTACTACTACTGTTATACTACTATTACTACTGTTATACTACTACTACTACTGTTATACTACTACTACTGTTATACTACAATTACTATTGTTATACTATTACTACTGTTATACTATTACTACTGTTATACTACTACTACTGTTATACTACAATTACTACTGTTATACTACTATTACTATTGTTATACTAGTACTATTGTTATACTACTACTACTGTTATACTACTATTACTACTGTTATACTACTACTACTGTTTTACTACTACTACTGTTATACTACTATTACTAATGTTATACTACTATTACTATTGTTATACTACTACTACTGTTATACTACTATTACTACTGTTATACTACTACTACTGTTTTACTACTACTACTGTTATACTACTATTACTACTGTTATACTACTATTACTACTGTTATACTACTGATGATATTGATTACTGCATTGTTGGGTTTAGAGCTTCAAAGAAAAGCATTTCACTGTACATGTGGATGTGTATAAAAACTTTACACTTGAAATTTATACAACCATAATACAATCGAGCCCATAGAAGTGTATTCCTAGTTTGATGACATCATGGGAATCCTTGGTCACAGTGTGTTGGCAGGGCATGACAGAATAAAGCTGCTGCAGTGAGTGTTCCATTCTATTAATAGTAATTTCACCTTAGACAGGATGAGACGTTGGCCTGGTAGCACAGAGTTACGCTAAAGGCCTGAGAGAACAGAGACTCTTTATACAGACCTAATACCACTCAGCACTACATAGTAGCCTCAGCCTCTTTGTATGTGTGTGAGTTTGCGTACGTGCGCGCGTGTGTGCGTGTCCGTGTACGTGCATGCGTGATGTGTGCATGCAATTGTTTGTGTGTGTGTGTGTGTGTGTGTGTGTGTGTGTGTGTGTGAGAGGACAGACGCTGGGAGACGAGAAGCAAGTACAGGGAGTGAATATTTAATAAAGAACCGACATGAAACAAAACAAGGACAGAGTCTGTACAGGGGAAACAAAACAACATTCATGCTGACACGGGGATGAAACTGAGGAATAGACAGATATAGGGGAGGCAGTCAATAAGTGATGGAGTCCAGGTGAGTCCAATGAAGCGCTGTTGCGCGAAACGATGGTGAGCGCCAGAGAGGGAGAGCGGGAGCAGGCGTGACAGTGTGTGTGTGTGTGTGTGTGTTTGCAGATTACATGTGTATCGTTCTGTCTGGGATGCCACCTTTCCAACAAGTCAGTTCGTCAAATTTCTGCCCTGCTAGAGCTGCCCCTGTCAATGGTAAGTGGAAACGTCTAGGAGAAACGACAGCTCAGCCACGAAGCGGTTGGCCACACAAGCTCACAGAACGGGACCGCCAAGTGCTCAAGCGCATAGCGCGTAAAAACCATCTGTCCTTGTTTGCAACACCCACTACCGAGTTCCAAACTGCCTCTGGAAGCAACATCAGCACAAGAACTGTTCGTCTGGAGATTCATGAAATGTGTTTCCATGACCGAGCAGCCGCACACAAGCCTAAGATCACCATGCGCAATGCCAAACGTCGGTTTGAGAGCTTTAAAGCTCGCCGCCATTGGACTCTGGAGCAGTGGCAATGTGTTCTCTGGAGTGATGAATCACGCTTCACCATCTTGCAGTCCGGCAGACGAGTCTGAGTTTGGTAGATACCAGGAGAACGTTACCTGCACAAATGCTTAGTGCCAACTGTAAAGTTTGGTGGAGGAGGAATAATGGTATGAGGCTGTTTTTCATGGTTCGGGCTAGGCCCTTTAGTTTCAGTGAAGGGAAATCTTAACGCTACATCACACAATGACATTCTAGACGATTCTGCGCTTCCAACATTGTGGCAAGAGTTTGGGGAAGGCCCTTTCCTGTTTCAGCATGACAATGCCCCCGTACACAAAGCGAGGTCCATACAGAAATGGTTTCTCGAGATCGGTGTGGAAGAACTTGACTGGCCTGCACCGAACCCTGACCTCAACCCGATTGAACCCCTTTGGGAAGAATAGGAACACCGACTGCAACCAGGCCTAATCGCCCAACATCAGTGCCCGACCTCACTAATGCTCTTGTGGCTGAATGGAGGCAAGTCCCCGCAGCAATGTTCCAACATCTAGTGGAAAGCCTTCCCAGAAGAGTGGAAGCTGTTATAGCAGCAAAGGTGAGACTAACTTTATATTTATGCCCATGATTTTGGAATGAGATGTTCGACGAGCAGGTGTCCACATACTTGTTGCCATGTAGTGTACATGTATGTAATACTGGGTAGAGACAAGCCTGGCCAAGAACCCTAGACCACTTAGTCCACTCTTAATGAGGGAGAGAATTAAATCATATCAATCATAGAGGTCATTATGGGTGGCTAGGGATAAATATGAACAAACTGTATGTAGTATTACCACTACCAAGAAAATGACTGATTTATTTACATTTGTTGTCCACTTACATTATATCATAATTATTTCAGATTAAAATAAGATTAATCATTCAGTCAGGATTGTACAGAAGTACATCGAATTGAAAACAGGGTCCGACTGTGTGTCAATAGGCTCCATCAGTGAAGCATAAAGTCCACCCTTGCACTAACCCTTGTGATAGGCATTAAAAAGGGCAGAACTGAGTTAAAGAAAGATAATGTTATTAGGGAATAATAATGACTACACTGTTTAAAGGGGAACAGCACCTGCTGATCTGGCCTAGTTTTTTGGCTTGCTCCTCAAGAAATGCTGGCGCCCATGACAGAAGCCAAACGGGTTTGATGTGGGTGTTCCTTAGGTATGTCCTTGCCACCATCAAGACACACCTATCTGTCAGAACCTTGCCGGCAGCTGTTTCCTCCCACTCAATCACAACAAACAAACCTCCTGCAGATTAAGCTCAATAACTACAGACATATGTAAGGTGAGATGCCAGAGGAAGCTTTGAATAGGTCAGTAGCCTACAGACTAATATGACAAGAATGCGATTGCTGAATTTATGTATAAACTAAGTGTTTTGATAACTTTCAAATGTAGTAACAGGTCCATGTAGAATAAACAACTCTTTACATAATACCATATAGGCAGTGTTCTGCTAATGTTCACCTTTCATCTTTCATTGTCATTCCCAGCCGAAACAGATATAGTACCCATCGGCATTTTGTCTGGTGGTAATGAGACTACCTTGGCAAACATGTCGGTGTGGTGTTCCATATACAACAGGAGTTTCCTGATCCTGGTGCAGAATACCCAGGGTTTCTCCCTCCCCATATAGACTGATACCTGATCCTGGTGCAGAATATCCAGGGTTTCTCCCTCTCTATATAGACTGATACCTGATCCTGGTGCAAAATACACAGGGTTTCTCCCTCCCCATATAGACTGATACCTGATCCTGGTCCAGAATACACAGGGTTTCTCCCTCCCCATATAGACTGATACCTGATCCTGGTGCAGAATACATAGGGTTTCTCCCTCCCTATATTGACTGATCCTGGTCCAGAATACCCAGGGTTTCTCCCTCCCCATATAGACTGATACCTGATCCTGCTGCAAAATACACAGGGTTTCTCCCTCCCCATATAGACTGATACCTGATCCTGGTGCAAAATACACAGGGTTTCTCCCTCCCCATATAGACTGATACCTGATCCTGGTGAAGAATACACAGGGTTTCTCCCTCCCCATATAGACTGATACCTGATCCTGGTGCAGAATACACAGGGTTTCTCCCTCCCCATATAGACTGATACCTGATCCTGGTCCAGAATACACAGGGTTTCTCCCTCCCCATATAGACTGATACCTGATCCTGGTGCAGAATACACAGGGTTTCTCCCTCCCCATATTGACTGATACCTGATCCTGGTCCAGAATACACAGGGTTTCTCCCTCCCCATATTGACTGATACCTGATCCTGGTCCAGAATACACAGGGTTTCTCCCTCCCCATATTGACTGATACCTGATCCTGGTCCAGAATACACAGGGTTTCTCCCTCCCCATATAGACTGATACCTGATCCTGGTGCAGAATACACAGGGTTTCTCCCTCCCCATATAGACTGATACCTGATCCTGGTCCAGAATACACAGGGTTTCTCCCTCCCCATATAGACTGATACCTGATCCTGGTACAGAATACACAGGGTTTCTCCCTCCCCATATAGACTGATACCTGATCCTGGTCCAGAATACACAGGGTTTCTCCCTCCCCATATAGACTGATACCTGATCCTGGTGAAGAATACACAGGGTTTCTCCCTCCCCATATAGACTGATACCTGATCCTGGTCCAGAATACACAGGGTTTCTCCCTCCCCATATAGACTGATACCTGATCCTGGTGAAGAATACACAGGGTTTCTCCCTCCCCATATAGACTGATACCTGATCCTGGTGCAGAATACATAGGGTTTCTCCCTCCCCATATTGACTGATCCTGGTCCAGAATACCCAGGGTTTCTCCCTCCCCATATAGACTGATACCTGATCCTGCTGCAAAATACACAGGGTTTCTCCCTCCCCATATAGACTGATACCTGATCCTGGTGCAGAATACACAGGGTTTCTCCCTCCCCATATAGACTGATACCTGATCCTGGTACAGAATACACAGGGTTTCTCCCTCCCCATATAGACTGATACCTGATCCTGGTCCAGAATACACAGGGTTTCTCCCTCCCCATATTGACTGATACCTGATCCTGGTCCAGAATACACAGGGTTTCTCCCTCCCCATATAGACTGATACCTGATCCTGGTGCAGAATTCAATTCAATAATGAAAAAAGACAATACAAGTCAAGGTGGTGTCTAGTGAAAATTTTCCAGGTCTCTCTCCATTCAGAGACGTCAGTATCAAGCCCTTCTGTCAGAGTGCCAGGTCTCTCTCCATTCAGAGACATCAGTATCAAGCCCTTCTGTCAGAGTGCCAGGTCTCTCTCCATTCAGAGACATCAGTATCAAGCCTGTCTGTCAGAGTGCCAGGTCTCTCTCCAATCAGAGACATCAGTATCAAGCCCATCTGTCAGAGTGCCAGGTCTCTCTCCATTCAGAGACGTCAGTATCAAGCCCGTCTGTCAGTCTCGACTTCATCACATCATCTTGCAAGTCTCCATGTGCTGACTCCATACATGTTTCTGTGAACACATACACACATGGTCACGGTTCTATCACCAATGGCAGTTCGGTGAGGTAATATCTGACACACAAACATACACTGAGTATACAAAACATTAAGAACACCTGCTCGTTCCATTATATAGACTGGCCAGGTGAAAGCTATGATCCCTTATGATCCCTTATGTCACATGTTAAATCCACTTCAATCAGTGTCGATGAAAGGGAGGAGACATGTTAAAGAAGGATTGTTATGCTTTGAGGCAATTGAGACATGGATTGTGTATGTGTGCCATTGAGAGGGTGAATGGGCAGGACAAAATATTGAAGTGCCTTTGAGTGGGGTATGATAGAAGGTGCCAGGCGGATAGGTTTATGTCAAGAACTGCAACGCTGCTGAGTTTTTCACACTCAACAGTTTCCCCGTGTGTATCAACAAAGGTCCACCACCAAAGGACATCCAGCCAACTTGACACAACTGTGGGAAGCATTGGAGTCAACATGGGCCAACATCCCTGTGGAACGTGTTCTATACCTTTTAGAGTCCATGCCCCGACGAATTGACACACACACTCAGCTGGGCAGTGTGTCCCTGCAAGACCATTGAAAAGTGAACTGGTAATCTATCTCACCCTACAAAATACACTTTCAGGTAGAGTATGACATTGTCCCTAGATGCTGATCTACAGTCAATTTAGAGTTTTCACCCAGTATGGTCAAATTTAGGATTTGCAGAATGGGAAACAGATCCTAGATCTGTGCCCTACAAGTAACTTCCATCTGGAGCTCACGTGCAGGCAGCATTATTTAACGGCTGGGGTTTACAGGGGTGAAGGCATTGCAGCTCAGCAATTATTCAGGAGCGGCCGCCGGAGGGGTTAGGGGGGTGCAGCACCTTTGTTCTTCTCTGACAGACAGACCTGGTGTGTTCGGGGACTGTTTTACTACCTGGAACACAGCCCAGTCTAGTGAGACGCAGATGGGCCTCTGTGTGAACTACACCTGTACCTGGTTACAGGTAAACTGACACCACCAATGGCCTCTCAGTGAATCAAATGCTAATGTGTACTATCTGTACTATACCGGTCAGATAGCACTGGACCCAATGCCGCTAATAGAATTACAGGGGGGATCATGAATGTCATGTAAAGAATGATATGTATTTACAAATAAATCAGCTGTATAGGATCAGTCCCTGAAACACAACTGAAAAAAAGAATTTAAGTTTATTTAAGCAGCATTGCGTTTGTCCTCCAGTGAAAGTACATTTTCAGTTCCACAATTTAGCAAGAAATAATGCAATAAGCAAACATGTCATTGATACAGCTAAATGAAACAAAGTTAGTTTGTGTAATAATCCCAAAAGAGGAATAGTCCACAGATTCAACCACAAAGACCAGGCAGGTTTTCCAATGCCTCCGCAAAGAAGGCCCATATTGGTAGATGGGTAAAATTTTAAAAAGCAGACATTGAATATACCTTTGAGTATGTTGAAGTTACACTTTGGATGGTGTATCAATAAACCCAGTCACTTCAAAGATACAGGCGTCCTTCCTAACTCAGTTGCCGAAGAGAAAGGAAACTCAGTGATTTCACCATGAGGCCAATGGTGACTTTTAAAAAAAGTTACAGAGTTTAATGGCTGTGATAGGAGAAAACTGAGGATGGATGAACAGTATTGTAGTTAATGTTCCAAAACATGCATCCGGTTTGCAACAAGGCACTAAAGTAATACTGCAAAAAAAATTGGTAAAGCAATTAACCTTTACCCTGAATACATAGTGTTATGTTTGCGGCAAATCCTATACAACACATTACTGAGTACCACTTTTCCTATGTGATGTAAAATGAATTGCTTCCAATAATTTATATATATGGTAACCTGGCGGGTAGGAGTGCTGGGCCAGTAACCGAAAGGTTGATGGATCGAATCCCTGAGCTAACAAGGTAAAAATCTGTCATTCTGCCCCTGAGCAAGGCAGTTAACACACCATTCCCCGGGTGCCGAAGACGTGGCTGTTGGTTAAGGCAGTCCTCTGCACCTCTCTGATTCAGAGGGGTTGGGTTAAATGTGGAAGACCCATTTCAGTTGAATACATTCAGTTGTATATAGGTATCTCCCTATATACACTATATGACTGACAGGGGGTGCTGTTTGGAAGCCACCGTGCCTCCATCTTGGTTCTCCTCCTCCATTGTAAAACATATTTTGGAAGCAATAGAAATGCATTTATTAATGTTTACATTTGTTTTTGAAACGTTTATTCTATTACAGACACCTTAATGCATACTTTAGAATTATATTATGTGAGCTAAACAAAAACAACAACAAAAAGTTTGTTATAAGTTATAATTCTACTGTCCCCACTACAAAGAAAATACTTAAATGTGTGTGATTTTGTCCTTTAAACATTGAATTGAAACACTGTAGAATTCCATTCATTCCTATGGAGGAATGCTCTTTCTGGGGTGTGCCAATATGGCCGACCGGTGTCTTCAAAGCCTCTGTAATAAAGACTCTACTCTACTATAGTATTATTGTTTATTTAGCCAAAAATGACACATTTAATTGTGAATCCAACCAGAACACTGACCTAACCTGTAATCATGAATAATAATGCTCCAACCCAAGGCTGTGATTATAGGCACACATCTGACCCCAAAGGCAACCACCATTAGCAGCAACATGTAATTTGTGTTCGGCTTGTGAGGGAGAGTTTCGATATTATCTTAATTTTTTTACAATAGCAAGCCCACAATTCAGCAGCTGAGAGGGAAAAGCTAATTATACACACCAACTTTACCCCTCTCTCTAAAAGGCAAGTGTTTCAACTACATACATGACGTCCTGTGGTATTGTGACCATAGAGATCCTATTAAATAACTAGAGGAGCTATGTCATGAGCCCTCAAAATCAGTCGAATTGGAATTATTGGCAGTAGAGGCATAGGTGATGTATTTCCTGCTTTTACTTATGCAGGAAAATAAAAGTAAGGCATGTGATGTATCAGAAATTGTGTATTGGAAATGTAGTCAACCTAAAATATTGTCATATGATTACAAATACAGTTTACATGGGTTTTATAAACGTTTATATACATGTCCCCCCTAAAGGCGATTGAACCAGGATTTGACCGTGTTTGACCGCAGTAAAACAGAGCTGTTATGACTGTACATTGGCATGGGTCCAACCATGTATTTGTCATTTAAACTCATTTCTTCCCCACAACATCCTTAGTTGGAGTTTCTAAAACTGTTAAAATAATGTCTGTGAGTATAACAGAACTGATGTGGCAGGTGAAAACCTGAGGAAAATCCATCCGGAATGTATTTTTATTTTTAGGTCACAGTCTTTCCATTGACTCCCTATTGACTATACATGACAATAGCGTCCAGATTGCAGTTTCTATGGCTTCCACTAGATGTCAACAGTCTTTAGACATTGTTTCAGGCTTGTTTTTTGAAAAACAAACAAGAATTGTAGTTTTTCCAGGTGGCTCATGATAAGGACACTAGTGTTTTGGCACACGTGAATGGATGCGCGCTCTTCGTTATTTCTCTTCCCTACTGAACATACTGTTCTTCGTCTGAAATATTATTGTTTATTTAGATATTAGACAACATGAGGATTAATTAGAAACATCGTTTGACTTGTTTGGATAAACTTTACCGGTAACTTTTTGGATTTCTTTGTCTGCCTGTTGATGTAACTGTCCGGGGTGTGTGGAAGGAGTCAGGCGCAGGAGATATGCAAAAATGAGTATATTTTAATGTAGATATATACTCAATCAAACCAAAACCCCAAAATAAACACGGGTATGACACATAACCGAGTAATTTAATAAACAAACCAAATGCCCTACACAGAGCACAGAGTAAACGGGTAGCAACCTACACAGTCTAAGACAAAACAATCACGCACAAGGGAAGACGGGAAAAGGAGGAAATTATAACAGGGGCGTGATTGGGAGAAAATACAAAACAGGTGTGAACAATCAAAACCAACACAATTAGACACACAGGAAGGAATCGGTGATGGTTAGAAAACCGGTGACGACTTAACGCCAACACCGCCTGAACAGGAAGAGGGACCGACTTCGCTGAAGTCGTGACAGTACCCCCCTTGACGCTGGCTCCAGCGGCGCGCCGACACCAGCCTCGGGACGGCCCGGAGGGCGAGGCGCAGGACGATCCGGCCGGCGGAGATGAAACTCCCTTAACATATTTGGATCCAATATATCCTCCTTCGGGACCCAGCACCTCTCCTCCGGTCCGTACCCCTCCCACTCCACAAGGTACTGAAGGCCCCCCACCCAGCGTCTCAAATCTAAGATGCAGCGAGACGGAATACACCGGGACCCCCTCGATGTCCAAAGGGGGCGGAGGGACCTCCCTCACCTCAGAGTCCTGGAGCGGACCAACCACCACCGGCCTGAGGAGAGACACATGGAACGAGGGGTTAATTTTATAATCAGGGGGAAGCTGTAACCTGTAACACACCTCGTTCACTCTCCTCAGGACTTTAAATGGCCCCACAAACCGCGGAGCCAGCTTCCGGCATGGCAGGCGGAGGGGCAGGTTTCGGGTCGAGAGCCAGACCCTATCCCCCGGTGCGTACACCAGGGCCTCACTGCGGTGACGGTCCGCGCTGGTTTTTTGACGCTTCACGGCCTGTTGAAGGTGACCTGTGACAGCCTCCCAGGTCTCCTCCGCGCGCTTAAACCACTCATCAACCGCAGGAGCTTCGGGTCTGACTCTGATGCCATGGTGCCAGAACCGGCTGATAACCCAACACCACCTGAAAAGGGGAGAGGCTAGTTGAGGAGTGGCGAAGTGAATTATGCGCCATTTCTGCCCAGGGTACAAACCTCACCCACTCTCCCGGCCGGTCCTGGCAATATGACCGCAAAAACCTGCCCACGTCTTGATTGACTCTCTCCACCTGCCCATTACTCTCAGGATGAAAACCTGAGGTAAGGCTAATCGAGACCCCAATTTTTCCATAAAACCCTCCAGACTCTCTGACGTGAACTGGGGACCTCGATCAGACACTATATCCTTGGGTATACCATAGTGCCGAAGACATGGTGAAACAGGGCCTCCGCAGTCTGTAGGGCCGTAGGGCAGACCGGGCATCGGAAGGAGACGACAGGACTTAGAGAAACGATCCACAACGACTCAGGATCGTGGGTATTCCCTGAGAAGGAGGAAGATCCGTTAAGAAATCCACAGATAGATGTGACCATGGTCGTTGTGGAATAGGTAAAGGTTTTAGCTACCTCTAGGTAGGTGTCTAGGAGCCTTACTCTGGGCACACACCTGACAGGAGGAGACATAAAACCTCACGTCCCTACCTAAAGTAGGCCACCAGTACCCAGTCAGACAGCGCACTGTCCGACCAATCCCCGGATGACCAGAGGAGGGTGACGTATGGACCCATGAGATCAACTGGTCACGGACAACAGTCGGAACGTACATACGCCCGGCGGGACACTGGGGGGGAGCAGGCTCAGTACGTAACGCCTGCTGAATGTCCGCGTCCAGCTCCCACACCACCGGTGCCACAAAACAGGAAGCTGGGAGTATGGGAGTTTGATCCATGGGCGCGCCTCTGTATCATACAACCGACAGTGCATCTGCCTTCTTATTCTGGGAACCTGGTCTGTATGAAATGGTAAACACAAACCGAGTAAAAAACATGGCCCACCTTGCTTGACGAGGATTCAATCTCCTCGCTGCCCGGATGTACTCCAGGTTACGGTGGTCAGTCCAGATGAGAAAAGGGTGTTTAGCCCCCTCAAGTCAATGTCTCCACACCTTCAGAGCCTTAACCACAGCCAACAACTCCCGGTCCCCCACATCATAATTACGCTCCTCCGGACTAAGCTTCTTAGAAAAAAAAGCACAGGGGCGGAGTTTCGGGGGGGTGGCCGAGCGCTGAGAGAGCACAGCTCCAATCCCTGCCTCGGAAGCATCCACCTCTACTATGAACGCTAAAGAAGGATCCGGGGGAGCCGAAACGAACAGCTCCCTCAGTTTCCTAAAAGCTCTGTCCGCCTCCACTGACCACTTCAGATGCACCGGACCCCCCCTCAGCAATGAGGTAATGGGAGCCGCGACCTGACCAAAGCCCCGGATAAATCTCCGTAATAATTGGCAAACCCTAAAAATCGCTGCACCTCTTTACCGTGGTGGAGTCGGCCACCCCGCACGGCATCAATACGCCACTCTCCATTTCCACCCCGGACGTGGAAATGCGATGTCCTAGAAAGGAAACGACCTGCTGGAAAAACAAGCATTTCTCAGCCTTGACGATAAATCATGTTCCAACAGTCTTCCAAGTACCTTGCGAACCAAAGACACATGCTCGGGCGCTGTAGCGGAGTATATGAGGATGTCATCAATATACACCACTACACCCTGCCCGTGCAGGTCCTGGAAAATCTCATCCACAAAAGATTGGAATACTGCGGGAGCATTCATCAGCCCGTATGGCATGACACGGTACTCATAATGGCCTGAGGTGGTACTGAAAGCTGTCTTCCACTCGTCTCCTTTCTGGATATGCACCAGATTGTATGCGCTCCTGAGATCCAGTTTCGTGAAGAAGCACGCCCCGTGCATTAACTCCATCACCGAAGTGATGAGAGGCAGCGGGTAACTGTACCTCACCGTTATTTTATTAAGACCTCGATAATCAATACACGGGCGCAAACCCCCATCATTCTTATTCACAAAAAAGAAACTCGAGGAGGTGGGTGAAACGCAGGGCCTAATGTACCCCTGACTCAGCGATTCAGAGATATGTGTCCATAGCCTCTTTCTCAGCTTGCGACAGGGGATACACGTGACTCTTAGGAGGTGCAGCGTCTACCAGGAGATCTACCGCACAATCCCCTCGTCGATGGGGTGGTAATTGAGTCGCCTTCTTCTTACAGAAGGCGAGAGCCAAATCGGCATATTCTGGGGGGATGTGCACAGTGGAGACATGGTCTGAACTTTCCACCGTGGTTGCACCCACGGAAACTCCTACACACCTCCCTGAGCACTCCCGCGACCACCCCGTGAGAGTCCTCTGTTGCCATGAAATAATAGGGCTATGCAAAGCTAACCAGGGAATACCCAATACCACCGGAAATGAAGGAGAGTCAATGAGAAAGAGACTAATTCTCTCCTCATGACTTCCCAAGCGCCACCATCACAAGAGAGATGGTAATCTCCTCAATCAATCCAGATCCTAATGGTCTGCTATCTAAAGCGTTCACTGGAAAAGGTCTAACCACCTGTTTTATGGGGATTTCTAAATTTAACGCTAGCACTCTGTCAATAAAATTCCCAACTGCACCTGAATCGACGAGTGCCTTATGCTGGGAATACGGAGAATATTCTGGGAAACACACAGACACAAACAATTGGCTAACAGAGGACTCTGGATGAGAGTGGTGCTTACTCACCAGAGGTGACGCCAGAGTACACCCGCCTGCCGTCTCCTCTCCTAGAAGCACCAACCCTGCACCGACCAGCAGTGTGCCCCCTGCGGCCACAGATGGTACAGGTGAAGGTTCCTCCTCTGGTCTCCCTACTTGCTGCCCCTCCTAGTTCCATAGGCTCTGGAGAGGGAATGCCGGAGGGTAAGGTCGACAGGACCCTCTCTGGACGTCCGCGGGTGACCAACAGATTATCCAGCCGTATGGAGAGGTCTACCAGTTGATCGAATGTCACCGTGACGTCTCTGCAGGCCAGTTCCCGCCGGACGCCCTCGCCGTAGGCTACACCTATAATGGTCGATGAGGGCCCTGTCGCTCCAGCCCGCCCGGCAGCCAAAGTCCGAACTCAAGAGCAAACTCCTGAGCGCCTTGTCCCCTGTCTCAGATGGAAGAGCCGCCTCGCCGCTCTCCCTCGGGAGGATGATCGAATACCGCCGGAAGCGACGGGTGAAATCTTCAAAGTGGTCCAACGCTATGCCTCCTCTCTCCAGACGGCGTTGGCCCACTCCAATGCTCTCCCAGTGAGACAGGAGACAAGAGCGGACACTCTCTCCCTTCCTGAGGGAGCTGGATGCACGGTGGCCAAGTAGAGGTCCAGTTGTAATAAGAACCCTTGACACTGTGCTGCTGTTCCATCATACTCCCTGGGAAGGGAGAGACGAATCCCACTGGATCCAGAGTCCGGAGATGGAGGGATCTCCAGACTTGAGTTGGGTAGTCGACGCGCTGGAGCGATCTCCCGTCTCTCCAAGCGGTCCAATGTTTGGACTACGCGATCCATCGCGGTCCCAAGTTGTTGTAGCATCGCAGAATGTTCAAGAACGCTGCCTCGACTCCTTGGCCAGGGTTTCCTGCTCCCGCTGACTCCATAATTCTAAGGTGCGTGATTTCTGTAACTGTCCGGGGTGTGTGGAAGGAGTCAGGCGCAGGAGATATGCAAAAATGAGTATATTTTAATGTAGATATATACTCAATCAAACCAAAACCCCAAAATAAACACGGGTATGACACATAACCGGAGTACCGAATAAACAAACCAAATGCCCTACACAGAGCACGGAGTAAACGGGTAGCAACCTACACAGTATAAGACAAAACAATCACGCACAAGGGAAGACGGGAAAAGGAGGAAATTATAACAGGGGCGTGATTGGGAGAAAATACAAAACAGGTGTGAACAATCAAAACCAACACAATTAGACACACAGGAAGGAATCTGTGATGGTTAGAAAACCGGTGACGACGAACGCCGAACACCGCCCGAACAGTAAGAGGGACCGACTTCGGCTGAAGTCGTGACAGTTGAACGACTGGATTACAGAACTCCCTGGCGCTAACTAAACAGAATTTCTGGGATATAAAGAAGGACTTTATCGAACAAAACAACCATTCTTTGTGTTCCTGGGACCCTTGGGATTGCAAACAGGGGAAGATCTTCAAAGGAAAGTGATTTCTTTTACAGCTATTATTGATTTTGAAACGCCTGTGCTGGTTTGAACAATATGTTGGAAGTGGGGCGCTGTCCTCCGATAATCGAATGTTCTGCTTTCACCGTGAAGCCTATTGTAAATCCGACAACGTGGTTCGATTACCAAGATTCTACGCTTTTGAATGGTGTATAACACTTGTATTTTCATGAATGTTTAATATTACTATTTTTGTAATTTGAATTTGGTGCTCTGCATTTCATCGGATGTTGTCGTAGGTGGGACGCTAAGAGGTTTTTAGGCAATGGCTTTTTTCTGGACACTCTTTCGTAAAGCCCAGGTCTGTGGAGTGTACGGCTTAAAGTGGTCCTATGGACAGATACTCCATACTCCACTGTGTAGCTTTGCAGCTCCTTTAGGGTTGTCTTTGGTCTCTTTGTTGCCTCTCTAATTAATGCCCTCCTTGCCTGGTCCATGAGATTTGGTGGGTGGCCCTCTCTTGGCAGGTTTGTCAATTGGTGCCGTATTCTTTAAATTTTTTAATAATGGATTTAATGGTGCTCCGTGGGATGTTCAAAGTTTCAGATATTTTTTTATAACCCAACCATGATATGTACTTCTCCACAACTTTGTCCCTGACCTGTTTGGAGAGCCTCTTGGTCTTCATGGTGCCGCTTGCTTGGTGGTGCCCCTTGGTGGTGCCCCTTGGTGGTGCCCCTTTTTTCATTTCACTTCACCAATTTGGAATATTTTGTGTATGTTCATTACATGAAATCCCCAGAAAATCCATTTAAATTACAGGTTGTAGCGCAACAAAATAGCAAATAGTGTTCTTGGGCACAGGGACTATTGTGGTCTGCTTGAAACATGTGGGTATTACAGACTCAGACAGGGAGAGGTTGAAAATGTCAGTGAAGACACTTGCCAGTTGGTCAGCACATTGTGTGAGGACATCATACAGCCTTAGCATGTATTACAAATCAGAACATATAGCCCAACGTTTGTATCACAACTACAGTTGCATAAATAACTCTAAATTAAGCATACAGTATAGGAGGACTTGTTTCTTTGTTAATTGCTCAACACAGAACAGTCGCCTGTGGCCTGACAAGGTACAGAACGGATCGGCAGGCTCAGGGTAAGGCACGCAGAAACAGGAGACAAAGGGCTGTGAGACATGGGTTTGATCCTAGACACCTGAAAAGTGTGATGTATACGGAAGGTACGGGGCAATGTAAGACGAACAGCAGAGGGGCTAATGATCTTGGAGATGGGGAACGGGCCAATAAACCGGTGGGAAAGTTTGAGGGACTCTCGGGTGGACAGCCATACCCTCTGCCCGGGGAGCCGGGGTCCAGTGGTGGTCCGCTTGGGCTTTTTCAGGTATGACGACAGTGGCGGACAAACATCTGGGCTGAGGGGATGCCGACCTCTTACTCTTGCTCAGGGAAGAGCGGGGAATGATAACCCAGGGAACACACAAAGGGCGAGAGACCCGTGGCAGAGCAAGGAAGGGCGTTGTGGGCATATTCGACCCATACTAGTTGCTGGCTCCAGGTGGTGGGATTGGCGGAGACCAGACAGCGAAGAGTCATCTCTAGGTCCTGGTTGGTTCGCTCCGACTGGACGTTGGACCGGGGGTGGAACCTGGAGGACAGGCTGGCCGATGACCCAAGGCCTTCTGGGACAAGAACTGAGGACCCTGGTCGCAGACCATGTCCACTGGGAGTTAGGATGGCGGTGTTGCCATCAGACGGGGGGAGACCCGTGACAAAGTCCAGGAATATGTAAGACCAGGGACGGTGAGGAACAGGCAAATGTTGAAGGCGACCAGCCGGAGCGTCTTGTTCTGCGCACAGATCATTAATGCGGCAGAGATGTCAGGAACCATGGTAGGCCACCAAAAGTGTTGTCGTACAAAGGCCAGGGTCCGATGGGTGCCCGGGTAGCAGGCAAGCTTGAAGGAGTGGGTCCACTCCAGGATCAAGGAGCAGACAGCGTCAGGGACAAACATCTGGTTATCTGGGCCCCCCCTTGGGTTCGGCTGGGAACGCCTCACAAACCTTCTTCTCTATTCCCCAGCTGAGTGCTGTCGCCAGACATGAGGTGGGAAGGATGTTCTCGAGTTCTGGGTGTGTAACCGCTGGGCTATAGCGGCGTAACAGCGCATCCGGCTTGACATTCTTGGATCCCGGTCAGTATGAGAGGGAGAAGTTGAACCAGGTGAAAAGCAGGGCCCACCTAGCTTGCCTGGAATTGAAACGCTTGGCGATGCGGAGATATTCAAGGTTCTTGTGGTCTGTCCACACAATGAACGGATGTTGTAACTTGAGGTCTAGTGCAGAACGCTGGGACAGGACAGCCCCCACTCCGACATCAGAAGCATCGGCCTCCACCTGGCGGGATGGGTCAGGATGAACCAAGACGGGAGCTGTGGTGAAACGGTGTTTGAGATCCCAGAACGCCCAGTCAGCAGCTGGGGACCACATGAATGGAACATTGGGAGAGGTGAGTGCAGATGGGGGAGCCCAGGGTGCTGTAACCCTGGATAAAGCTGCGATAAAGTTGGAGAATCCCAGGAAACGTTGCAGTTGCTCTCTGGGCGTAGGCTGGGGCCAATCCACCAACGATCTCACCTTCCCGGGATCCATTTGTACACTCCCTGCAGCGATGATGTAACCCTGGAAGGGGATGGTGGAGCGATGGAATTTTCTGTTTATTACAAAAAGCTGGTTCTTTGGACGTCAGACGTGGAGCACGTGTTCTTGGGCGGAGCGGGAGAAAACAAGGATGTCGATGAGATAGACGAAGATGAACCGGTTAAACTTGTCATGGAGAACATCATTCACCAGAGCCTGGAACAGAGTAGGGGCTTTGGTAAGGCCAATTGGCATGACCAGATACTCGTAGTAACCGCTGGCCGTATTGAATGGAGTCTTTTCCACTCGTCCCCTTCCCGTATCCACACCAGGTGATAGGCTTTCCGTATGTCCAGCTTGGAGAGCATAGTGGCCCCCTGGAGCGTAGAGGTCGGAGAGGTCTGGGGCAACTACGGAACCCACAGGAAGACGTCCCGGGGCAGGCTGCGCTGGCTTCAGGCAATGAGCATGGCAGAATGGGCTCCAGCCCATGATGGTATCAGCAGACCAGTCAATAGAGGGGATTGTGTCGCTGGAGCCAAGAGAATCCCAATACCACGGGAACCTGAGGACTTAATAAGCAGGAATTGGATCGTCTCGATGTGGTTCCCTGACACACGTAGGTTGATGGGGTTGGTATTGTGGGTGACCCGGCTAGCGCCCCACTCCCGACACTACCCAGTGAAATGTAAGGCGCCAAATTCAAAATCCAAAAGTTGAATTATTAAACATTCATCAATATACAAGTGTTGCATAGTCATCAAAAGCTCTGATTCTTGGCAATATCACAGCGTTGTCAGATTTCAAAAAGGCTTCACGGCGAAAGCACAACATTTGATTGTTTGAGGATAGCCCTTCTCATATTTTATGCATTAGCATAAATCCATAACCAAAGCGGGTCTCATAAAACGCATATAATCGCTAATATAAAATCTCTTACCTTTTGAAGAACTTCTGCTGAGGGCTTCGAAAGTGTCCAACGAAGACATCCAATGGTTCTTTTGTTAGAAAAAGTCATTTATTATATCCATAAATCTCTGTTTGGTTGGCGCGCTATGTTCATAAAATACAGCGTCCACCCGCCCATTGAACCGTGAAGAGAACACGTTCAACCTATACCTATACACTTGCCCAAGAACACTTGTCCAAGCCCGTGAACGCGCCTCCTCTTCTGTTTACATCCGGTGACCAGTTCGAAATTCTTCTTCTATTACCATCCAGAGCAACCTAACATCACCAAACACTGTCTAGAGACTGTTGACATCCAGTGGAAGCAATAGGTACTGCAATCTTACTCCCATATATGGCTGTTTTCAATAGGGAGGGGCTCAAAATGAGGCAATGTGTCAAAAACACTTTTTCCAGGACAGACATTCCTCGGGTTCTTGCCTGCTGTATCAGTTCTGTTATACTCACAGACAATATTTTAACACTCTTAGAAACTTCAGAGTGTTTCCTATCCAATAGTACTAATTATGTGAATATCCTAGTTTCTGGGCCTGAGTGGCAGGCCTTTTACTTTGGGCACGCCAGACTCTCCAAAACCGACACCTCCGCTGCCGCTCCCTAAGAAGTTAAGGTAGCCTCGGGTTCTCTTGGGAATGGAGCCGTCGGGGACTTCCGGGATGTCTCGGAGGCGAGGTGGAAGCCTTGAACTAGAAAAAGACTAGAAAACTAGAAGGAACTAGAAAAAGACAGGAGCAAGGGGAAAAACTCTGGTAGGCTTGACGAACAAAAAAATTGTAACAGGCAAACAGAGGACACTGGTATAAATACACTGGGGGTAATGGGGAAGATGGGCGACACCTGGAGTGGGGTCTAGACAAGCACAAAGACTGGTGAAACAGATCAGGGTGTGACAGAGAGACCTGAAAATAGCTGTGCAGCAACGCTCCTTATCCAACCTGAGAGAGCTTGAGAGGATTTGCAGAGAAAAATGGGAGAAACTCCCCAAATACAGGTGTGCCAAGCTTGTAGCGTCATACCCAAGAAGAGCACTCAGGACCTCAGACTGGGGCGACGGTTCACTTCCAACAGGATAACAATTGATGAGGGGAAAAAATGATTTCTTACATTGTAGAATAAGGCTGTAACTTAACAAATTGTGGAACACATCAAGGGGTCTGAATACTTTCCGAATGCGCTGTACCCCTCTGTTGATATCACATTCAGTTTTCTTGGAGAAGAAGGTATGTAAAAAGGTCAGACTTTGGTTCATATAATTTGTTCATCTTTTAAATACATTGCTACTGTTGCTTTGTCAGGAGAAGTCGAATGTACCTACCAATGAGGAACGTGTGCGCGCGGTCAAATATGTGCATTGTTCGAATCTCTTGCAGCTAGCTACAGTAGCTAGCTAGAGAACGCCAAAGTAACTATATCGCTAGTTAGCTATTATTGCTAAACAGCTAGGCAATTGAACCTTGAAACGACAGAATGATTGCAAATAGTTTACCTTTCAGCATGGTAGTGTTACACATTCTCAAATCGTCAAGCTGGTGAGTGAAATAAACCTAGTTAGCTTCTAGTTCCACTTTTGTTGCCTCAATTTATATACATATAGCTAGCTGGCTAGCTAACTAAAGTAGTTCAAAACCAAAGGCAATCCTGGGTCATGTTCAGTACGAAAACGTTGTGGAACATTGCAGAAATAAATGCAATGACAAGAACTGATGCAGATCTTTATTATATCTGCGAGAGTTATGTTTGTTCATATATCATACATTTGTGTCCTGCTTAACGCGCCCCTGGGGCCTCATTTATCAACCATATATAAATGTCTTACTAAATTATGTCTTACACATAAATTCTAGATTTGTGTGTACAACAAATTATTAGGATTTATCACTGTCGCAACATTTACGCATGTTTTCATTGATAAATCAGATCATACTATTTGTGTGCTCATACTATTTGTGTGCGGAAAATGCCCTCCATTCACCTTTATGGTAACAAAAATGCCCTCCATTCACCTTTATGGTAACAAAAATGCCCTCATTTGGCTGTATGATTTGTAGATGTTGGAACTGGGTCATGATGGTTTATAAGAAAGCAAATATAATGGAACATTTTATCATATTTCTGTATAGGTGTGGGCAGAATGTTTCAATCTTTTGCAGTGACTTTCGAACAAAAAAAATGCATGCTGCCTATAGAGGGCTTGCAGTTTACGTACGACGCCATGTTGAAAGATCTTAAGGCTGCTCAACAGGTTCCTTTTCACTGGGATATCATTTTTTGTGACCCCAAACGCACCTCTTCCACCACTGAGGGTATGTAGCTCAGTGGAGGAGTTCATGCCCTGCATGTTTGAGGCCCCGGGTTCAATCCGCTGCATCTCCATGGAACTTCCAATCTCAGCTTGCCATTCCTCAGTAGTAAAAACAAACCTGCTATACCAATCACACAGGGCCTGTCTCAGCCAAAGAGGATGATGTCAAGCATCTTTTTAAACGGGAGATTGGGTTTGAGATGAGGTTTTACTGAGTGTTTTTTCTCTAATTTGTGCTTTGGACACAACTACTGTACAAGTAAAGGATGAGTCAACAACATCATTCAGGTATGAGTTAACAGAATATGAGCTGTTAAGAATTGGACAGTTCATTTCAAGTCAAATTGTTTTGAATTGAAGTAGTGTAACTCTGTTGTGTTGTCTCTCCTCCCCAGCTCAATTAGACCACGGCTCTCTGGCTCCAAACTATTTCTTTGTTGGTGTTGCTGGTCTTCTCTGCTATTCCGACACCTGGAGATGCCATGGGGATTTATTTTTTATTTTTCTTGGTGCACTCACAGATGAAGGGCCCATCACTTGTACAGTAGTAGTCTACACTGCTGAGGCTAAGTGCATTTTGAATAACAGCACTAATCAGCAACTTCTTTTGTCTGTGGTTGTCTAGAGACAAAAGTACCTGATGACATTGACCTTGTCATACAGGGTCACCGAACCTTTCCTGGAATCTGTCTCTGTCTCTGGCAGCTGAACTGAGGCTTAGAACCCAAGGGAGATCAGAATTGTTTTGACCATTATACTGTAGAATCAGGACATTGCACTTCAATGACCTTTGAGAATTACTGCAGGGACAAAAGACACACAAGGATGTAAGAACATGTACGCACGCACACCTACACACGCCCACGCACCCTTCCCCACCCACACACACCGCTAACAGAGGCAAATATGGGCACCAATTCACAAAGATACTGTATACCATGGGGAATGAGTTAGAGATGGCATTATACGTCTATGAAAGATATCCATGGATACATGGAAATGAAATCATTGCTCGAAGTGTGGGAAAAGATTGGCTTTCAATTCTGCTGGAAAAGCTGAGCATATCAAATACAGCAAAACAATACCGAAGTTTGTTGACATTAGGTTGACAATGGATTATGTGTTACAGCATGCATGGATTTTTTTAACATACCATTCTTCTTTATAGTTCTAGCTGAAATGCAATTGAATTAGATGTGTCCATGTGGTCCAATTTGTCCTATGGTGTGTTTCACCCTCAGAACTTCTAATAAACATTATCATCTTTCCAGTTTAATGAACAAAACCCAAATCCAACCTGCAATTATATGATGCCTTGGTGATGCCTTCTGCACCCACCCAAACGTATACATCATCACCATCTGATTCCACCCCCATAATCTTATTAGGGAAGGAAACGGAAGAAACCTAAGGATTTATGAGCTACAATTTGATCGTTGTAGCCAGGAGTGCCTCCACTCCCATCCCTAGCCTAATAATCTGTATTGCCCTGAGGAAGAGAAGATAGAGAGGAAGGAGGCTGGGCAGGAGCCATATCAGCATTCTGTAGGTAGCCTTCTCTTATCACGGTCCTCGGATGATGCCAAGGTCAAATCAAATCAAATTTGATTTGTCACATACACATGGTTAGCAGATGCTAATGCGAGTGTAGAAAAATGCTTGTGCTTCTAGTTCCGACCATGCAGTAGTATCTAACAAGTAATCTAACAAATTCACAACAACTACCTTATACACACAAGAGTAAAGGAATGAATATGAGTATGTACAAATATGTATGTATAAAAGTATGTATAAATATATGGATGAGCGACGGCTGACCGGCGTAGGCAAGATGCAGTAGATGGTATAGAGTACAGTATATACATATGAGATGAGTAATGTAGGATATGTAAACATTATATAAATGGCATCGTTTAAAGTGGCTAGTGATACATTTATTTCATCCAATTATAATCATTAAAGTGGCTAGAGATTTGAGTCGATGGCCGAACGGCATAGGCAAGATGCAGTAGATGGTTTAGAGTACAGTGTATACATTTGATATGATTAATGTCAGATATGTAAACATTATATACAACATTGTTTAAAGTGGCTAGTGATACATTTGTTACATCCAATTCCTATTATATAAAGTGGCTAGAGATTTAAGTCAGTATGTTGGCAGCAGCCACTCAATGTTAGTGATGGCTGTTTAACAGTCTGATGGCCTTGAGGTAGAAGCTGTTTTTCAGTCTCTCGGTCCCAGCTTTGATGCACCTGTACTGGCCTCGCCTTCTGGATGATAGCGGGGTGAACAGGCAGTGAATCGGATGTTTGTTGTCCTTGATGATCTTTTTGGCCTTCCTGTGACATCGGGTGGTGTAGGTGTCCTGGAGGGCAGGTAGTTTACCCCCGGTGATGCGTTGTGCAGTCCTCACTACCCTCTCGAGAGCCTTATGGTTGTGGGCGGAGCAGTTGCCGTACCAGGCGGTGATACAACCCGACAGGATGCTCTCGATTGTGCATCTATAGAAGTTTGTGAGTGTTTTTGGTGACAAGCCAAATTTCTTCAGCCTCCTGAGGTTGAAGAGGCGCTGTTGCGCCTTCTTCACCACGCTGTCTGTGTGGGTGGACCATTTCAGTTTGTCTGTGATGTGTACGCCGAGGAACTTAAAACTTTCCACCTTCTCCACTACTGTCCCGTCGATGTGGATAGGGGGGTGCTCACTCTCCTGTTTCCTGAAGTCCACAATCATCTCCTTTGTTTTGTTGACGTTGAGTGAGAGGTTATTTTCCTGACACCACACTCCGAGGACCCTCACCTCCTCCCTGTAGGCCGTCTCGTTGTTGTTGGTAATCAAGCCTACCACTGTAGTGTCGTCAGCAAACTTGATGATTGAGTTGGATGCGTGCTTGGCCACGCAGTCATGGGTAAACAGCGGGTACAGGAGGGGGCTGAGAACGCACCCTTGTGGGGCCCCAGTGTTGAGGATCAGCGGGGTGGAGATGTTGCTTCCTACCCTCACCACCTGGGGCCGGCCCGTCAGGAAGTCCAGGACCCAGTTGCACAGGGCTGGGTCGAGACCCAGGGTCTTGAGCTTAATGACGAGCTTGGAGGGTGCTATGGTGTTAAATGCTGAGCTGTAGTCGATGAACAGCATTCTTACATAGGTATTCCTCTTGTCCAGATGGGTTAGGGCAGTATGCAGTGTGATTGCGATTAAGGCTGCCTGTGGACCTATTGGGACGGTAAGCAAATTGGAGTGGGTCCAGGGTGTCTGGCAGGATGGAGGTGATATGATCCTTGACTAGTCTCTCAAAGCACTTCATGATGACAGCAGTGAGTGCTACGGGGCGATAGTCATTTAGCTCAGTTACCTTAGCTTTCTTGGGATCAGGAACAATGGTGGCCCTCTTGAAGCATGTGGGAACAGCAGACTGGGATAGGGACTGATTGAATATGTCCGTAAACACACCAGCCAGCTGGTCTGCGCATGCTCTGAGGACACGGCAAGGGATGCCATCTGGGCCGGCAGCCTTGCGAGGGTTAACACATTTAAATGTTTTACTCACGTTGGCTGCGGTGAAGGTGAGCCCGCAGGTGTTGGTAGCGGGCCGTGTCGGTGGCACTGTATTGTCCTCAAAGCGAGCAAAGAAATTGTTTAGTTTGTCTGGGAGCAGGACGTCCTGGTCCGCGACGGGGCTGGTTTTCTTTTTGTAGTCTGTGATTGACTGTAGACCCTGCCACATTCCTCTCGTGTCTGAGTTGTTGAATTGTGACTCTACTTTGTCTCTATATTGACGCTTAGCTTGTTTGATTGCCTTGTGAAGGGAATAGCTACACTTTGTTTTCAGTCATGTTTCCAGTCGCCTTACCCTGGTTAAAAGCAGTGGTTCGCGCTTTCAGTTTTGCGCGAATGCTGCCATCAATCCACGGTTTCTGGGTGGGGAAGCTTTTAATAAACTCGCTCACCGAATCAGCGTATACATCAATGTTGTTGTCCGATGCTATCTGGAACATATCCCAGTCCACGTGCTCGGAGCAATCTTGCAGCGTGGAATCAGATTGGTCGGACCAGCGTTGCACAGACCTGAGAACAGACGTTTCCTGTTTTAGTTTCTGTCTGTAGGCTGGGAGCAACAAAATGGAGTTGTGGTCAGACTTGCCGAAAGGAGGGCATGTTAAGACAGAAGCACGGGCCCCGATGGGGCGGCAGGTAGCCTAGTGGTTAGAGCGTTGGGCCAGTAACCGTAAAGGTTGCTAGATCAAATCCCAGAGCTGAGAAGGTAAAAATCTGTCGATCTGCCCCTGAACAGGGCAGTTAACCCACTGTTCCTAGGCTGTCATTGTAATTAAGAATTTGTTCTTAACTGACTTGCCTAGTTAAATAAAATAAATATAAGCAGAATTCAATATCATTCCAATGCAAGAACCCCCCCAAAACTGTGCCCCTTCAATGATTTCAACTGCCCCCTTGGCCACTTTATCCTGGTGGAAGGACAAGAGGACATAAGGATTAGACTAGGTGACAAATTGAATTCACCCACCTTTTGATGGGAGGCAGCACACAGTGAAACCAGAATGGAATAGAACAGAACACAAACACACACACACTTTTTGCCAGGGGCAGCTCCACCATGTACATTACGTGCCTAACAAAAGGAAATTGTTTCAGAATTATGGATAACTTTTTCTCCAACAATACGCCATTGTACCAAAATGAAAACAAATAACATTGTGTTTAACTCTTAAGGCCCAGCACAGATCCTGTGGATGATGTCAGGAATCACGCTCGGTTAGGAGGTGATAGAGAGAGAGAGCGTTGAAACAAAACAAAAAACTCTCCCTGCCAGGTCTTGTTAGTGATGTTTGAACGCCTAACTGCTAATAGAACAAAGTAATGGAAGAAACCCAGCCAAGTCTTGAGGGCTTTTGGCCTTGTGTTCGAAAAGGGCTTGAAATCATCACAAACCACAATGCTTTCAATATCCCCACTCAAGACGTAGGACAGCTGACTTGTAAGAAATAACCGCGCCAGCTTCTCTCCCTCTCTTCTCCCTCAGTGATCCACAACAATGCATCAGGCCTATCTAACGGAAGAGGAACAAACATTGGGAAACTGAGCTGAATTCTATCACAGTTCGAAATCCTCTGATTGTCCCTGAGGTTCCTCCTCTGATCCCCTGGTGGAAATGGGCTCTGGGAAAGACGATAGGATCAACCACACAATGGTACAGGGTTCAGCCAAAAGTGGAGCCGCTCTTTCTCTCTCTCCCTTAATTGCTGTCTCCCTTTCTCAACTAACTTTTTTTTCAACCTCCAGCTGTCTCTCTCTCGCTCTCTCTCTTTGTACCCCCACCCACACCCATTTCTTTCCTTCTTCTCAAAGCTGCCCTATATCATGGTTGGACCAATGCAGTGTATAAATCCTTTTCTGGTGATGAAATATGACCCCCATATCCCTCCACGCCCCCCTCCCACATCACTTCCCCCTGCTCTGGATTTAAGCTCAGTTTTGGATGGGAGCATGTTTTCTCTCAGTGAACCCCGACCCCCCTCCAGCCCCCCAACCCCCCTCCAGCCCCCCAACCCCTTAAAGGGCTACTTTGGGATTTTGGCAATAAGGCCCTTTATCTACTTCCCCAGAGTCAGATGAACTTGTGGATACATTTTTAGGTCTCTGTGTCCAAAATGAAGGAAGCTAGAGGTAGTTCTGCGACCCACTGCTAACTAGCATTAGCGAAATGACTGGATGTCTATGGGTATCTGCTAGCATGCTAGTAGATACCCAATGACATCCAGTCATTGCGCTATGAATCTGTTATTCAATGCGTTTCTATGGGCTAATAGCAGTAAGGCCAAATTCAATGTTTTATCAAATATACAGTACCAGTAAAAAGTTTGGACATAGCTAAGGGTTTTTCTTTATTTTATATATTATTTGATAAAGACATCAAACTATGAAATAACACATATGGAGTCATGTAAATTGTTGAAGTGAAATTAAAAAAAAGACTTGTTTCAAAGAATTCTAAGAAATAAAAAAGGGAAAAGTGGTGTGTGCATCATATGTATTCACGCCCTTTGCTATGACGCCCCTAAATAAGATCTGGTGCAACCAATTACCTTCAGAAGCCACATAATTAGTTAAATAAATCCACCTGTGTGAAATCTAAGTGTCACATGATCTGTCACATGAAATATAGTATATATACATGTGTATATACATGTGTTCTGAAAGACCCCAGAGTCTGCAGCACCACTAAGCAAGGGGCACCACCAAGCAAGCAGCACCATGAAGACCAAGGAGCTCTCCAAAAAGTTGTGGAGAAGTACAGATCAGGGTTGGGTTATAAAAAATATCTGAAACTTTGAACATTCCACGGAGCACCATTAAATCCATTATTACAAAATGGAAAGAATATGGCACCACAACAAACCTGCCAAGAGAGAGCCGCCCACCAAAACTCACGGTCCAGGCAAGGAGGGCATTGCTCAGAGAGACAACAAAGAGACCAAAGATAACCCTGAAGGAGCTGCAAAGCTCCACAGCAGAGATTGGAGTAAATGTCCATAGGACCACTTTAAGCCGTACACTCCATAGAGCTGGGCTTTACGGAAGAGTGGCCAGAAAAAAGCCATTGTTCAAGAAAAAAAATAAGCAAACACGTTTGGTGTTCGCCAAAAGGAATGTGGGAGACTACCCAAAAATATTGAAGGCACTCTGGTCAGATGAGACTAAAATTGAGCCTTTTGGCCATCAAGGAAAACACAAACCCAACACCTCATTTCACACCGAGAACCCCATCCCCACAGTGAAGCATGGTGGTGGCAGCATCATGCTGTGGAGATGTTTTTCATCGGCAGGGACTGGGAAACTGGTCAGAATTGAAGGAATGATTGATGGCACTAAATACAAGGATATTCTTGAGGGAAACCTGTTTCAGTCTTCCAGAGATTTGAGACTGTGACGGAGGTTCACCTTCCAGCAGGACAATGACCCTAAGCATACTGCTAAAGCAACACTTGAGTGGTTTAAGGGGAAACATTTAAATGTCTTGGAATGGCCTAGGCAAAGCCCAGAACTCAATCCAATTGAGAATCTGTGGTATGACTTAAAGATTGCTGTACACCAGTGGAACCCATCCAACTTGAAGGAGCTGGAGCAGATTTGCCTTGAAGAATGGGCAAAAATCCCAGTGGCTAGATCTGCCAAGCTTATAGAGACATACCCCAAGAGACTTGCAGCTGTAATTGCTATATAAGGTGGCTCTACAAAGTATTGCCTTTTTTTTTTTTGTCATATTTTTTGTTTGTTTCACAGAAAAAAATATTTTGCATTTTCAAAGTGATAGGCATGATGTGTAAATCAAATGATACAACCCCCAAAAATCTATTTTAATTCCAGGTTGTGAGGCAACAAAATAGGAAAAATGTCAAAGGGAGTGAATACTTTCGCAAGCCACTGTATATACACTACCGTTCAAAAGTTTGGGGTCACTTAGAAATGTCCTTGTTTTTGAAAGAAAAGCTATTTTTTTGTCCATTAAAATAACATCAAATTGATTTGAAATACAGTGTAGACATTGTTAATGTTGTAAATGACTATTGTAGCTGGAAATGACTGATATTTAATGGATTATCTACATAGGCGTACAGAGACCCATTATCAGCAACCATCACTCCTGTGTTCCAATGGCACGTTAGCTAATCCAAGTTTATATTTTTAAAATACTAATGTATCATTGCAATTTTGTTAGCACAGCTGAAACTGTTGTGCTGATTAAAGAAGTAATACAACTGGCCTTCTTTAGACTAGTTGTGTCTGGAGCATCAGCATTTGTGGGTTCGATTACATGCTCCAAATGGCCAGAAACAAAGCACTTCCCTTCTGAAAATCGTCGGTCTATTCTTTTTCTGAGAAATTAAGGCTATTCCATGCAAGAAATTGCGAAGAAACTGAAGAGCTCGTACAACGCTGTGTACTACTCCCTTCACAGAACAGTGCAAACTGGCTCTTACCAGAATAGAAAGAGGAGTGGGAGGCACCGGTTCACAACTGAGCAAGTACATTAGAGTGTCTAGTTTTAGAAACAGACGCCTCACAAGTCCTCAACTGGCAGTTTAATTTAATATTACCCACAAAACACCAGTCTCAATACATCAAAAGTGAAGAGGTGACTCCGGGATGCTGGCTTTCTAGGCAGAGTTGCAAAGAAAAAGCCATATCTCAGACTGGCCAATAAAAATAAAATATTAAGATGGGCAAAAGAACACAGACACTGGACAGAGGAGCTCTGCTGAGAAGGCCAGCATCCCAGAGTCGCCTCTTTACTGTTGACGTTGAGACTGGTGTTTTGAGGGTACTATTTAATGAAGCTGCCAGTTGAGGACTTGTGAGGCATCTGTTTCTCAAACTAGATACTCTAATGTACTTGTCCTCTTGCTCAGTTGTGCACCGGGGCCTCCCACTCCTCTTTCTATTCTGGTTAGAGCCAGTTTGCGCTGTTCTGTGAAGGGAGAATTACACAGCGTTGTACGAGATCTTCAGTTTCTTCGCAATTTCTCAGAAGAAGAATAGACTGGCGAGTTTCTATTATTGTGACCTAGATGAAGATCAGATCAAATTTGATGACCAATTTATGCAGAAATCCAGGTATTTCCAAAGGGGGTTCACATACTTTTTCTTGCCACTGTGCCCATGTGGGTGATTGGAAGTTGAACTGAGGCCCACACTCCAGTCCATTTGGTGGTAGTAATGCACCTTAAAGTTGGTTGCCAACCGCCTTATAAAGTCCACAGAATAAGAAGAAGACTGAAGGAGGAGAGATTACTAGAAACTAACTAGGTTTCCCCTTTTATCTGTGGATTAATTGTCGGAGTAGAAAACACGCGATTGATTTTTTGTGACTAAAAATAGGTCCAAATTCTACAAAGATCCAGTAAAAAAGGACCTTGTGCACACACCAAGGGCCAAAGTGACTGACGCACCTCCAAACCCTCTCTTCAGGAGAAGCCAATATAAAGCAAATGCTTGGCCTACATTTTGCCTCTCCTACAAAAGCCCCTCCAACGCTAAACCACTCCAGAGTTCATAAACACTTAACTGACATGCCAAAGAGAGAGAGAAAAAACATGAATGGATTTCTCCAGTTTAACAAGATAACTCTTCCTGAGCAGATCTGAATGTGGGAGGACGGGAGAAAGAGGATGGAGTCAGAGGGGCATATTTAATAAGCCAGCCAACCCAGGCAGTATAGAATCAGCCTGGTGAACGGTTCTTTATGACTGGGTCCTGGTCTATAAACCCCGACAGAGTACAATGCTGTCTACTGTCTCTGGTCAGATATTCATATTCTCCACTAGTCACTGGTCCCCCCTCTCTCATAACCATAACGGAGACGGATCTGATCTAGAACATCCCACACACATGTACACACAGGCAAGCATGCACGCACACACACACACACCACAGTGGAAATCCAGTCTGGTCCTCCATCTTGCCATCTTTCTTGGGTTAAGCTTTTCTCCAGACACGGTTTGTCTGCCTGAGTCGACTGCTCTATAGGTCTGGAGAAGTCAATGCAGACTACAGGAATACATTAGTCATTGGCATTGCCTGTATAGGTCATAAGGGCACCTTTCTGTCTAGTCTCTGATGAATCATTTGAAACGCACAAGTGAAAGTCTACTGACATAAGGATTCAAACATTAAAATAGCTGAAAACGGACACATGCAGCGAACTTCCTACCTCTTCTCAACACTTCTACATATAAAAGTCAGAGAATGAGGAGATCACGTATGAAACAATGTATCTAAGTTGACTTGGATGAATATCTGTTTCCTTCTACCCAGTAGAAAACTGACACGGCTGAGTTTCCTGTATCAGCGAGTCTGCTGTGGAACTTTAATACACTCAGAAAAAAGTCTCAGGGTACCTTTCTGATCCTGAGATGAGGAAACCACAACACAGTTTTGGAAAGAAATTAGACAGTTGAGCCGGTCACTGCCATCCACCGGAACCGTAGAAAGGTCGGGAGGCTGGACGGAAAGACGGAAGGAAGGGTAAGTCCTGTTGGCCATAATGCCATAAGGTGTCTAATTACATAGAAAACAGAGTGAGCAGTGTGAGTGTGGGACTTCACTGTGCCCTGGGTAGGAAAGGAGAAAGGGAGAAAGAGGAGAGGGGAAAAAGAAGACAAAAAGAAAGAGAGGGGGCGATGGAGAGTGAGACAAAATAAATAAAAAGAAAGCGAGAGAGATGGGGAGAGAGGGAGAGATAGCCTCCCTAACTGGCTAGGAGAATCTGCTTTCCATTATATATAATCTCCCAGGTCAATCTCCAACTCAACCATGCAAGCCTCCATTCATCAACACAATGAAACCCTGCCATAAGTACAGCAATGAGGGAGTGTGTGTTAATATCTATGTGCAGGGTAATAAGTGGGTGTGTGCAGGCTTGGGAACGGAGCGCATTTTGAGGACTGTATGTACAGTGCCTTCGGAAAGTATTCAGACACCTTGACCTTTTCCTCTTTACGTTACAACCTTATTCTAAAATTGATTAAATCGTTTTTTCCCCCTCATCAATCTACACACAATACCACATAAGGACAAAGCAAAAACAGTTTTTTAGAATTGTTTTGCAAATGTATTACAAATAAAAAACTTAAATATCACATTTACAGAAATATTCAGACCCTTTACTCAATACTTTGTTGAAGCACCTTCGGCAGCGATTACAGCATTGAGTCTTCTTGGGTTTGACGCTAAAAGCTTAGCACACCTGTATTTGGGGAGTTTCTCCCATTCTTCTCTGCAGATCCTCTCAAGCTTGGATGGGGAGCGTTGCAGCACAGCTATTTTCAGGTCTCTCCAGAGCTGTTCGATCGGGTTCAAGTCCGGGCTCTGGCTGTGCCACTCAAGGACATTGAGACTTGTCCCGAAGCCACTCCTGCGTTGTCTTGGCTGTGTGCTTAGGGTCGTTGTCCTGTTGGCAGGTGAACCTTTTCCCCAGTATGAGGTACTGAGAGCTCTGGAGCAGTTTTTCATCAAGGACCTCTCTGTACTTTGCGCCGTTCATCTATGCCTCAATCCTGACTAGTCTCCCAATCCCTGTTGCTGAAAAACATCTCCACAGCATGCCACCACCATGCTTCACTGTCAGGATGGTGCCAGGTTTCTTCCAGGCGTGACACTTGGCATTCAGGCCGAAGAGTTCAATCTTGATTTCATCAGACCAGAGAATCTTGTTTCTCTTGGTCTGAGTCTTTAGGTGCCTTTTTGGCAAACTCCAAGAGGCATGTCATGTATAATTTACTAAGGAGTGGCTTCCGTCTGACCACTCTACCATAAAGGCCTGATTGGTGGAGTGTTGCAGAGATGGTTGTCCTTCTGGAAGGTTCTCCCATCTCCACAGAGGAACTCTAGAGCTCTGTCAGAGTGACCATTGGGTTCTTGGTCACCTCCCTGACCAAGGTCCTTCTCACCCGATTGCTCAGTTTGGTCAGGCGGCCAGCTCTAGGAAAAGTCTTGGTGCTTCCAATACTTTTCCATTTCAGAATGATGGAGGCCACTGTGTTTTAGGGGACCTTCAATGCTGCAGAAATGTTTTGGTACCCTTCCCCAAATCTGTGCCTCGACACGATTCTTTCGACCTCGTGGCTTGATTTTTGCTCTGACATGCACTGTCAACTGTGGGACCTTATATAGACAGGTGTGTGCCTCTCCAAATCATGTCCAATCAATTGAATTTATCACAGGTGGACTCCAATCAAGTTGTAGAAACATCTCAAGGATGATCAATGGAAACAGGATGCACCTGAGCTCAATTTCGAGTCTCATAGCAAAGGGTCTGAATACATATGTAAATAAGTTCTGGTTTTTATTTTTAATAAATATGCAAAAATGTTTTTAAAAAACTGTTTTTGCTTTGTGATTTTGGGGTATTGTGTGTAAAATAAGGCTGTAACATAATAAAATGTGGAAAAAGTCAACGGGTCTGAACACCTTACGAAGGCGCTGTATGGGTGGGTATGTGTAGTGTGCAAGTCGGCCATGTTTCCATCTACGTATCCTTCCAGTTCTTCTTCCACACAGTGAAGGACACTTGGCTAACCACATGTTTTCAGGTATGGTATGACTGTTCTCTTCAATTAGAGAAGTGTCTTTATTTACACCAGTGTTTTATTGTTTCATGCCACAGTCAGAACGGTATCAATGATCAGAGTTTTCTTTCCAGGACCCTGCTTTCCTGATTTTCCTTTTGGCTGTAGCTCACACATGCCGTTGACATGGTGAGGTGGGGAGGTGGAAGGAAACAAAGAAAGAGTGAATGAAAGAAAAAGAGGGAGAAACAGGAGTGTAGTATAAATATAGTCCTTTTGGTGTGGGAGCCCTAAAAAATGGGAAGACCAGGGAGATTCAATGACATCATAACCTTAGCGGTGGGTAGCCAAGCAGTTAAGTGTGTTGGGCCAGTAACTGAAAGGTCGCTAGTTTTAATCCCCGAGCAAACTAGATGAAAAGTCTGTCTGTGTCCTTGAGCAAGGCACTTAACCCGAATTGCTCCTGTAAATGTGTCTGCATACATATGTTTGGTTTGCTCCTAGCATAATTTGGCTAGGCTAAGTGAATGTCTGGATGCTTACTACCTTAAAATAACTTTGCATGGAAAATGAGAAGAACGAGGCAATATTACTGTTAGCAAAAGTACACTTCCTCAAAATAGTCAGAATTAATCTAAGTTAACTAAAGAAATCTGTAATTAATTACAACGTTTTTGCAGGTCTTATTCACACAATTTTACATCTAACTAAGATGTTGGGTGCTATATTTCTCAAGTGGAATATGTTTTATGGAAACTAGTCATCCAACTGTTTTGACTGAGAAGAATACGGTAAGCTTAAGTCGCTCTGGCTAAGAGCATCTGCTAAATGACTAAAATTTTTAAAAAATAAGTCAGAGAGAAGAACCATTAGCTAGGAGGCCTTGGCAGCATTGTCATCTAAGTTCACATGGGGGAGCTGACCGGGGAAAACATCATAGCTGAGGTGTTACAATATTCACTGCTCCGTCCACAGCATCCAACAAAGGAAGCTTGATAAACAGTCCAAGGGTCTCTGGGTCTGTAAATCACCTCTGTGTGTGTGTCTGGCATCTGGAAGTCCCATTAACCTTGACGTCTCAGCAGCTCGGTCCTCCCTGGGTTCTGAGACCCACAACGAGGATACAGCAACATAACTTTGACATGTCAACATCTGCTTGAAGCCAGTGACCATCAGCTGGAGGGTCTAGCCTAGCATGACCTGTGATATGATTATGTTGTATTTGATGTCACATGGCCGAGCGGAACCAATCAATAATGCCTCTCGCTATAAACAGGAAGTGTTACGTTGTACACTGTATCCTGCCGGCAGTGTTCTACCAGATAAAACCTGGCTGAAAAACAGCATTATCTGGGTTTCATTCAAAAACACGTGCAGTCCTCCTCCCTGCCCTGGAGGAACATGATACAGAGGAAACACACTTGGGAGATTTCTCCTTTCTTGTTGTTAGGACATCCTTTGACATCCTCTCCCCCTTTCTCCTCCCCTTTTTAACCCAAGGAAATTGTGGGTCAGGGCTGCTGCAGGAGTTTTGGGGAGTCTGACCTGGACGTCTGTTCTCAGTGGTGTCACCACCCCGCATTCCTGTTATCGTCAGGAAGGTCACCAAGGTCACCACTCTGCAGAGAAGGATGTTGTGCATGTGTTACGTTGCAGCAGGCATTGCTTCCAGAGTGTCCCTGGCAGGCAGCAGGAAGATCAATTTGTATTTTAGATCCTAATGAATAAGATTATATGCACAGGGAGGACCGGATCCTAGATCAGCACTCCAACTCCAAGCCATGTGGGCCCAGAAAAACAAATAACACAATTCCAAATACCATCTATGGTTTTCTGTATGACTTTTCTCTAAGGCATTCCCAGCCCATTGAGAGAGGTATATGACGGTGATGATAGTATATGTAAAGTGAATATTAACTCTATGATATGTTACGTTTGGTATGGTTACATAAGACAGATGGTTACATAAGGCAAAAACGAAAGTAGGGTTGTTGGTCAGGGTGGATAGGTAGGCATATAACCCGAATGTCTAGCAACCCAAAGGTTGCGAGTTCGAATATCATCACGGACAACTTTAGAATTTTTTGCTACTTTGCAACTACTTAGTATGTTAGCTAACCCTTCTTCTAATAATAGCCTTAACCCTGTTAGTTAACCCTTCCCCTAATAATAGCCTTAACCCTGTTAGTTAACCCTTCCCCTAATAATAGCCTTAACCCTGTTAGCTAACCCTTCCCCTAACCCTTTAAATTGGAACTAACAGCATTTTAACTACTTTGCAGTTATGAAAGAAACAATGATATATCCGTAACAAATATACAATTCCCAGTTGATGCTACGAAACCAACTTCATAAGAGGTTTTAAAAGTAGTTTCAATTTGACCCAACATTCCATGGCGTACACTAAGGCATTGTTGACAGAATGGATGGATGTGGCAGGGTAGCCGAGTGGTTAGAGCGTTGGACTAGTAACCGTAAAGGTTGCAAGTTCAATTCCCTGAGCTGACGAAGTACAAATCTGTCGTTCTGCCCCTGAACAGGCAATTAACCCACTGTTCCTAGGCCGTCATTGAAAATAAGAATTTGTTCTTAACTGACTTGCCCAGTAAAATAAATAAATGCATGATTAATATAATTCACCAATACATTTCTTGGTAGTGAAAAAATATAATTGGATGAGTGACTGACTTTTCCCCTCATATAATATTTCTGTGGCTACACAGCTACAGATGCACGTTTCATTTGGGTAGCTAGCAAGAAATGTGAAACACTAGTACCGAACGACTGTTATCCAGTTAGCATAGCGCTTGTATTCGCTTAATTCACTCTGGCTAGCCATCTACTCTGATTTCAGAGCACTCTTATCTGAGTGTGCCAGAGCGCAGAAAAACTGATGAATTTACAAATGCTCAACACTCGCTGAATATGACCGGTGTCAGTAAACGTAGACAAAAACAGTTAATGTTAGTCACGAATGCTCTATATAACATGGAAACAATCTAACCAGCTCTGCTAGGGTGAGTCAAACGGTCAGTGAGGTGTTCTCTCATTTGTGTATGTAAGTAGCTAGCTAGCCAACTTTACCCAGTTAGCTTGGGTGCTTGGTTGGGACAAAGCATGCATTAGTAGGCAAGCTGCAGAAGGAGGCTATTCCTCATCATTTATCAGTGCAACTTCAACAACCACCTAGCTGAAAACATTTGAGAGGGTTTATCTAATGTTTCTTTGTTAGATTTTAGCTCATCTCGCTCTGGCTAGCATTAGTTGTTGATCTTGTTGCTGTTTATGTGCATATAGGGAAAGAGCCTACCTTGTTATGGTTGTTTGATCAATAGGACTGCAAATCCTCCAAATATAAGAAGACTCCTGTGGTATTTAGCTACATATTTGCAGAAATCCATTCAAGTGTATTTTGTTGCTTTATGCCGAATGTGTTCTAATGATCTAAAGTTGCACTGTTGCAACTGCCTATAAACACAGTCCAGTTCATAGTGAATGATGGCAGGTCCTACTGCCTGTAAACACACAGTCCAGTTCAAATTGAATGACGGCTGGCCTTTGTGGTAAATGGCTTGTTTGCCTATAGGCCTACTGCTCCTCTGATTGGGGTAGACTATGGTCCTGGACGAGACATGTTTTATTAGGTTTTATTTACTGCAGTGTCTATTAAATTGTCCAAACGCATGCCACTTTCTCACTCTACATTGCTATAGAATTTTCACAAGTGCCTTAGTACACATAATTCAAACAATTTATGAAAATGACCGTGCTCGCTTGTCAGAATATGTAAAAAAAAAAAAACTATCCTGTCATATTCTTCCTTGGGTGTATATGAAAAGATTTTAATAAGATTTCATGTTGCTATAATGCTTTCAGTTCCACTTTAAACGAACTCTTAAACTTAACCCCTAACCTAGCTAACATTAGCCAGCTAGTTAACGTTAGTCACCTAGCTAGAATTTGTAACATATACGTTTTTCAAATTCATAAGATTTAGTACATTTTGTAAATTGTTAACATTCTCCATTTTGAAAATGTGGAACACATAATACGAATTGTAATTTGTAACACATATGAAATGGGTGATGGACATCCACAAATTAATACATATCATACTAAAATGAGTACCTCGGAATTCCGTACAGACTAATAAGAAATGCTCTGAGACCAGGTTGGAATCATTGGATAGCTAGGTGAGACAACCACATATCACAGACATAGTAAGTACATTTTTCCCTCAATAAAGTAGCTATCAGCAAAGTCATTGCTAGTACAAAAAGACAAGTACAAGTTCAAGAAAGTCAAGGGTGTTACTTTAAACGCTCTCTCTAGTCCCTCTATGTCATGGCTGTGGGAGGTGAGAGAGCATGTAGAAGTGTAATCACATGATATAGAGATAGAACTCTGTCCTGGACTCATGGGTCAGCTTGGAGATTTAATGGTCGATAACTCCGGAAGTACAGTTAAAAATCCTATATAGGTTTTGTATGTACAGAATTCTCCAACACTTTGGCCATCTGTTGTCTCCTGCACCATCGAAAGACAAGTCAAAGTGTAACCAGAGTTTAAAGCTGTTACTTTCCCTATTTTCTTTAAAATACAACGAAACTCCCTGCGAAACAGCTGTGAGGAAATACCCTGGTTTTAACAAAACGGCTCTCTGCTGTTTGAAGTGCGTGTCCCGGCTCAGCCAACGTGGCGGTCCCGTCTGTTTGGATAGCGCTGAGTGCTTCCTGGTTGTGATTGGGCCAAACGGCTCAGGGTGAGAAACAGCAGCCATGGAAGGAGGGGACATGAGGGGGAAGGGGGGCAGTGTGGAGATGACGGAGGCCTGTGGGGGTTTGTCAGGAGTAAGGGAGGGGGAGGCAGGTCCATCACCACCCTCAGAGCATCTAAATGGGTCACAAGGTGTTTTGGTAGTACCTTATTTGAACAGTAGCTACATAAAAAAGACCTTATAACACATTCATAAGCCATGCACAATCCTTGCATAAAG
Organism: Brachymystax lenok tsinlingensis; assembly: GCA_030435695.1. Lineage (NCBI taxonomy): Eukaryota > Metazoa > Chordata > Actinopteri > Salmoniformes > Salmonidae > Brachymystax > Brachymystax lenok. The sequence continues at coordinate 1,495,569 of CM059808.1, forward strand.
AGTTCTAGGTTGCTCCAACAAATCTCCAACTAGACTGAAAAATCAGTTACAGTGGGGAAAGGGAGGGAGCAGTGTATATTTTTCTATACTTTTGCATATTTTATCAGATCTTCAACCAAAACCTAATATTTGTTCACTCAGGTTACCTTTAATAACACAACAATGACACTCTTATTTATTTCATAAACAAAGTTATGCAACACCCAATGCCCCTTTATGAAAAAGTAATTGTCCCCTTACACTCAATTTTTAATTGTTTTTATTTATCTGTTATTTTACCAGGTAAGTTGACTGAGAACACGTTCTCATTTACAGCAACGACCTGGGGAATAGTTACAGGGGAGAGGAGGGGGATGAATGAGCCAATTGTAAGCTGGTTGTGCCACCTTTAGCTGCAATGACATTAACCAAATGCTTCTTTTAGTTGTTCATTAGTCTCTCATGTCCCTGTGGAGGAACTTTGGCCCACTCTTCCATGCAGAACAACTTTAACTCAGCGACATTTGTGGGTTTTCAAGCATGAACTGCTCATTTCAAGTCCTGCCACAACATCTCAATTGGGATTAAGTCTGGACTTTAACTAGGCCATTTCACTTTAACTAGGCCACTTAAAATACAAAAAGTTATACTTTTAAATCTGTCATGGAAGAATGTTCTAAGAGTCTTGATGATCATCCAGGTGCTTCTTGGCAAACTTCAGGCAACATCGGTCCCATTATGTCTGGCGAAAACCAAACACTGCATTCCACAGTAAGAACCTCATACCAACGGTCAAGAAACGGTGGTGGTAGTGTGATGGTTTGGGGATGTTTTGCCGTCTCAGGACCTGGACGACTTTAATAGAAGGAACCATGAATTCTGCTTTGTATCAGAGAATTCTACAGAAAAATGTCAGGCCATCCATCTGTGAGCTGAAGCTACATGAAAATGGCTAAAAAGCAACACATTTGAAGTTTTAGAATGGCCTAGTCAAAGTCCAGACCTAATCCCAAATGAGACATTTTGGCAGAACTTGAAATGAGCAGTTCATGCTTGAAAACCCACAAATTTCGTTGAGTTAAAGCAGTTCTGCATGCACGTGACTGGGCCAAAAATTCCTCCACAGCAAGTTGAGAGTCTGATCAACAACTACAGGAAGCATTAGGTTGGAGTCATAGCAGCTAAAGGGGGCACAACCAGTTATTGAGTGTAAGGGGGCAATTACTTTTTCACACAGGGACATTGGGTGTTGCAGAACTTTGTAAATTAAATGAACAGAGGAAATCCAGAGTGGCCCAGCAGTCTAAGACACTTCATCTCAGTGCTAGAGGCGTCACTACAGACCCTGGTTCGATTACAGGCTGTATCACAACCGGCCGTGATTGGGAGTTTGTTCTTAACTGATTTGCCTAGTTAAATAAAAGGTATAAAAAAAGTTTTGGCAAATACTTTTTCACGGCACTGTACGTTTCAGCAATTACATAAACATATGTTTTATAGAGCATCTACACCCATGATGGAAACAATTAGATATGGTTTTCTCATCTGCCCAAATACGAGCATGGAGGTCAAACAAACCCTGGATGCACCAGATCAGTCCAACAGGCCTGCCGTCAACAAAGCAAGGCCATTGTTTTTCCCTTGGATTTACTCTGAACAGCTCAGCAGCCTGGGGGGGAAAGAAAGCATCGTCTTTGCCAGAGAGGGTTATAGGCATAATTACTGTTGGATTGAAATACACGTGATGGAAAATGTATCACGAGCTGAGAATCTCAACATGAACACATTAAGAGCCATTCAATCCTGAGAATCTGTTAATGAAGCCACTTTGAGTCATGATATTCCATGTGCTGTATTAATGAGGATCGTGTCACAGTCATTAGTCAGGCCATGAGAAGAAGTGCAGTGAAACGACAAAGGAAATGCTTCTTCAAAGAGTTCTGTTTTTAGATTAAAAACAATCTGGAAGTATACTTTTAATTAAACTGTTGTTTACTGAGCTTCGTGACCTTATAAATTCAGATAAAGCACATTACTGTAGAAAGACTAGGCATACACAGGCTTTGTGGCTTTACTATGCCTCATAAGCAATTTAAAGCTCAGCCATAGCCTTCTATCCCAGACAGACAACCAACACCATATGATATCCATGTTATCCTAGAAAGGAGAGACTTTCATTCACCATCTACTCCTTATGACAGTCTAAAGTGGAGTAGAGGTCAAGTCTCTGGGCTGTGTAAATATACCTCTGGCTTTGTCCCTTGAAAGGGCTTTACTATGGTCTCCCTTCAGCGAGTCTCCGTGTGTCCCAAATAGCACCCAATTCCCTATATAGTGCACTACATTTGATCAGTGACCTTAGGGCTCTGTTCAAAAGTAAAATAGGGTGCCATTTGGGATGCAGACACTGAGTCTCTTTGATGGACTTGTGTCAGAGTTCGTCTATCAACCCAGAAATCCCTCTTTGAAAAGGGTGTTTGTTGCCCCAGCTGCTGGAATCTCATTATACGGAATTCCTTGCTCCTTTTTCTGTCGAGCACTTAACCCCACAACATGGGGGAAACGCATTAAGGTCAGTAACATTATTAGCCCGGGATGAGGAAGGGTCGCAGGGGTCACACCGTGTGACCTCACAGTGGCATGACCCCCCTCAAGGTGTGTGACAATATGATGCGTAAATTGATGCGTTGGGGTCGAAATGAAAAGGACCCAACACCACTAAGGTCTACGAGCTGAATACCTGAGATAGTCAAGGAACCCAAACCATCTGCGAGGCGTTGTCTATGTCTCTGAATACCTGAGATAGTCAAGGAACCCAAACCATCTGCTAGGCGTTGTCTATGTCTCTGAATACCTGAGATAGTCAAGGAACCCAAACCATCTGCGAGGCGTTGTCTAGGTCTCTGAATACCTGAGATAGTCAAGGAACCCAAAGCATCTGCGAGGCGTTGTCTATGTCTCTGAATACCTGAGATAGTCAAGGAACCCAAAGCATCTGCGAGGCGTTGTCTATGTCTCTGAATACCTGAGATAGTCAAGGAACCCAAACCATCTGCGAGGCGTTGTCTATGTCTCTGAATACCTGAGATAGTCAAGGAACCCAAACCATCTGCGAGGCGTTGTCTATGTCTCTGAATACCTGAGATAGTCAAGGAACCCAAACCATCTGCGAGGCGTTGTCTATGTCTCTGCTGTTCTCAGATGATGAAAGACAACTGACCAATATATCTCTGGGGAATTTTGTCTACACTTTTAGTGAAATGCATGCCGTGAGGCATAGAGACAGACAGAGTTACGAATTCCAACACCTCTAAAGTATAATCAGCATTTCTGCATGCCACGGCCACCAACAAACACCCCTTGAGAAACTAGAGCGAAGGAGAAATAATATGCAACCAGTGGAGGCTGCTGAGGGGAGGACGGATCATAATAATGGCTGGAATAAAGTCAATGGAATGGTATCAAACACGTCAAACACGTGGTTTCCATGTGGTTGATACCATTCTACTGACTCCATTCCAGCCAATATTATGAGCCGTCCTCCACTCAGCAGCCTCCACTGGTTGCAACTACAGTGGGGAAAAAAAGTATTTAGTCAGCCACCAATTGTGCAAGTTCTCTCACTTAAAAAGATGAGAGAGGCCTGTAATTTTCATCATAGGTACACTTCAACTATGACAGACAAAATGAGGAAAAAATCCAGAAAATCACATTGTAGGATTTTTATGAATTTATTTGCAAATTATGGTGGAAAATAAGTATTTGGTCAATAACAAAAGTTTATCTCAATACTTTGTTATATACCCTTTGTTGGCAATGACAGAGGTCAAACGTTTTCTGTAAGTCTTCACAAGGTTTTCACACACTGTTGCTGGTATTTTGGCCCATTCCTCCATGCAGATCTCCTCTAGAGCAGTGATGTTTTGGGGCTGTCGCTGGGCAACACGGACTTTCAACTCCCTCCAAAGATTTTCTATCAGGTTGAGATCTGGAGACTGGCTAGGCCACTCCAGGACCTTGAAATGCTTCTACGGCCACTCCTTCGCGTTCGGCGGTGTGTTTGGGATCATTGTCATGCTGAAAGAACCAGCCACGTTTCATCTTCAATGCCCTTGCTGATGGAAGGAGGTTTTCACTCAAAATCTCACGATACATGGCCCCATTCATTCTTTCCTTTACACGGATCAGTCGTCCTGGTCCCTTTGCAGAAAAACAGCCCCAAAGCATGATGTTTCCACCCCATGCTTCACAGTAGGTATGGTGTTCTTTGGATGCAACTCAGCATTCTTTGTCCTCCAAACACGACGAGTTGAGTTTTTACCAAAAAGTTATATTTTGGTTTCATCTGACATTCTCCCAATCCTCATCTGGATCATCCAAATGCTCTCTAGCAAACTTTAGACTTGCCTGAACATGTACTGGCTTAAGCAGGGGGACACGTCTGGCACTGCAGGATTTGAGTCCCTGGCGGCGTAGTGTGTTACTGATGGTAGGCTTTGTTACTTTGGTCCCAGCTCTCTGCAGGTCATTCACTAGGTCCCCGTGTGGTTCTGGGATTTTTGCTCACCGTTCTTGTGATCATTTTGACCCCACGGGTGAGATCTTGCGTGGAGCCCCAGATCAAGGAAGATTATCAGTGGTCTTGTATGTCTTCCATTTCCTAATAATTGCTCCCACAGTTGATTTCTTCAAACCAAGCTGCTTACCTATTGCAGATTCAGTCTTCCCAATCTGGTGCAGGTCTACAATTTTGTTTCTGGTGTCCTTTGACAGCTCTTTGGTCTTGGCCATAGTGGAGTTTGGAGTGTAACTGTTTGAGGTTGTGGACAGGTGTCTTTTATACTGATAACAAGTTCAAACAGGTGCCATTTATACAGGTAATGAGTGGAGGACAGAGGAGCCTCTTAAAGAAGAAGTTACAGGTCTGTGAGGGCCAGAAATCTTGCTTGTTTGTATGTGACCAAATACTTATTTTCCACCATAATTTGCAAATAAATTCATAAAAAATCCTACAATGTGATTTTCTGGATTTTTTTTCCTCATTTTGTCTGTCATAGTTGAAGTGTACCTATGATGAAAATTACAGGCCTCTCTCATCTTTTTAAGTGAGAGAACTTGCACAATTGGTGGCTGACTAAATACTTTTTTTCCCCACTGTACCTCCACCTCGCATGATACTGTACCTCACTACAGGTCATCCAGGGACAAGTTGGCTAACACTAACGTTAGCTAGTTGGCTAACCTTCACTGGGCTAGGGGTTAGGGTTAGCCAAAAGGGTTAAGGTCAGTGGTGTAAAGTATTTAAGTAAAAATAAGTATTACTGAAATAGTTTTTTGGGGGTATCTGTACTTTACTATTTATGTTTTTTATATGTACGGAATTGTACTTTTAATTCAATACATTCCCTGACACCCAAAAGTACATTACAATTTGAATGCTTAGCAGTTATAGGAAAATGGTCCAATTCATGCACTCATCAAAATAATGTCCCTTGTCATCTCTACTGCCTCTGATCTGGCAGACTCACTAAACACAAATGCTTCGTTTGTAAATGACGTCTGAGTGTTGGAGTGTGCCCCTGGCTGTCAATCTTCTTTTTTTTTTTAAAGGAAATCGTGCCATCTGGTTTTCTTAATATAAGTGCATTTAAAACCAGATCATTTTAGACTTTTACTTACTCTTTTAATCTAGTGATTTTATATTAAGGTATCTATTAAGGAACTTTTTCCACTTCTGGTTAAGGTTAGGGTTACATGCTAAGTAGTTGCAAAGTTGCTATTTAGATACAATGCTAACGTTGTCCGGGATGAGATCCTAATACGCAACCTTGGATGGTTAGACAATTGCGTTATACGCCCGACCAAAACACCCTCTTTTCATTTTTGCCATACGTAACCTTCTGTTATGTTTGCTATGGTTACATATCATACTAATTTGAATGTCCCAGATTGACATTTACTATGTTAAATCTAGTCTGAGACCAGGCTCGTTAAAGAGCCATCTCCTCGCTGAGCTAAGAGGTTGGAGCTTACTGCTCATATCCAGACTGTATCACAACCGGCCGTGATCGGGAGTCCCATTGGGCGGGCGCACAATTGGCCCAGCCTCGTCCGGGTATTGTAAATAAGAATTTGTTCTTAACTGACTTGCCTAGTTAAATAAATAAATATCTAGGCCAAAGTAGAGGCACAGCAAATGGTGGTAAGAAATATCTGTTCCCCCTCCTGCCAAAACACATTTCCTCAATGATTCAAAAGCCATTGGTAGCGCTAGTGTAAAGGAAGCAGACAAACCCAAATCAAAATAATTTAAGAGTTTAGCCTTTCAAAAGTCTCCATGCTCGACATCCACTAGTCAGTCAATCATGAATTACTGCACACATCAACTGACACTGAGCAGCTTTAGAGCCCCATGATCAGTGCAGTCTCAACGCAGGATTAGTGCTCTACAGCTGAGCAAGAAGTCACTGGCTACCTCTTCAAACAAAGTAGAAATACTGAAAACTCTTAGTTTCTATAGAAATCTAATCTGATTCATTATTTAATTTGGTATTTTTAATTCTGTATACTATAGCCATTGCACTCAAGGTAGAAGTTGCTTTTAGTTGCCACAGATCTCCCTGGAGAAAAGTGCTAATTGTTATTGAGTGGAGGGAGAGAGTTGCTTTTGTTATACCCATTCTGTTTGTGCCATTCTGTATTTTGCTTGGTACATGTTTTGTTTTATATGTTAATAAAGAAGCACCGGAATGTTAGGTTAATTTTCAGTTCTGAATAAAAAGTTGAAAATACTTATTTTCCGGATGTTGAAAACATGTCTTTTTTTGTTCTGAATCAAAGTTGAAAACGTATTTTTTTGGTCATTGAGTCTATGGCCAAATTTCATCTGTACATACAATACATTCTCAATAAAGGAAGCATTATATCACAATATTTTTTAATATTAGGAAAGAGGAGCCAACTAAAAGATCGCAACAGAACATCTATGTTCTGGCCAAATCTGAACTAGTCTCACCCACCAGCTGGCTCGCTCTCTGTCCAGACTTGACTGGGAGTCTACAGCGGGAGCACCCAACACATTGGCTGATCTCTCAGTCCGTTGCCGTCTAGCGTTACGCTTAGAAACTGCCCCCTACATTGTGGACGATTTAAACAAGGAAGTGAGTTTGGAAAATCTGAAAGTACGCATCTTAGAAATAGTTCTCGCATGTGAACTTTATATGTCCGAACTCAGAATCAAATTGGGCTTCCCAAAAATAACATGGTCAATGTGATAAAATGTTTTTCATTTTTCAAAGTCCTGATACAGCAGTGGCAGGCGTGCATCCTCTCCCGCCTCGATTTTAACCACACCACTTTCAAGTCCCACTTTGTAGCAGTTTTACCTGGCTCTATGCGCCAGCAATTCGAGCCTGGGGACCATGTTAAATCTGAACCACGTATGGGTCACATATAGGCCGGTCCGGACCGGATTTGAACCAAACATAGGTGTCTTTGATCCAGAGGGACTCAGACTGACAAGATGATTTGTCTTGAAGGATCAGGACATCTCTTGCCTTCGCCACACAACTTAAAAAGGCAAAACCAAACAAGGGCATTAAGCAGAAACAGAGATCGGCAACAGGTGGAGTAAATGAGAAAGAGACGGAACAGTAACTGTTCCAACTGTTCCATTTTGTCCCATAGTCGTGTGTTTAGCCTGATGTTTATGAAGTGTAAGCAGTCTGAACTTACTGCAACAGTGGCCTTATAGACTATAGCCAGTGGTTTTTTTCTGGTTCGGTCACATGATCAGGAAAAACTCAGGGAACTGACCCAATATTCACTCACCCAAGCAATATGGCGAGGTCACAGACACAGCAGTTACCACAGTGACCACACACATGCCCAAAATGTCTGCCATGCGCGATGCACCAGAGATGGGTGCTACTACCGGGTGTGTCACAGTCTCCTCGGAGAGGTGTGGTTCAGTAAAACAGCAGCAAATCTGTCAGCGCCGCCAGCCCTGTCCTGTTATTAGGGAAGCAGCTGTATCACACAGGAAAGTCGATCAGTCAAAGGAGCCATTTACCAGAAATGTGAGCGATTCAAAACATTGGGGCAACTTTACTGTCCTACATCACTCAATTCCCCCTCATTTAGAGAATCATCTTTCTGGCACACGGAATACATTCTATTATGTTACTAGTGCAGTTATTCTTTGTTTGGTAACTACTAATTCGCTGTGGTCTCAGGTAAGGTCTGGGGGAGTCGTTTTACAGTGTCCTTGTTTCATTTTCATGACCTGGTAAACTAATTAGCCTAGTGGTTAGAGCGTTGGACTGGCACCTGGAAGGTTGCAAGGTCGAATCCCCGAGCTGACAAGGTAAAAATATGTTGTTCTGTCCCTGAACAAGGCAGTTAACCCACTGTTCCCAGGGCGCCGAAGACGTGGATGTCGATTAAGGCAGCCCCCCGCACCTCTCTGATTCAGAGGGGTTGGGTTAAATGCGGAAGACGCATTCAGTTGTACAACTGACTATGTACCCCCCCTTTCATATATTTTGTTTATGGAGAGTTTATAAATTTGAGCTCAACAACAACCCATGTCAATCTAGAACCTGGATCCTGTCATCCATTGAGTAAAATGCTTGCAGCCCACACAAAACTGGCCTCTCTCTGAAACAGGGGCCAGTGTTATTGTGGAATGTTCTGTTTAAACGATCTCAAGGCCCTGCGCTCAGCTGGGGGGCCCAGGCTCCAGGGTTAGTTAGGGCTTGTTCTACAATGGGTTAGAGGGGTGGATATTGATGAATGGGGTAACAGGGGGTAGAGTTTCAACCTGGCTGCTGTTCACTCACCTAAACCTTATTGAGCACTAATGAGAGGCAGACCCTACAGTGCTACAGAGAAAGCCTCCTCAATACTCTTCCTCTGGAAGTTGCCAGCCTTCTTTCAGGCATAATGTAAACATGATATACAGTGGGGCAAAAAAGTATTTAGTCAGCCACCAATTGTGCAAGTTCTCCAACTTAAAAAGATGAGAGAGGCCTGTAATTTTCATCATAGGTACACTTCAACTATGACAGACGAAATGAGAAAAAGAAATCCAGAAAATCACATTGTAGGATTTTTAATTTATTTATTTGCAAATTATGGTGGAAAATAAGTATTTGGTCAATAACAAAAGTTTATCTCAATACTTTGTTATATACCCTTTGTTGGCAATGACAGAGGTCAAACGTTTTCTGTAAGTCTTCACAAGGTTTTCACACACTGTTGCTGGTCCCATTCCTCCATGCAGATCTCCTCTAGAGCAGTGATGTTTTGGGGCTGTCGCTGGGCAACACGGACTTTCAACTCCCTCCAAAGATTTTCTATGGGGTTGAGATCTGGAGACTGGCTAGGCCACTCCAGGACCTTGAAATGCTTCTTACGAAGCCACTCCTTAGATTGCCCAGGCGGTGTGTTTGGGATCATTGTCATGCTGAAAGACCCAGCCACGCTTTCATCTTCAATGCCCTTGCTGATGGAAGGAGGTTTTCACTCAAAATCTCACGATACATGGCCCCATTCATTCTTTCCTTTACACGGATCAGTCAGTCCTGGTCCCTTTGCAGAAAACAGCCCCAAAGCATGATGTTTCCACCCCATGCTTCACAGTAGGTATGGTGTTCTTTGGATGCAACTCAGCATTCTTTGTCCTCCAAACACGACGAGTTGAGTTTTTACCAAAAAGTTCTATTTTGGTTTCATCTGACCATATGACATTCTCCCAATCCTCATCTGGATCATCCAAATGCTCTCTAGCAAAACTTCAGACGGGCCTGAACATGTACTGGCTTAAGCAGGGGGACACGTCTGGCACTGCAGGATTTGAGTCCCTGGCGGCGTAGTGTGTTACTGATGGTAGGCTTTGTTACTTTGGTGCCAGCTCTCTGCAGGTCATTCACTAGGTCCCCCCGTGAGGTTCTGGGATTTTTGCTCATCATTCTTGTGATCATTTTGACCCCACGGGGTGAGATCTTGCGTGGAGCCCCATATCGAGGAAGATTATCAGTGGTCTTGTATGTCTTCCATTTCCTAATAATTGCTCCCACAGTTGATTTCTTCAAACCAAGCTGCTTACCTATTGCAGATTCAGTCTTCCCAACCTGGTGCAGGTCTACAATTTTGTTTCTGGTGTCCTTTGACAGCTCTTTGGTCTTGGCCATAGTGGAGTTTGGAGTGTGACTGTTTGAGGTTGTGGACAGGTGTCTTTATACTGATAACAAGTTCAAACAGGTGCCATTAATACAGGTAACGAGTGGAGGACAGAGGAGCCTCTTAAAGAAGAAGTTACAGGTCTGTGAGAGCCAGAAATCTTGCTTGTTTGTATGTGACCAAATACTTATTTTCCACCATAATTTGCAAATAAATTCATTAAAAATCCTACAATGTGATTTTCAGGATTTTTTTTCCTCATTTTGTCTGTCATAGTTGAAGTGTACCTATGATGAAAATTACAGGCCTCTCTCATCTTTTTAAGTGAGAGAACTTGCACAATTGGTGGCTGACTAAATACTTTTTTGCCCCACTGTATGAGACAGAGGCCAATGGATTCCTGAGATTATTTGAACATGTTATGGACCCATAAAAAGTGACTGACTTGAACTGTGTAAATAGTTCAAGTTTATTCATTCAATACTATCTGAAGTTTTTCAGGCAAATAAATTGTATTTTCCTCTTTATACATTTAATATTTTGTTTATCAATATCATAGCAGATGAGGCAGTAAATGTGCAATCAATGAGCTTTAAACAAATGGTTAGGTGTTTTTCAGTGAGGATAGTTCAAATGACGTGGTCAAAGCTACAGTCAACACTGCCATCTGCTGGTGAAATTAACAGTGTGCACAACTGAGACTTTCACAATCATTGATTGATGTCAATGGGAGACTACACCCTTCGCTCTGTCCCTATAATACAAGCGTTCTAGGATAGTATTTAGCTTTAGGATGAGCACACTAGAGCCGACCCATACTGGCTCTGACATTTCATAGGTCCTTTCTAGCACGGTTCCAGGCCAGTGCAGCGCAACTTGACTCGGCTCAGTAAAGGTCAAATGATCACATTGTGTCCATGCGGTACATCTGAAAGGACTGGATGGGCGTCACAGGAAAAGCATCTTTATTATATCAGAATGAGACCAAAACAGACATTTAAACCACTTCAAGACAAGTTACAGTTGAGTAGGAGACATGTAGCTTATCTATTGTGATGGCACATCATGCTATACTAACTAAACAGTATATTCACATGCCGACTACAAAAGGTGATCTAAGCATGGTAGCAAAGTAAAAGTCTAAATATGGTAACTTAGTAATAATTGCCACTCCTTTTCCATGTTCAGGCCATCATAAGATGCTATTCAGATAGGACAATGATTGTGTTTTGTGACCTGGTGTCTCTTAAAAAAGGTTCCCAATTAGGTAATGTTGATCCCATAGTCAAAGCAGTGGTATGGCTTCTCACAAGAATGCACTTGTGTATCTTTAGATTTTACAGGTTTACAAAACTCTTTTCATATCCAGTACAGTCATAAGGAGATTCTCCAGTGTGGGTTTGCTGATGTGCTCTAAGGCCAGAAATCTGCCTGAATCTCTTCCCACAGTCAGAGCAGCGATGGGGTTTATCTTCAGTAGAGCGCATGTGAGGAGGCCTATGCATAACCTGGTGTGTTTTTAGATAATCTGCCCGGGTGAAACATTTCTCACAGTCAGGACATTGATACGGTTTTTCTCCAGTATGTTCACGCTGATGTATCTTTAAGTGTTTTCCGTGGCTAAACTGTTTCCCACACTCAGGGCAGACATAAGGCTTTTCCCCAGTGTGCATTCGCTGGTGGTCTGTAAGGTTGCCTAGTTTACCAAAGCTCTTTCCACAGTCAGAGCAAAGGTACGGTTTTTCTTGTCTATGTATTATTCTCTGATGATTTTTCAATTGGGTCGAATTATTGTAGCTTTTCTCACATTCAGGACATTGGTATGGTTTCTCTCCATTATGCGACATCACATGAACTTTCAACCGATCTGATCTTGTGAACTTCTCATCACAATGCGTACAATGAAACGGCTTCTCTCCAGTATGTAATCGCTTGTGTTTTTTCAAATTACCTTCTGAAGAGAATCCTTTCCCGCATTCAGAACAGTGGTGAGGCTTCTCTCCAGTGTGTATCCTTTCGTGTGCTTTTAGGTCTTCTTCTATAAGGAATGTAAGACCACAGTTAGAGCACAGGTGAGGCTTCTCTCCAGTGTGTTGTTGTTTATGTCTCTTAAAGGGTCTCCAAGATGTAAAACTTTCATTACAGTCTGGACAGTGGTGACGGGGCTTCTCTCCAGTGTGTGTATACAGGTGATGGTTAAGACCTGTTTGTGTTGTGAAAGACTTTTCACACTGAGAGCACTGGTAAGGTCTCTCACCAGTGTGTATACGTACATGTTCTTTAAGATGTGATCGTTTTGAGTATCGCTTTTCACAGATGGGGCACTGGTGAGGCTTTACCCCAGTGTGAGTTCGCTGGTGGGCGTTAAGGTTGCCCAGTAGAGCAAAGCTCTTTCCACACTCAGAGCAAATGTAAGAAGATGCTGTATGCACTGCTCTCTGGTGAACTTTTAATTTGCTAGAATCATGGAATTTCTTCTCACAAACAGGGCATTGGTAAGGCTTCTCTTCAGAATGTATTTTCATATGATCTTTTAACTGGTCGGCTCTGGTGTACCGCTTATCACACTGTGTGCAGTGGAAAGGTTTCTCTCCTGAATGTAACAGCTTGTGTTTCTTTAAACAACCTGCTGTAGAGAAATTTCGACTGCAGTCAGAGCAGTGGTGAGGATTCTCTGTGTGAATCCTTTCATGTGCTTTTAGATCTTCTAATAAAGGGAAACTAACACTACAGACAGAGCATTGGTGAGGCTTCTTTCCAGTGTGCTTGTGTCTTTTCAATTCCAATGCATTTAGGAAATATAAATTGCAATTTTCACAATGGTAAAGTTTCTCTCCAGAGTGAGAGTACAGATGTCGCTTAAGATGTATTTGTTTTGTGAAAGTCTTTGCACACTGAGAACACTGGTAAGGTCTCTCACCAGTGTGTGAGCGCAGGTGTTCTTTGAAATGTGAAGCGCTATGGTATTTCTTCCCACATTCAGGGCAGTGGTGAGACTTTTTCCCAGCGTTTGTTTGCTGGTGTTCTGTCAGGTTGTCTTGTTGAGCGAAGTCTGTTCCACAGTCAGGGCTATGGTCAGGTTTTTCGACAGTATGGGCCATCTCTTGACATTGTTTTTCTACATTTCTGGAACTTGATCTATTCTCAGAACCAGGCTGCTCCTCAGCATGAGTCTTCATATGCTCTTTCAGCTCCTCTGAAGTACTGTACCTATTCTCGCAATGCAGACAGTGGAATGGCTTCTCTCCAGAATTTACTTGCAGGTGTTGAATAAGATCTGAACTCTTTTTGACAGCATGTGATATTTCCTGACATTCTTGTTCTTCATGTCTGGAACTTGGTGACCTATTAGCAGAACTACGCTGAGAATCAGGCTGCTCCTGATGAGTCATCATATGATCTTTTAACTCATCTGACCTATTGTACCTCTTGTCGCATTGCAGACAGTGGAAAGGTTTCTCTCCTGTGTGTAACCGCATGTGTTCCTTTACAGTTTCCTCAGTGGAGAAACTTTGATCACAGTCAGGGCTGTGGTGAGACATCTCCACCTTGTGTAATAACAGGTGGTCTTTAAGATTTGACTTCATTTTAAAACTCTTCTCACACTGACCACATCGGTAAGGCCGCTCTCCGGTATGTGCCATCATGTGAACTTTTAACTGGTCTGATCTGATGAACCTCTTGTCACACTGATGGCAACAGAAAGGCTTAATACCTGAATGTAGCCGCTTGTGTTTCGTTAAATACCGCACTGTAGAGAAAGTTCGCCCACAGTCAGCGCAGTGGTGAGGCTTCTCTCCAGAGTGCACTGGCAGGTGTTGATAAAGATTTGAACTATTTATGAAACTCTTGTCACACTGTGAGCACTGGAAAGGCCTCTCACCACTATGTATTCGCATGTGTTTTTGAAGACCTGCATTGCTAGAGAATCTCTTCTTACATTCAGGGCATTGGTAGGAACTCACAGAAGAGAAACATTCATCGCTATCTGAACAGTGGGACGACGTCTTTCCAGAATGTGCCTGCAGGTGTCGTTGAGGGTGTGATCGTTTTGTGGAGCTCTTCTTACGTTGAGGGCTCTTTCCTTCGTCAACTTCCTGGTGTTGCACGCCTGACGTAGACAAGGCCTCGTCTGAGGACTCAGGAGGACACAGTCCTGTACGAATGACAACAGAAAAACATGTCAGAGGCTGCAACAAGTTACACTATATCAACTTCGGAAAGGAAGAGGCGCAAAGCTCGCTCAACATTAAAAACATTTTATTTAAACAACTATTAAAAGATTGACGTTTCAGCCTTATTCAAATGGACTTCATCTGAACATCAAGCTTTAATAAATGTTTGAATAAAATATGTTAATGGTGAGCGAAGAGTGTGCGCTTCTTCCTTCTCAATGCAAATTACATTTTGGGTTGCACCTCAACTTACGTTGGTTAAGCGCCCTCCACTTCTTTCCACTAGATCAACTCTGCATGACAATGTACTAGATCAACTCTGCATGACAATATACTAGATCAACTCTGCATGACAATATACTAGATCAACTCTGCATGACAATATACTAGATCAACTCTGCATGACAATATACTAGATCAACTCTGCATGACAATATACTAGATCAACTCTGCATGACAATATACTAGATCAACTCTGCATGACAATATACTAGATCAACTCTGCATGACAATATACTAGATCAACTCTGCATGACAATATACTAGATCAACTCTGCATGACAATATACTAGATCAACTCTGCATGACAATATACTAGATCAACTCTGCATGATAATATACTAGATCAATTGTGCGCTCAGGTCCAATGCGACGTCATTACCACTTGTAGTGGATCTTTAATACAAAAATCGGTTCTATTCATACCTGCATTAGCAAAGACCGAAATGATATCGTCGTCCTTTTCCACTTTGATGTTGAATCTCTGCCCCAGCGTAAACCTGCAGTCATCCAGCAGCACGGTTGCATCCTGCTGTAACGACTGGGCTCCACTGTCACGATCAGGACCCAGTGACTCCCTCTGCTGTGGTATAATGAGCCACTCTGGAGCTGGATTCGCCAACTGCCTGTTGTTGGGTAACCAAGCCCCTCCCTCATTCTGTTCACTATCGCAGCTTGCTTGTGAGCTGTCCACCTCTACGGTCGCTGACTGGCTGGGACTTGTAGGCACATTGCTAGCATCTTTCTGTATTCCTTTTATGTCTTCTTTCAGTTGGAGTAACTGAGAGATTCCCTGGTCCTCTGAATCCATTAGAATTACATTTTCACAATATTCCCCTACTATACGACGCAATGAGCGTTGACTCTTTCCTTTGACTTCTGTTCCATCCTTGCCCCCTATTCCACAATGTTCGCACAAGTAATGTAAATTGTCCTCAGATAAAGTATATAAACTCAGTTCAATTTCGTCCAACAACGTTTCCCTCTCCCGACTCATATTGCCCTTCTCACGTCACAACCACGACTGGTAAGCCAGCTAGCTTTTGTAATGTCTCGGACACTTTGCCCACTTCTCGTGTGATATGTGCTGATGCTCACATGAAAATAAAGCTGAGCGTTGCCTCCAGGGTGCCCAGAACTTATCTAGGACATGTCCTCGCTCTCCTGAAATAAAAATCACACACAGAACAGGAATGAAAATCAGCCTGCTTCCACTTGTTCCCCACTGACACTGTATGAGCTTAAGGTAAACACAAATACTAAATGGTACCACAAGCGTTTACACCGAAATAGTAACATTGTTTAAAACAATATTTCTTGACTTGTTCCTGGAGTGCCGCAGGTAGGCAATTTAAGGTAGGCAATCTGATTTAAACACTTCATCAAACAGTGGGCTAATTGGCAAAATTCAACACACCAGTGCCTAGTTTCCCGAAAGAGATGGAACTTACCAGTGTTTCCCAATTTGGTATACCCCAACAGAATGCTGTGGGGGTATACCGGTCATTAAAAGTATTAACGTCAGTAGACCTCTGATTGGCCTGCTCATCCAATGAGCCAACGTTACACCATGTTCTATAAGGATGTGGCAAGCATTCTTTTAAACTGTTTGAGATACAAGTTTGAGGTGGGGGGTTCTCTCCAATTTAAGCTTTGGCTACAAACAGTAAACTGTAGGACGAGTCAAAAAACCTTATTTGGGTAAGAGTTAACAGAATATGAACTTTTAAAAGTGAGATTTTCCCTGGACAGTTACTTTAAGCTTATGAATGTTTTACAATGATGCATCGTTCCTATAAAAAACATCTGAAAATGTCCCAATACTTTTAAATTTATTTAACCAGGTAGGCCAGTTGACTGCGACCTGGCCAAGAAAAAGCAAAGCAGTGCGACAAAAACAACAGAATTACAGAAACAAAATGTACACTCAATAACAAAATATGTATGTTTTTGAAAAATCAATGTAGTGTGTGCAAATGTAGAAGAGTAGGGAGGTAAGGCAATAAATAGGCCAGAGGCAAAATAATTACAATTTAGCATTACCACTGGAGTGATAGATGTGCAGATGATGATGTGCAAGTAGAGATACTGGGGTGCAAAAGAGCAAGAGGATAAGTAATACTATGGGGATGAGGTAAAGTCAAAGTCACCATCATTAGTCAGTTGTACAACCGAATGCCTTCAACCGAAATGTGTCTTCCACATTTAACCCAACCCCCTCTGAATCAGAGAGGTGCAGGGGGCTGCCTTAATCGACATCCACGTCTTCGGCGCCCGGGGAATAGTGGGTTAACTGCCTTGTTCAGGGGCAGAACGACATTTTTTTTTCCTTGTCAGCTCGGGGATTCGAACTTGCAACCCTCCGGTTACAAGTCCAACGCTCTAACCACTAGGCTACCTGCCTAGTGGTTATTGGGATATTGGGTGTGCTATGTACAGATTGTCTGTGTACAGGTACAGTGATCTGTAAGCTGCTCTGACAGCTGATGCTTAAAGTTAGAGAGGGAGATATAAGACTCCAGCTTCAGTGATGTTTGCAATTCGTTCCAGTCATTGGCAGCAGAGAACTGGAAGGAAAGGCAGCCTAGGGAAGTGTTGGCTTTGGGGATGACTAGTGAAATATACAGTGGGGGAAAAAAGTATTTAGTCAGCCACCAATTGTGCAAGTTCTCTCACTTAAAAAGATGAGAGAGGCCTGTAATTGTCATCATAGGTACACTTCAACTATGACAGACAAAATGAGGAAAAAAAATCCAGAAAATCACATTGTAGGATTTTTTATGAATTTATTTGCAAATTATGGTGGAAAATAAGTATTTGGTCAATAACAAAAGTTTATCTCAATACTTTGTTATATAACTTTGTTGGCAATGACAGAGGTCAAACGTTTTCTGTAAGTCTTCACAAGGTTTTCACACACTGTTGCTGGTATTTTGGCCCATTCCTCCATGCAGATCTCCTCTAGAGCAGTGATGTTTTGGGGCTGTCGCTGGGCAACACGGACTTTCAACTCCTCCAAAGATTTTCTATGGGGTTGAGATCTGGAGACTGGCTAGGCCACTCCAGGACCTTGAAATGCTTCTTCTGAAGCCACTCCTTCGTTGCCCAGGCGGTGTGTTTGGGATCATTGTCATGCTGAAAGACCCAGCCACGTTTCATCTTCAATGCCCTTGCTGATGGAAGGAGGTTTTCACTCAAAATCTCACGATACATGGCCCCATTCATTCTTTCCTTTACACGGATCAGTCGTCCTGGTCCCTTTGCAGAAAAACAGCCCCAAAGCATGATGTTTCCACCCCCATGCTTCACAGTAGGTATGGTGTTCTTTGGATGCAACTCAGCATTCTTTTGTCCTCCAAACACGACGAGTTGAGTTTTTACCAAAAGTTCTATTTTGGTTTCATCTGACCATATGACATTCTCCCAATCCTCATCTGGATCATCCAAATGCTCTCTAGCAAACTTTAGACGGGCCTGAACATGTACTGGCTTAAGCAGGGGGACACGTCTGGCACTGCAGGATTTGAGTCCCTGGCGGCGTAGTGTGTTACTGATGGTAGGCTTTGTTACTTTGGTCCCAGCTCTCTGCAGGTCATTCACTAGGTCCCCGTGTGGTTCTGGGATTTTTGCTCACCGTTCTTGTGATCATTTTGACCCCACGGGTGAGATCTTGCGTGGAGCCCCAGATCGAGGAAGATTATCAGTGGTCTTGTATGTCTTCCATTTCCTAATAATTGCTCCCACAGTTGATTTCTTCAAACCAAGCTGCTTACCTATTGCAGATTCAGTCTTCCCAACCTGGTGCAGGTCTACAATTTTGTTTCTGGTGTCCTTTGACAGCTCTTTGGTCTTGGCCATAGTGGAGTTTGGAGTGTGACTGTTTGAGGTTGTGGACAGGTGTCTTTATACTGATAACAAGTTCAAACAGGTGCCATTAATACAGGTAACGAGTGGAGGACAGAGGAGCCTCTTAAAGAAGAAGTTACAAGTCTGTGAGAGCCAGAAATCTTGCTTGTTTGTATGTGACCAAATACTTATTTTCCACCATAATTTGCAAATAAATTCATTAAAAATCCTACAATGTGATTTTCTGGATTTTTTTTCCTCATTTTGTCTGTCATAGTTGAAGTGTACCTATGATGAAAATTACAGGCCTCTCTCATCTTTTTAAGTTGGAGAACTTGCACAATTGGTGGCTGACTAAATACTTTTTTGCCCCACTGTACCTGTGTTAGCAAATTTTGTGAACAAAAATAAAGCTTATTGCTGGCGCAGGCCAACCCTGTTTGCACACTTCTGTTCCAGCCCGGCACTAACACAACTGAATCAATGTATCAAACCTAATTAGTTAATATTCAAGTGTGCTATTGCTGGGTTCGAACAGAAGTCTGCTCAACCAGTAGATCAGGGATCAGTGGAGCGAGGTCGACCACCTCTGGTATTATGCTTTAGTAATACTAGCTTACTTGTACACTTTGAAATTATATTCTGTTGATTCTTTTAAGTGTCTAAACTTGTTTTAAATTGTTAAGAATTATTCAATATTAACTAGTGTTGATGTTTATTCATCAGAGATCACAAACCTGCAATAAAGAGAGGAAGGGAATGGTCTCTAATTTGTCTGTGTTGTATTCTCAAGTGTACACATTTGTTTAGTCATAAGCTCTCCAATTCATTTTTTCCGGATATCAGCCATGTGAACCCATTTTTCAGATTATAATGGGATGCATCGCCAATGCAGCCATAGGCCTACAGCAGTGGTTCCCAATGCCAGTCCTTAAGTACCCTCAACAGCAGCCAGTCAAAAGTTTGGACATACCTACTCATTCAAGGGTTTTTATTTTTTACTATTTTCTACATTATAGAAAAATAGTGAAGACGTCAGAACTATGACCACATGGAATCATGTAGTAACCAAAAAAGTGATAAATCAAAATAATTTTATATTTGAGTTTCTTCAAAGTAGCCACCCTTTGCCTTGATGACAGCTTTGCACACTCTTGGCATTCTCTCAACCGGCTTTATGAGGTAGTCACCTGGAATGCATTTCAATTAAACAGGTGTGCTTTGTTTAAAAGTAAATGTGTAGAATAGAGATCGACCGATTATGATTTTTCAACACCGATGCCGATTTTTATATATATTTGTAATAATGACAATTACAACACTGAATGAACACTTATTTTAACTGAATATAATACATAAAATACATTTAGTCTCAAATAAATAATGAAACATGTTCAATTTGGTTTAAATAATGCAAAAACACAGTGTTGGAGAAGAAAGTGAAAGTGCAATATGTGCCATGTAAAAAAGCTTATGTTTAAGTTCCTTGCTCAGAACATGAGAACATAAAAGCTGGTGGTTCCTTGTGAGTCTTCAATATTCCCAGTTAAGAAGTTTTAGGGTGTAGTTATTATAGGACTATTTCTCTCTATACCATTTGTATTTCATATACCTTTGACTATTGGATCTTCTTATAGGCACTATAGTATTGCCAGCCTAATCTCGGGAGTTGATAGGCTTGAAGTCATAAACAGAGCTGTGCTCAAGCATTGCTAAGAGCTGCTGGCAAACGCAGTAAAGTGCTGTTTGAATGAATGCTTACGAGCCTGCTGCTGCCTACCACCGCTCAGTCAGACTGCTCTATCAAATCATAGACTTAATTCTAATATAATAAAACACAGAAATACAAGCCTTAGGTCATTAATATGGTCAAATCCGGAAACTATAATTTCGAAAACGTTTATTCTTTCAGTGAAATACGGAACCGTTCCGGGTGGCATCCCTAAGTCTAAATATTGCTGTTACATTGCACAACCTTCAATGTTATGTCATAATTATGTAAAATTCTGGCAAATTAATTACGTTCTTTGTTAGGAAGAAATGGTCTTCACACAGTTCGCAACGAGCCAGGCAGCCCAAACTGCTGCATATACCCTGACTCTGCTTGCACAGAATGCAAGAGAGGTGACAATTTCTCATGTTAGCAGGCAATATTAACTAAATATGCAGGTTTTAAAAAATATACTTGTGTACTGGTTTTAAAGAAAAGCATTGATGTTTATGGTTAGGTACACATTGGTGCAACGACAGTGCTTTTTTCACAAATGCGCTTGTTAAATCATCCCCCTTTGGCGAAGTAGGCTGTGATTCGATGATAAATTAACAGGCACCGCATTGATTAAATGCAACGCAAAACAAGCTAGATAAACTAGTAATAACATCAACCATGTGTAGTTAACTAGCAATTATGTTAAGATTGAACTTATCTTATAAAAAACAAATCAATGGTAGCTAGCAACTTACCTTGGCTCCTTGCTGCACTCCTGTAACAGGTGGTCAACCTGCCACGCAGTCTCCTAGTGGAGTGCAATGTAATCGGCCATAATCGGCGTCCAAAAATGCTGATTACCGATTGTTATGAAAACTAGAAAATCGGCCCTAATTAAATAGGCCATGCCGAATAATCCGTCAACCTCTAGTGTGGGATTTCTTTCCTTAACGCGTTTCAGCCAATCAGTTGTGTTGTGACAAGATAGGGGTGGTATTAGGGCTGGGCGATATGGTTTTTTCAATATATTAGAGTTTGTTTTAGCTCTATATGGAAAATGCCTGTATCGCAAGAATCGAGGTTCTGTTATAATGTTGTAACATTTTACAAACGCAGCATCACTGTTTCTTCTCTGTCGGACCAATGTCGAATCATATCCCAATTGCGTGACAACACGTGCACAGAGGTTATCCACCAATCACAACCCTAGACCGCCTTTCACAAGTTGTAACCACGCCGGAGAAGTGTAGCGGCGGGAAGAGTTCCACCAAAATGGAAAGTGAGGAAGCCAGCTCAGCCTCTCACGAGGATGAACTCATCCCCAAAAAGGGCAGCAATGTTTTTCCAGAAATATGGAAGTGGTTCGGGTTTAAGAGGTCTGATGTTCAGCAAACGAATGTCCTGGGAAAAATGTGTCGAAAGACAATTGCTACGAAAAGCAGCAGCACAACCAACCTCTTCCATCACCTGCAACTGAAACACGCGGTGGAATGGGAAGAATGCGAGAGACTACGCAATGCCGATTCCAGTCGCCCGGTTCCCAAAACGTCTGCTAAAAGACAAACTACCGTAGCAGCATCCTTTCCAAACGTAATCCCTTATGACAAGAAACGTTGGAGGTGGAAGGAGAAAACAGATGCAGTGACATATTACATAGCGAAAGATATAGTCCCAATCTTTACAGGAGAAAATCCAGGCTTTAAAAAGCTGCTAGGTACAGTTGACCACAAGTATTTAACAGAAGAAGCCCTGCCGCGATTATACACTGCTAGCCGCGAAAGAGTCGCAGAGAAGCTGGCTAGTGCTTCTTATTTTTCCACCACAACCGATCTAAAGTCGAGCAGAACGTCAGAGCCATAACCATGTTTGACAGTACAAAAATGAAGACAGGAAATTGCTAAAATGTCTGCCTCCAGACGTCTTACTTCCCCGATGATCATACGGGTGAAGTAATAGCCCAGGGTCGCAAAGACTCTCTGGCATCGTGGAAGAAGAGCGAAGACCGACAGGTGTGCATGACAACTGACAGCGGGGGCAACATGATAAAAGTATTGGGCTTGAACACCTGGACCCGCCTGCAGTGCTTTGGGCACAGGCTTCACCTGTGACATTGGATAATTAAAGTACATTCAAAAAAGTTGTTAGTAGTTGTGTCATTCTGTCAATCCAATAGCAAATAACAGGCTGTTTTAATTATAACAAATTAACTGAATTAATACATTTTCAATCAAAATGATTATATAAATTACATTCACACAGCTAGTGGTCAAACACTCCTAAACGATAGAATAGACGTGTGGGTGTGTTAATTTGTTTTGCACAAATAGGCCTTGAGGCCTTGTATATTTTTTTTATTTAATAAAGAAAATTAAGAATGTCTTGGCCTTTTTTAATTTGTTTAGAGGAAAACAAGAAATCGAGAATTGGGCAAACCTCTGGAAAAAAATGGGAGATACTACTTTTAGGCCATATCGCCCAGCCCTAGGTGGTATACAGAAGACAGACCTATTTGGTAAAAGTCAAAGTCCATATTATGGCAATAACAGTTCAAATAAGCAAAGAGAAATGACAATCCATCATTACTTTAACACATGAAGGTCAGTCAATAGGGAACATTTCAAGAACTTTGAAAGTTTCTTCAAGTGCAGTCGCAAAAACCATCATGATGAAACTGGCTCTCATGAGGACCGCCACAGGAACTGAAGACCCAGAGTTACCTCTGCTGCAGAGGATAAGTTCATTAGAGTTACCAGCCTCAGAAATTGTAACCCAAATAAATGCTTCAGAGTTCAAGTAACAGACACATCTCAACATCAACTGTTCAGAGGAGACTGCGTGAATGCCTTCATGGTCAAATTTCTGCAAAGAAACCACTACTAAAGGACACCAATAAGAAGAAGAGACTTGCTTGGGCCAAGAAACAGGAGCAATAGACCGGTGGAAATCTGTCCTTTGGTCTGATGAGTCCAAATTTGAGATTTCTGGTTCCAACTGCCGTGTCTTTGAGACGCAGAGTAAGTGAAGGGATGATCTCCGCATGTGTGGTTCCCACCGTGAAGCATGGAGGTGGTGTGATGGTGCTTTGCTGGTGACACTGTCAGTGATTTATTTAGAATTTTAGGCACACATAACAAGCATTGCTACCACAGCATTCTGCAGTGATACGCCATCCCAACTGGCTTGGGCTTAGTGGGACTCCTATTTGTTTTTCAACAGGACAATGACCCAACACACCTCCAGGCTGTGTAAGGGCTATTTGACCAAGAAGGAGAGTGATGGAGTGCTGCATCAGATGACCTGGCCTCCACAATCACCCAACCTCAACCCAATTGAGATGGTTTGGGATGAGTTGGACCGCAGAGTGCAGGAAAAGCAGCCAAACAAGTGTTCAGCATATGTTAGAACTCCTTCAAGACTGTTGGAAAAGCATTCCAGCAGGTGAAGCTGGTAGAAAGAATGACAAGAATGTTTGAAGTTGTGCTCCCGGAAAAAGGTGGCCATTTGAAAAATCTCAAATATATTTTGATTTGATTGACACTTTTTTGGTTACAACATGATTCCATATGTGCTATTTCATAGTTTTGATGTCTTCACTATTATTCTACAATTTAGAAAATAGTAAAAATAGAGAAAAACACATGAATGAGTATGTGTTCTAAAACTTTTGACCGGTAGTGTACACACACACACACACACACGTATGTGGACACCCCTTGAAATGTATGGATGTCAGCCACACCCATTGCTGACAGGTGTAGAAAATTGAGCACACAGACATGCAATCCCCATAGACAAACATTGGCAGTAGAACAGCCTTACTGAAGTGCTTGGTAACTTTCAATGTGGCATCGTCATAGGATGCCACCTTTCCAACAAGTCAGTTCCTAAAATTTCTGCCCTGCTAGAGCTGTCCCGGTCAACTGTAACTGCTGTTATTGTGAAGTGGAAACGTCTAGAAGCAACAACAGCACAGCCGCAAAGTGGTAGGCTACACAAGCTCACATAATGAGACCGCCGTGTGCAGAAGCACGTAAAAATTCCACCAAGGCACCTGCAAATTCCCAGACATTTCTGGGGGGGGGAATGGCCCTAGCCCTCACCCTCCAATCCAACAGGTCCCAGACGTGCTCAATGGGATTGAGATCCGGGCTCTTCGCTGGCCATGGCCAACCGCAACACTGACATTCCTGTCTTGCAGGAAATCACGCACAGAATGAGCAGCATGGCTGGTGGCACTGTCATGTCAGGATGAGCCTGCAGGAAGGGTACCACATGAGGGAGGAGGATGTCTTCCCTGTAACGCACAGCGTTGAGATTGTGTGCAATGACAGCAATCTCAGTCCGATGATGCTGTAACACACCACCCCAGACCATGACGGACCCTCCACCTCCAAATCGATCCCGCTCCAGAGTACAGGCCTCGGCGTAACGCTCATTCCTTAGACGATAAACGCGAATCCGACAATCACCGCTGGTGAGACAAAACCTTGACTCGTCAGTGAAGAGCACTTTTTGCCAGTCCTGTCTGGTCCAGCGACGGTGGGTTTGTGCCCATAGGCGACGTTGTTGCCGGTGATGTCTGGTGAGGACCTGCCTTAGAACAGGCCTACAAGCCCTCAGTCCAGCCTCTCTCAGCCTCAAAGTCAAAGTCACCATTATTAGTCAGTTGTACAACCGAATGCCTTCAACTGAAATGTGTCTTCCGCATTTTACCCAACCCCTCTGAATCAGAGACATCCACGTCTACGGCGCCCGGGGAACAGTGGGTTAACTGCCTTGTTCAGGGGCAGAACGACAGATTTTTATTGCCCTGGCCACATCTGCAGTCCTCATGCCTCCTTGCAGCATGCCTAAGTCACGTTCACGCAGATGAGCAGGGACCCTGGGCATCTTTCTTTTGGTGTTTTTCCAGAGTCAGTAGAAAGGCCTCTTTAGTGTCCAAAGTTTTCATAACTGTGACCTTAATTGCCTACCGTCTGTAAGCTGTTAGTGTCTTAAACTGTAAAGACATTAAGTAGTTGGGCTATAAGAAATACTTTTTATTCAATGGGGCTAGGCAAAGCAGAGAAGAAAAAATATTTTTAATTTCACCCAACAATATAGCCTATTAAAGTACAGTATTTTTACAATATCATAAACAATAGTCTAACTTCCATTTTATATATTCATAAGGTTTAAGGGGGGCGGCAGGTAACCTAGTGGTTTGAGCGTTGGGCCAGTAACTGAAAAGTTGCTAGAATCACCGAGCTGACAAGGTAAAAATCTGTCTTTCTGCCCCTGAACAAGGCAGTTAACCCACTGTTCCTAGGCCTTCATTATAAATAAGAATTTGTTCTTAACCTCTTAGGGATAAACGGCGTGCTAGCGGGCCGCTCCCGACACTACCCGGTGAAATGTAAGGCACCAAATTCAAAATCCAAAAGTTGAATTATTAAACATTCATCAATATACAAGTGTTGCATAGTCATCAAAAGCTCTGATTCTTGGCAATATCACAGCGTTGTCAGATTTCACAAAACGCATAAGAGCTAAAATAAATCACTTACCTTTCGAAGAACTGCTGCTGAGGGTTCTTTTGTTAGAAAAAGTAATTTATTATATCCATAAATCTCTGTTTGGTTGGCGCGTTATGTTCAGAAAATCCACCGTCGAGTCACCCGTTGTACAGTGAAGAGAACGCGTGCAAATATACCTACCAACTTTGCACAAACAAATCAAACATCATTTATAATGCATCCTTAGGTATACTTTTATGAATATTAGCGATAATAATGCACTCGGATGATATCATAAATTATATAAAAGGAAAATAAAGTGGGGCGCACTCACAATCTCGTGCTCGGGAAACGTTGTTGACATATGTGGTCCCTTGACTATTTCCTCTTCCTATCAGTTCTGGTCAGTGCTAAAGCCTCCAAACACTGTATAAAGACTTGACATCTAGTGGAAGCCATAGGATCTGCAGTCTAAGTCCTACATAACATTGAATCCTATAAGCAGCCAGGAGAAAAAGGTAATCTAAAAATAAAACTGCAATTCCGGATGGATTTTCCTCTGGTTTTTCGCCTGCTATATCAGTTCTGTTATACTCACAGACATTATTTTTGTGTTTCCTATCCAATAGTACTAATTATGTGCATATCCTAGTTTCTGGGCCTGAGTGGCAGGTATTTTACTTTGGGCACGACAGACTCTCCAAAACAGACACCTCGGCTGCCGCTCCCTAAATAGTTAACTGACTTGCCTAGTTAAACAAAAAATAAGGGGGAATTTTGTTATGACGACAAGGTGAAGGTGCTCTACCCAAATGGCACAACTGAATCATTCAGATCGACCAAAGCACAGCATATAAAAATCATCATATCACCGCCTGGTACGGCAACTGCACCGCCCACAACCGCAAGGCTCTCCAGAGGGTGGCGCAGTCTGCACAACACATCACCAGGGGCAAACTACCTGCCCTCCAGGATTGCCTACCCTTTGGTTTTGAACTACTGTAACTAGCTAACTTAGTATGTCAGTATGTTATATATAAATCGAGACAACACAAGTGGAACTAGATATGTGAAGCTAGCCACAATAAGGATTAGCCACAATAGTAGAATTTGTGATTTGCCTTCAAAATAGAGGTCTCAATGAAAGTCATGCATATAACACAAACAGTGGAATCATGCCATAATAGAAAAGATCATGCTAAACCAGGTTGGAATGTTCTTATATAAATTCAACAAAATAATTTGTTAATTTGACAAAAACCTGTTGAAATTACACTGGATGTATTAAGACTTTAGAATTGAAATTGGGGGCATACTTATTTCACTGTACAGCCTTACCTATGGATGGTGGATCAATGACATGGGGTATCAGTCTACTACTCACTGTACAGCCTTACCTATGGATGGTGGATCAATGACATGGGGTATCAGTCTACTACTCATTGTTCAGCCTTACCCATGGATGGTGGATCAATGACATGGGGTATCAGTCTACTACTCATTGTTCAGCCTTACCCATGGATGGTGGATCAATGACATGGGGTATCAGTCTACTACTCACTGTTCAGCCTTACCTATGGATGGTGGATCAATAACATGGGGTATCAGTCTACTACTCACTGTTCAGCCTTACCTATGGATGGTGGATCAATGACATGGGGTATCAGTCTACTCAGTGACACCCAGAGAACATTAGCGTCGTACCTCTTATTGCGGGACTCTGAAATCACCGGGGGCAAACTACCTGCTCCCCAGGACACCTACAGCACCCGATGTCACAGGAAGGTCATATAGATCATCAAGGACAACAACCACCCGAGCCACTGCCTGTTCTCGCCTTCTGGATGGTAGCGGGGTGGTCAGTACAGGTTCATCAAAGCTGGGACTGAGAGACTGCTGCCTACATACAGACTCGAAATCATTGGCCACTAAATGGATCAGTAGTCACTTTAACAATGTTTACATATCTTGCATTACTCATCTCATATGTATATACTGTATTCTATACTATCTATTGCATCTTGCCTATGCCGCTCTGTCATTGCTCATCCATATATTTATATATTCTTATTCCATTCCTTTACTTAGATTTGTGTGTATTAGGTAGTTGTTGTGGAATTGTATTGCTGCACTGTCAGAACTAGCAGCACAAGCATTTCGCTACACTCGCAATAAAATCTGCTAGCCATGTGTATGTGACCAATAAAATTTGAATTGAGCCACATTTATTGTACCAGACAACCTACTGTGTGTATTGAACACTATTCCAGAGGAAAAACAATACAACGTAGATGGTTTGAGCCTGATAACTCAAGGACTTTGGGGGAAAAAGCACTTGGGTACTGAGTGAGAACTTGTTCTCTCAACTGGCCTACCTGGTTAAATATATATATCTTTTTTTAAGTAGACTGATACCTAACGGGTTGGAGATCAATGAAATGGGGTAAGGCTGTACAGTGCAATATGAATGTCAATACGCACAATAAACTGACTGGAGGTGATTTCCTACAGTCAAAGTCCCGCAATAAGCTACGACGGTAATATTTCCGTAAACTCTTCAGTTGTGTTCTCTGGGTGTCACCAAGTAGACCGATTCCCCATTCCATTGCTCCACATTCCAACCATGTTTAACATGATCTAAATCAGTCTAAATATGGCCTGATTTCACCAATTGTAACCTTCTGCATCAATTTCAAAGAGGGACTTTTTTAAAGGTGAACCCGCAAATTCCACTGTTGTGCTAATCCTTATTGTGGCTAGCGTCACAACATAATCAGGTCCGGTCAAACCATTCTATAGTAGTCAGATGACGCTCATTTCAATAGGAGAACAACAAGTGGCTACCTAGCTAATACTTACATGGATTCCTAAATCATTGCTAAGTTTATTGAAAATGACTGCAGTTTCTACTGTTGATTGTTTTCAGGCTGGTTGCATTGGTGCTATCTAAGTTGCTGATAACATCTGTATCGTTTGTTCCTGATCTAATTTAAAATGCTCACAGACGTTTTCACATTCGGTTGAACTAATAATCCCTTATAACCAACGCTGTATTGTACAGCTTTGACAGTGATCGTAATGGTGTCGCTTGGCTTGCATGTTCAAATTCAGCACAAACAACATTATATTCTATAATAGAATGTAATTATTTGACACTTCAAATTAAAACCTTATTTGACGCGTCAAATTAAAAGCTTATTAGTGTTTTGACACGCAAAGACCCAAACGGCGTTCCACATCTAGAAGCTAACTAGGTTTATTTCACTCACCAGCTTGACGATTTGAGAATTTGTAAAGCTACAATGCTGAAAAGTACAATACTTGTAATCATTCTGTCGTTTCAAGGTTCAATTGCCTAGCTGATTAGAAATACTGTCTAACTAGCGATATGGTTCGTTTGGCGTTCTCCAGCTGGCGTTACTGCTGCAAGTACACGCGTTCCTCGTTGCTAGGTACATTTCAGGACTAAGATATTCGACTTCTCATGACAAAGCAACATTAGCAATGTATTTAAAAGGTGAACAAATGATATGAAGCAAAATCGGACCTATTTTACATACCTGCTTCTCCAAGAAAACTGCCTTCTCTCTGAAGACGCTGGCCTGGCTACGGTTGCCACAAAGTCAACATTGGCTTTACGTAAACATCATTGAAACAATCAATTGTTTTTTGGTATTAATTCAAGGTTAGGCATAATGTTAGCAGTGTGGTTAGGTTTAAATCATTTTAAGATGAGAAATGGTAGAACTGGTGTGGTTATTACTCTGTGGTAGTTAGTGGCGGTAGCTATATGGGATCCTTGGGACGTCTCTGCACTTCTTCTATGAGGTTTAACGGCGGTTGGCATCCAATTTGTTGCATTACCGCCACCTACTAGACTGGAGTACAACTCCCTTAAACTTTACTTCAAAAATAAAAATGTACTAAATAAATACCCTACCATCTAACACTACACTCACTAATTTCAAAATGTTATAATATAAAATGAACACCCCCCTACTCCACTAATTAAATGTACTTTATTCCTACCTCATGGCATTACCCTGAAAGGATGGGGCATCACTTGCATCCTGTAACTCTTATTCTGCCAAGTCTCGCACACCCAAATACCTCTCTGCAGCTGCCACCACAACCTACATTTTCTGAGACCTCCAATCCATCCCTGCAGTACAATTAATAACCATTATTATAAATGCTAAAAATCCAATCTTACTGAAACTTATTTCACTTTTTGGCCTATCCCTCTGTACTGGTATATCTCTACTACTCTCACCACTCATCCCCCTTAACCCATCTCCCTCTGTACTGGTATATCTCTACTCCTCTCACCATTCATCCCCCTTGACCCATCTTCCTCTACTTTCTTCACTGCCTCAGTATATGACAACTTCTGCACTACTCTAACCCTGGAAACCTCAACCTGCCTCTCTCGCACGGGACATTTCTGATCCCCAGCTCCATGTGCACCCCTACAATTAACACATTCCACTACTTTCCCCAATGCTACACATTCCTTTGTCTCATGCCCTTCTGCACGTTTCTCACACCTTGGACCCTCCCTCCTACACACTGCTGCCACATGCCCATAAGCATGACACCTGTAACATCGTAATGTATTCGGCACAAAAGCCCGTACAGGATAACTTATATATCCTAACTTCATTTTGTCAGGCAAAGACTCAACTTCAAAACTCAAAAGAACAGACAATGACTCTTCTGTTTCTCCACTCTCGCCACCCTGTCTGCGTCGCATCAAACGACGAGCATCACATACACCGGGAATCTTTCCCCTCAGCTGGTCAACTTTTATATCTACTGCTACCCCAGTTATCACACCTCTCATTGGTGCCCTTTTCCTGAGAATGAAACAATTAACTTTCCTTGCCCCCATTCATTTTACTTCGAGAGCATTCTTCCTCTGCCCAACAGAAACACAATTATCACTAGACCACTTCTAGTTACCCTCCCCGATTCCACATGACCCAACTCTTTTTTTCATCCACCGTGAAACCACAAATGGATCAGCCAAAAGGCAAGAGTCCACTTTTTCCATAAACTTCACTCCTACTGTCACAGACTCATCTGATCCTCGGTGCATACCTCGGTCTCCGATAACTTTACAGCATACCTCGGTCTCCGATAACTTTACAGCATACCTCGGTCTCCGATAACTTTACAGCATACCTCGGTCTCCGATAACTTTACAGCACCTCCCACCTCCGATACTTCACCCTCATTCACTTCCATGTCTCCTCCTGTCTTCCGCTCCCTCTGCTTGCACTTTCTACCGTTCTTCTTTAACAAACCATCTCCCTTTTATCCACCATTATTATCCGACTCAAGCTGACCCCCTCTTCCCTCTCTCTCTTAGACCTCCTCTCCCTCGCTTTTCCCCTCCATTCCTTCTCCGTTTACCAAGTACACGTCTCCTCATGATGATACTGCCGCTCCATCCCTGACACCCATCTTGTACTTCCTTTCTCTAGGGACTCCATTTTCCCCTTCCGGATTTCTGCTCATGTCCTCAATAACGCGCCTACAACAACCCCAATGGTTACAAATTTCATTGACACACGTCTTGGCTCGGGCAGGAAAGAAAGCCAATGTAATCATGCAGAGCCTGAGCGTAGTCAGTATCAGATCCCCCGTCCCTGCACCATTGAAGTTGACGTTTAAAATGGTAAAGGTTAGGGACGTTCCAAGGATCACAGATACCACTGACTGGGCTGCAGTGCCATCTGTGGTGCCATCACATCCTTGATGGATGATGAATGGACTCGCTGGTGCCACCTATTGAGTGTAAGTCACCTATTCAGATGTGATACACTTTTAGCAAAGTGTGTAAATAAATAATTTGTGCTTTTAGTTGTGGCAATTGCAAAATTGTGTTTGATCAATATTGCAGTTAGTGCCTGACGGCCTAACCTGAGGGCCAGCAGTCTGTTTGTGCTATCATGTCAACCAACTCTGCACACGGGCTACCAAGAACGTGTCTGCATCAGATTTTTTTAAAGTGATTTTATTGCTGTTGATTTAAACTAGGGCAGTCAAATAAAAAATAAAAAAGAGAGAGAGTTATTTGCTGTTATTGATGCCGTACTCATGTGCTAGTCAGAACTAGGAAACTGTGAAATGTCCAACTTGATAACTGGATGAAAGCGGCACATGTATAACTACAAACAGTATCGGTGTGTTGTGGGTAAAATCACTGGGGAAGCAAAGCCAGGAAAAATATTACAACATATTGCGTTGTTTGTTCTATAACCCATTTGTTCATACGCCACTGTGATATACAATTAAGGTTGAGACAACAAAAAGTCCAAATCCCCATCCATGGCTTAGGAATGGGACGATTTAACTAGATAGCTACTGCAGGACAGCAACACAATGACGTTTTGCTTGCTTGTGATGTGATTTGATTGTTGTGAAGCCAAATCCAAACTGGCTTCCCTTGGGGGATGGTTTTGGGTTTCTATGGGCTTATTTTGGACCTAAGCTTGTCGCCTGCCTTCCCGCCTTTGGGACAACAATTCCCTAGTTTAGGGTTAGTGTTCCCACAGGGCCATATCTCCATGTTACACTGCTTGTTCATGGAAGACAGACAGAAGACATAGGCAGAACACTAATTAAACCCACACATTTACTAGAAGGACATGGTCTTTTGCCTGCTACTGCCTGCAATGCAGTGAAGAAAACGATATGACAACAATAACGTTTAATGTAGCTGGCCCCTCTAACAGTACAACTGGCCCCAGCTTGGCCCCCCAGTTGAAATGGTCTAGAACCGCCACTGTACAGTAAGTATATTTTTTTATTAAAATATAATTTCTCGCTGATATGAAAGGGGCATATCAGCATATGTTTCGCAAGTGAGGATTTTTTACATTTCTAAACGTTAAGACAGCATCACGCGCAACCAAACTTGGGCAACGCTAACCGATAAAAAGCCTATGGATAATAAGAAGGCATTTCGAGAGCTTGCACTGGGGCAAAACAATCCGCATTTCAACCCCACGTTTACATCTGTGATGATGTAATCTTTATAATAATGCCCCCCATATCGTAGCCTGAGTACTACATGATTTGATAGACAGTACATGATTGAAATTCGTCAGTGTAGCTGTTCCACCTCTGGGCAGCAGAAGCGTGTGGCCGATAACCAGAGTTTAACAGTGGGCGAGTTCATATTGGATGGCCTGGTCCCTACTGCTGTTTTTCATATCGTAGCCTGAGTTGCTGAAAAAAAGAACATTGCTACTTTGAACAGCTGGTCTGACTCCTGATTAGCCAATGTTTCCAATGACGATCAAAAAAATAGATTTAATCTCTATTTAGACTGCCGGGTTTGTGTTTGCTTCTGTTTGATACGACTGATTCCATGTGAAACCCAGACAAAAAAAAGACCATGATTTGGTCGATTTTCATTCAATTTCAGCCATAGAAGGGTCCTTTGGAATCAGGATTGTTGACATATATTTGACATTTGTATCTAAAAGCATAATTGAGAAATAATTTATCGTTGGCATATGACATTTTGGCCTCACCAAGCCATCTAACAGTGCACACAAAAAAAGAAAAGCCATATCAATGTTCTGAATGTGGGGAGAGTTTATCTTATGTTGGTAGCTTGAAACATCGCCAGCAAATAAATACAGTAGAGAAACCATACTCCTGTCCTGACTGTGAGAAGTTCTTCATCTCATCCAATCAGTTAACAGTTCATCAGAGGATACACACAACTTGTGTTGAGGATCAGTGAAGTGGAGGTGTTGTTTCCTACCTTCACCACTCGGGGGCGGCCCGTCTGGAAGTCCAGGACCCAGTTGCACAACGGCGGGGTTCAGACCCAGGGCCCTAAGCTTGATAATGAGCTTGGAGGCTGTTGAAGGTTGTGCTATAGTCAATGAAAAGCATTCATACATAGGTATTCCTCTTGTCCAGGTGGAATAGGGTATCGTGCAGTGCAATGGCGATTTCATAGTCTGTGGATCTATTGGGGTGGTAAGGAAATTAAAGTGTGCCTAGGCTGTCAGATACGGTAGAGGTGATATGATCCTTGACTCTCAAAGCACTTCATGATGACAGAAGTGAGTGCTATGGGCGGGAGTCAGTTCAGTTATCTTTGCTTTCTTCCGAATAACACGTGAACGTGCCATAATTGTGATTTTGCAAAACATTTGTGGTATTTAAGATTTTTCATACAAAATTAAAAGAATATTGATAAAAAATTATGTTGATGTCTTGATTTTGTCTAAAGTAATGGTTAGCAAAATTAGGTAAACTGAGAAAGCATACTTAAAAATCTAAATGTCAACTTGTTTTTAAATCACATTGTATATTTTAGCTGTATAGATTCTATATTTGGAATGTTTTCAGTGTATTTTTTAATAAAAATTCCCTGTCTTAGGTCAGTTAGGATCACCACTTTATTTTAAGAATGTGAAATGTTAGAATAATAGTAGAGAGAATGATTTATTTCAGCTTTTATTTCTTTCATCACATTCCCAGTGAGTCAGAAGTTTACATACACTCAATTAGTATTTGGTAGCATTGACTTTAAATTGTTTAACATGGGTCAAACATTTCGGGTAGACTTCCACAAGCTTCCCACAATAAGTTGGGTGAAATTTGGCCCATTTTCCTGGCAGAGCTGGTGTAACTGAGTCAGGTTTGTAGGCCTCTTTGCTCACACACACTTTTTTCAGTTCTGCCCACAAATGTTCTATGGGATTGAGGTCAGGGCTTTGTGATGGCCATTCCAATACTTTGATTTTGTTGTCCTTAAGCCATTTTGCCACAAATTTGGAAGTTTGCTTGGGGTCATTGTCCATTTGGTAGACCCATTTGCAACCAAGCTTAAACTTCCTGACTGATGTCTTGAGATGTTGCTTCAATATATCCACATCATTTTCTCTCCTCATGATGCCATCTATTTTGTGAAGTGCACCAGTCCCTCCTGCAGCAATGCACCCCCACAACATGATGCTGTCACCCCTGTGCTTCACGGTTGGGATGGTGTTCTTCAGCTTGCAAGCCTCCACCTTTTTCCTCCAAACATTACGATGGTTATTATGGCCAAACTATTTTTGTTTCATCAGACCAGAGGATATTTCTCCAAAAAGTACGATCTCTGTCCCCATGTACAGTTGCAAACCATAGTCTGGCTTTTTTATAGCAGTTTTGGAGCAGTGGCTTCTTCCTTTGCAGAAAAGCATCTCCAAAGAATGATGTTTCCACCTCCATGCTTCACGGTTGGGATGGTGTTCTTGGGGTTGTACTCATCCTTCTTCTTCCTCCAAACACGGCGAGTGGAGTTTAGACCAAAAAGCTCTATTTTTGTCTTATCAGACCACATGACCTTCTCCCATTCCTCCTCTGGATTCTTCCTCCATTGGCAAACTTCAGACGGGCCTGGACATGCACTGGCTTGAGCAGGGGGACCTTGCGTGCGCTGCAGGATTTTAATCCATGACGGCGTAGTGTGTTACTAATGGTTTTCTTTGAGACTGTGGTCCCAGCTCTCTTCAGGTCATTGACGAGGTCCTGCCATGTAGTTCTGGGCTGATCCCTCACCTTCCTCATAATCATTGATGCCCCACGAGGTGAGATCTTGCATGGTGCCCCAGACCGAGGGAGATTGACCGTCATCTTGAACTTCTTCCATTTTCTAATAATTGCGCCAACAGTTGTTGCCTTCTCACCAAGCTGCTTGCCTATTGTCCTGTAGCCCATCCCAGCCTTGTGCAGGTCTACAATTTTATCCCTGATGTCCTTACACAGCTCTCTGGTCTTGGCCATTGTGGAGAGGTTGGAGTCTGTTTGATTGAGTGTGTGGACAGGTGTCTTTTATACAGGTAACGAGTTCAAACTGGTGCAGTTAATACAGGTAATGAGTGGAGAACAGGAGGGCTTCTTAAAGAAAAACTAACAGGTCTGTGAGAGCCGGAATTCTTACTGGTTGGTAGGTGATCAAATACTTATGTCATGCAATAAAATGCAAATTAATTATTTAAAAATCATACAATGTGATTTTCAGGATTTTTGTTTTAGATTCCGTCTCTCACAGTTGAAGTGTACCTATGATAAAAATTACAGACCTCTACATGCTTTGTAAGTAGGAAAACCTGCAAAATCGGCAGTGTATCAAATACTTGTTCTCCCCACTGTAAGTGCTGCAATTGTGGTGGTGAACATGCACCCGAACTTCTGAAGTGTCCTGTTAGGGTGAAGAATGGCAAGAATAAGGGCTGTCCAGAATGTCTCCTATCCGGAGGCGTTGAGAAGAGGGGAAGAAAAGAGTGAAGTGTCACAGAATCCTCTATCTATTTCTATGTTGTTCACACGCATATTTGCCCTCTCATCCGCTAGAATGGTCCCACCTGATCTCACCTCCTCCCGTTTACCTTCCATCTTCGAGGGCATGTATTTCCATTGTTAGAGCGGTCACTTGAATATCTTGTCAATATAATAGACAATCTTTGCCTCTAGTTTCTGTGTGACAAATTTGGTGAAAAAAAGTTATGAATCTATGCTTGAGTTATTTGATCATGTCAAGGAAAATAAAATCTAAGAATAACAAAAGGTTTCACAGCTTTGCTATGAACCCCTGAAAATTGCATGATGTTGTCAACTGGATGAAGCTCATTATTTATGTATGCTAAGTACATGTTTTTGATATATACGAAAACGTTAAAAATAGGCACTTGATGATCCAAGACAAGAACAAATGCTTTCTGTCTTCATTGGTTGCGTTTGGTAACCAACTGTGATTGTATACTGCCACCTTTTGGTCCGGGAGTGTAATGTGGGTAAATTTCCAGTTCCAAATCATACCACCAGATGGCAATAGGCCCATTTTCTGCTGAGTTCACGTTGATGGCAATTTCTTCCATTGCCATCAACGTTTCATTCTTCGGTTCTGTGCATAATAAATTAGAATTCAAGGTATATTATTTTCTTGAAATTATAGTGTAGTTTAACATCAGTTCATAGTGCAAGACAGTCATTTCTGCCTTCAAATAGGTCAGCACTTTTTTACTCAGTAAACAAAAATACCATTATTAGTGACATCCTTCTGTCCTATGATTAGACGGGGCTGCAGTCTCCCCTATTCAGCTCAGGTAACAGCAGGAGGACCATGCCCTCTGAAGCATGTGTAATTAAAGAGCTTCATGAATATATTATTCATGTAAATAAGACATCAAAGATGTAATTAATGTTTGATAAGGATGTTATTAATGTTTAATGTAGTCTACTTCACAGATGGCACTGCATTAGCTCACATGGTCACAGTCATGTCTGGTAATGGAAGAAAGGTTATTTTCTGCCACTGTTGCTGAGAGGTTCAGTCCAACCAAAGACTGAGCCATGTGGGTGAAAGAGATATGGAACACATTGTTCTTTTGGATATGCATAGGAATACCAAATTCTTTCTTACAAGCTTTGATCCCTTAAAATAACGAATAAAATGTCAAAAGGGAAAGGGGGGGGTACCTAGTCAGTTGTACAACTGAATGCATTCAACTGAAATGTGTCTTCCGCATTTAACCCAACTCCTCTGAATCAGAGAGTTGCGGGGGGCCTCCTTAATTTCAGCACCCGGGGAGCAGATGTTGTTGGGGGTTAACTGCCTTGCTCAATGGCAGAACGTCAGATTTGTCCACATTACCGGCTCCGAGATTCGGACCAGCGACCTTTCTGTTATTGGCCCAACGCTTTTAACCGCTAGGCTCCCTGCCACTAAAGATAATGCATTGTCAATTTTACACACACACACACACACACACACACACACACACACACACACACACACACACACACACACACACACACACACACACACACACACACACACACACACACACACACACACACACACACACACACACACACACACACACACACACACACACACACACACACACACACACACACACACACACACACACACACACACACACAGAGAGAGAGAGAACACAGCATACCATCTGGGTATACGGCTTGTGGTTTGCAGTAGTGGGTTCCTCTGTTCTCCTGCCATGGGTTCTGGGCCCCTGAAAGGCCATGTCAGCGAAACCTTGGAACCTGAACCCATTTCACTCCTGTCTCCTGATATCAGTCAGGGCCCAGGGAGAACCCTAATAGGCCTGATTAAGCATGGCTAACGAGTCTCTCTCTCTCTCTCTCTCTCTCTCTCTCTCTCTCTCTCTCTCTCTCTCTCTCTCTCTCTCTCTGTCTATCACTCACTAACTCTCTCTCTCTCTCTCTCTCTCTGTCTATCACTCACTAACTCTCTCTCTCCTCTAGCAAGTTTTAAGTAGAGCGAGCATTTACCTGAACAAATCCCATTTCCTCCACCGCTTTGATATGTTCCCACCTCTCCTTTCCTCCATCCCCCTCTCTGCTTTTCTCATTCTTGGAATAATAAGAGATGGGGGTTCCCTCCCTCATCTTCATCCTGCCTCCCTTGCTCCTCTTCCCCCTCCTCTCTCCTACTCCCACCCTTGTCCTGCACTTTTTCGGCAGGATAGAACAGCAGCCTCTGGTAAGACAATGGGTGACGGTGTATGTATATATGTAAACAAAATCTGGTGCACGATATCTAAGGAAGTCTCAAGGTTTTGCTCGCCTGAGGTAGAGTATCTCATGATAAGCTGTAGACCACACTATTTACCAATAAAGTTTTCATCTATATTCTTCGTACCTGTCTATTGACCACCGCAAACCGATGTTGGCACTAAGACCGCACTCAACAAGCTGTAGAGGCAGTTCTCCTAGTGGCCGGGGACTTTAATGCAGGGAAATTTAAATAAGTTTTTCCTCATTTCTACCAGCATGTTAAATGTGCAACCAGAGGGAAAAAATTCTAGACCACCTTTACTCCACACACAGAGACACGTCCAAAGCTCTCCTTTGCCCCCCATTTGGCAAATCTGACCATAACTCTATCCTCCTGATTCCTGCTTACAATCAAAAATTAAAGCAGGAAGCACCAGTGACTCGGTCAATAAAAAAGTGGTCAGATGAAGCAGATGCTAAACTACAAGACTGTTTTGCAGCACAGACTGGAACATGTTCCGGGATTCTTCCGATGGCATTGAGGGGTACACCACATCTGTCATTGGCTTCATCAATAAGTACATTGATGACATTGTTCCCACAGTGACTGTACGTACATACCCCAACCAGAAGCCATGGATTACAGGCAACATTCGCACTGAGCTAAAGGGTAGAGCTGCCGCTTTCAAGGAGCGGGACTCTAACCTGGAAGCTTATTATAAATCCCGCTATGCCCTCCAACGAACCATCAAACAGGCAAAGCATCTAAGATTGAATCATACAATACAGGACTAAGATTGAATCTTACTACACCGGCTCTGACGCTCGTCGGATGTGGCAGGGCTTGCAAACTATCACAGACTACAAAGGGAAGCACAGCGGCGAGCTGCCCATTGACATGAGCCTACCAGACAAGCTAAATTACTTCTATGCTCGCATCGAGGCAAGTAGCACTGAAACATGCATGAGAGCATCAGCCGTTCTCAACGACTGTGTGATCACGCTCTCCGTAGCCGATGTGAGTAAGACCTTTAGACAGGTCAACATTCACAAGGCCGCAAGACCAGATGGATTACCAGGATGTGTACTCCGAGCATGCACTGACCAACTGGCAAGTGTCTTCACTGACATTTTCAACCTCTCCATGTCGGAGTCTGTAATACCAACATCAACATGCTTCAAGCAGACCACCATAGTCCCTGTGCCCAAGAACACTAAGGTAACCTGCCTAAATGACTACCAACCCACAGCACTCACATCTGTTTCCATGAAGTGCTTTGAAAGGCTGGTCATGGCTCACATCAACACCATTATCCCAGAAACCCTAGACACACTCCAATTTGTATTCCGCCCCAACAGATCCACAGATGATGCAATCTCTATTGCACTCCACACTGCCCTTTCCCACCTGACTGGTTGCATCACTGCCTGGTATGGTAACTGCTCGGCCTCCGACCGCAAGGCGCTACAGAGGGTAGTGCGCACGGCCCAGTACATCACTGGGGCCAAGCTTCCTGCCATCCAGGACCTCTATTCCAAAAACCTCAGCCACACTAGTCATAGACTGTTCTCTCTGCTCCGTCTTTTACACTGCTGCTACTCTATGGTTATTATCTATGCATAGTCACTGTAACTCTACCTACATGTACATATTACCTCAATGAACGGGTGCCCCTGCACATTGACTCTGTACCGGTACCCCCTGTATATAGCCTGTATATTGTTATTTTACTGCTACTCTTTAATTATTTGTTGCTGTTATTTATTTATTTAAGTAAGCATCTCACTGTAAAGTCTACACCTGTTGTATTCGGTTCATGTGACAAATACAATTTGATTTGATATTGTTGTATTTAAAATGTGTGTGATTGTTCTATCAATGTGGTGTTTAATGTTTTTGTGTGGACCCCAGGAAGAATATCCACTGCTTCGGCAAAAGCTCATTGGAATCCGAATAAACCAATTCTCCCTCTTCCCTCTTCTCTCCCTCCTGCGTGATGTGTTGGAGGCACCCTCTCCTGTTAGGAATGAAATAGCGTAATAATGGAGAATCTAGAATAATAATTATAGGTGCACTATAGCAGGTGAATACTAAGCACCAACAACTCTATTCCATCTCTTCTGCTAGTTTAGTCCGGTCATCAGGTTATTTTGGGCTTCAACCATCTCCTCTGCTAGTTTAGTCCGGTCATCAGGTTATTTTGGGCTTCAACCATCTCCTCTGCTAGTTTAGTCCGGTCATCAGATTATTTTGGGCTTCAACCATCTCCTCTGCTAGTTTAGTCCGGTCATCAGATTATTTTGGGCTTCAACCATCTCCTCTGCTAGTTTAGTCTGGTCATCAGATTATTTTGGGCTTCAAACATCTCCTCTGATGGTCGCTGTCTTGCTAATGCTAACTCTAGTACATGCTGCTTTGGTGTTTCTGACACCATATTAACTTACGCATGACTCTCACAGCACATTTCTCTCACGTCTTTCCATTCAGAGTTGTCTCCTTGTTGTCGCGTCCCATCTATTAATAGGAGGGGATAGGGGGTGGTTGTGGTTGGGTAGAGGAGGCACAGACACACATGGGTCATAAAAAATTAATAATAATAATGCAAGAAATCAAGAATGGTGGGACGAATCCAATTAACAATTTAAGGGAATTTTGTATTTATTTCACCCAACTTCTAACCTAAATCGAACGACATAATGACAATGTTTGTAGATTTCACATTAGATTTAAATTAGTTGACAACTCAACCAAATGTAAACCAACAAAAGATATTCAAATGACGTCTGTGCCCAGTGGGAAGGCTCTCCAAGCCATTTTCTGTTATTATTCATAAATACTTTCCTAAACCTGACTATTATACCAATTGGTTGCTGAAAAGGAAACATATATGCGTGTGTTTAGGCCTAAATGGCTTTCTTTCATTGATCCATAATATTCTAAACCCTTCTCTCCATATACTCTAGTGAGTCTGTCGAGGAAATTCTAATTAAAGGTACATCAAATTTAAAGGGATGGCTTTAGGAAAATGTACGGAAACCCCTATTTGGTTTTTTAGTTTTTTATTTAATATTTAAAACATGCGATACACTATATATATCACTTAACCCAGAATATAATCTGTTCTAATCTAAACCCTTGAGTGTGATCGTTTGGTTGAAAAGTACAATACTGTG
Organism: Brachymystax lenok tsinlingensis; assembly: GCA_030435695.1. Taxonomy (NCBI): domain Eukaryota; kingdom Metazoa; phylum Chordata; class Actinopteri; order Salmoniformes; family Salmonidae; genus Brachymystax; species Brachymystax lenok. The sequence continues at coordinate 1,536,965 of CM059808.1, forward strand.
TCAGTCACATGGGGCGAATTCCGACCCGAGTTAAGCATTCATAAATGGAACTTAACTCGCTTTTTATGCACTTTTCTCTCTACGCGTATTCGGACATTGAATTTAAGTCAAGTCAATGTTTATTGGTCGCGTACACATTTTACCAGGTGTTATAGCGAAATGCTTATGTTACTAGCTCCTAACAATGCAGTCAAATGTCAAACCATTAAAATTCATAAAAAATTAATAATAATAATGCAAGAAATCAAGAATGGTGGGACGAATCCAATTAACAATAATACCAACTACTGAGAAGTGTGTAGGAACGGCGTGAGTAAGAAAGGTGTACATTTCCTAAGTCTGAATCGGGCCCATATAGCCCCACTCCCCACCAAAGACCGGGGTTCAATCCCTGTGTCCACCCTTCCTACTGTATTTCCACTTGTTTGTCTCCCTCTCTGTTTCCAAGTCCAGTCACATTTGATTGGTCGCATACACATATTTAGCAGATGTTATTGCGGGTATAGTGAAATGCTTGTGTTCCTGGCTCCAACAGTAATACAGTATCTAACAATGCACAATAAATAATACACACATCTAAAAAGTAAAATGAATGAATTAAGAAATATATAAACGCAACATGTAAATTGTTGGTCCCGTGTTTCATGAACTGAAATAAGATCCCAGAAATTGTCCATACCCACAAAAAAATTGTTTACATTCCTCTTAGTGAACATTTCTTCTTTGACAATATAATCCATCCACCTGACATGTGTGGCATATCAAGAAACGTATTAAACAGAGTGATCATTACACAGGTGCACTTTGTGCTGGGGACAATAAAAGGCCATTCTAAAATGTGCAGTTTTATCACACAACACAATGCCACAGACCACGTGTAACCACACCATCCCAGGACCTCCACATCCGGCTTCTTCACCTGTGGGATCTTCAGAGACCAGCCACCTGGACAGCGGATGACACAGAGGTATTTATGTCTGTAATAATGCCCTTTTCTGGGGGGAAAAACTCATTCTGATTGGCTGGGCCTGGCTCCCCAGTGGGTGGGCCTATGCCTACCCAGGCCCACCCATGGCTATGCCTCTGCCCAGTCATGTGAAATCCATAGATTAGGGCCTAATGAATTGATTTTAAATTGACTGATTTCCTTATATGAACTGTAACTCAGTAGAACCGTTGACATGTTTGCATGTTGCGTTTATATTTTTGTTCAGTATATATATGTGTATATGTGATGGGATGTGTTAATAATATGGACAGTATATGGATAGAAAATGTAGTATATCTGAAGAATATTATATGTACAGCAATAGTTAAATAGGATAGGCCTTGACTAGAAAACCATTCCAACTGCCTGAATAAAGGGTAGAATGAAACTAAATATAAAACAAATAAAATAAGAAAGAGAAAAGTACAATCCTGAAGGGGGGATTATTTCCCCTAGTGGACATCTCTGACCATGTGTAGGAAGTAAGCCCACATCATTCCAACACCATATACAGTTTCTCAAATCAAACAACCTGGGAAGGTCCCTACTGAACCCATGGTGCAAACAGCCCAGGACACATTTAACCAGAGAGGTAAAGACAAACAAACCTAAGTGGAAAAACATCTTTCACTTTCATGATCTTTTTTTTTTTTATCAAACGGCAAACCTCTCAGCAGGATGTGGAAAAGTAGAGTGCAAATTGACATCTGGTGGTAGAAGTTTTCTCCCCATCCACACCACTCCACCGCACCCCACCCAGAGGCCAACAATGTACACTGAGTGTACAAAACATTAAGAACACCTGCTCTTTCCATGACATAGACTGACCAGGTAAATCCAGGTGAAAGCTATGATCCCTTATTGACAGCACTTGTTAAATCCACTTCAATCAGTGTAGATGAATCGGAGGAGACAGGTTATGATCATTAAGCGGTTACAACTCAATATTAGGAAGGTGTTCCTAATGTTTGGTATACATAGTGTATATTTGCTGTGTGAAGGTGTTCCTAATGTTTGGTATACTCAGTGTATATTTGCAGTCAGTCAGCAGTACTGGTGAACTGGAGGTGTTTATTTTGGTGTGTGTGTGTTTACTTGTTGTTACGTAAGACACATGAAGTAAGACATAAAGTGCCTGAGAGCTTTATGAGTGGACTGTATATTAGCTTGTTCTTCAGGCGTCACCGGCTTTTAGTGAAGCTCTTTTACTGCTGGCTACTAACAAGACAAAAGGCTTTGCTCCCATTGTATCTTCTTGACCACCTGTCTCCTCTCCACTCCGTGGACGCGACGCTAGGCCTCACAGAACCTCAATGGACCCTACCTCCCTGCCCTACCCTACCAATGGACCCTACCTCCCTGCCCTACCCTACCAATGGACCCTACCTCCCTGCCCTACCCTACCAATGGACCCTACCTCCCTGCCCTACCCTACCAATGGACCCTACCTCCCTGCCCTACCCTACCAATGGACCCTACCTCCCTGCCCTACCAATGGACCCTACCTCCCTGCCCTACCCTACCAATGGACCCTACCTCCCTGCCCTACCCTACCAATGGACCCTACCTCCCTGCCCTACCCTACCAATGGACCCTACCTCCCTGCCCTACCCTACCAATGGACCCTACCTCCCTGCCCTACCCTACCAATGGACCCTACCTCCCTGCCCTACCCTACCAATGGACCCTACCTCCCTGCCCTACCCTACCAATGGACCCTACCTCCCTGCCCTACCCTACCAATGGACCCTACCTCCCTGCCCTACCCTACCAATGGACCCTACCTCCCTGGGATGAACAAAGTTTGTCTTTCATTCAGGCTGGAACAGCCACCTTCCTCATCTCCCCTCCTTCTTCTCGTTCATTTTCCTCTCCAATAAATCTCTCCTTTACTTCTTCCATCTTCCAGGAACATAGGACCGGTCCTGACCTCCGACCCCTGTAAAAGCAGGACAAACACGAGAACGCACAACGACCATAATTAGGATAAACAGCATTGATGCGTGTGTGTGTGTGTGTGCGCGCGCAGCGGCACTCATACAGGCATTTAGTTTGGTTAGTTTAGAGAGGGGCCGGTTGGTAAACATTTGGACAGGCAGCCAAGGCCTCTCTCAACAATGGGAGCTGTGAGGGGCCAGTGTGGGCTGCTATTATCATCCAGGCCAGGTGAGCTATGTGAGGCCCATTGTGAATAGGGGTCGTATGGTATGTCCACTCCAGGTCAATTCTGAGACAGAGAGAGGAATGTGAGGGGTCAGTGATAAGCTCTTGAGAAAGCAGGTTTTGCGAGCGGTGAAATCTCCCACCAAGACAATGGAGTGACCCTGCCTGAGCAATGTAGGGCCACTAGCCACTTATAGAAGACTGTTGGGAGATTTCATGATTTCCATTCACACTCAAGAGACACGATGCTGGGGGGAGTAAATATTGAGAAGAGACGGAGAGAGGTTTGGCTGGCGAGAACATTCCAGCTATGTCTTTTTGTACAATTAAGTGATTTCTTGAAGATTAATATATCAATCATGCAATATGACAACACACACACACACACACACACACACGCACACACACACACATAAACACTTAGCTGCTTACAGGGAGCATGAAGCCCTTGAAGCCGTCAACAGGGCCACACTCATTATTTTCTCCGGTGCTTTAATCCAGTGTCTGTGCGTGCTTCTGTGCTTGCTTCTGTGCTTGCTTCTGTGCTTGCTTCTGTGCTTGCTTCTGTGCGTGCTTCTGTGCGTGCTTCTGTGCGTGTTTCTGTGCTTGCTTCTGTGTGTGTTATACAGAGTCAGTTCCCGAGTAGCAGTGCCTCAGAGCTTCAATGGTGACATCTGACAGGAAGCACGCAAATGCTGGTGCTTCAGTGCATTCATAGTTCAGCTGAACCTCTTTTATACCTACACTGTGCCATTGATACATTTATTTAGTTGAACACACTATTATGTCAAACGATGAGAATTTGATTATGATTATGATGCTTGTTTGTTTGTTTGTTTATTGCCATGGCACTACACAGCTGATTCAAATAATCGAAACTTGATGATGTTTAGTGCTAGGTCAGAAATCTAAATCTGAAAACCTACGGGGTCCCCAGGACTGATTTTGGGAAACGCTGCACTAAGGTATCCATGCACATGTAGCTCGTTAGACACACCTGAAGTCTCTGTCAGGGGTCATCGGCTCACAGGTCTCTGCTTCCTCTTCTCTACCTAGTGTAGGGGAGGAGTCGGCTCACAGGTCTCTCTGCTTCCTCGTCTCTACCTAGTGTAGGGGAGGAGTCGGCTCACAGGTCTCTCTGCTTCCTCGTCTCCACCTAGTGTAGGGGAGGAGTCGGCTCACAGGTCTCTCTGCTTCCTCGTCTCCACCTAGTGTAGGGGAGGAGTCGGCTCACAGGTCTCTCTAATTCCTCGTCTCCACCTAGTGTAGGGAGGAGTCGGCTCACAGGTCTCTCTGCTTCCTCGTCTCCACCTAGTGTAGGGAGGAGTCGGCTCACAGGTCTCTCTGCTTCCTCGTCTCCACCTAGTGTAGGGGAGGAGTCGGCTCACAGGCCTCTCTGCTACCTCGCCTCCACCTAGTGTAGGGGAGGAGTCGGCTCACAGGCCTCTCTGCTTCCTCGTCTCCACCTAGTGTAGGGGAGGAGTCGGCTCACAGGCCTCTCTGCTTCCTCGTCTCCACCTAGTGTAGGTGAGGAGTCGGCTCACAGGTCTCTCTGCTTCCTCGCCTCCACCTAGTGTAGGGGAGGAGTCGGCTCACAGGCCTCTCTGCTACCTCGCCTCCACCTAGTGTAGGGGAGGAGTCGGCTCACAGGCCTCTCTGCTTCCTCGCCTCCACCTAGTGTAGGGGAGGAGTCGGCTCACAGGCCTCTCTGCTTCCTCGCCTCCACCTAGAGTAGGGGAGGAGTCGGCTCACAGGCCTCTCTGCTTCCTCGCCTCCACCTAGTGTAGGTGAGTAGTCGGCTCACAGGTCTCTCTGCTTCCTCGCCTCCACCTAGTGTAGGGGAGGAGTCGGCTCACAGGCCTCTCTGCTTCCTCGCCTCCACCTAGTGTAGGGGAGGAGTCGGCTCACAGGCCTCTCTGCTTCCTCGTCTCCACCTAGTGTAGGGGAGGAGTCGGCTCACAGGCCTCTCTGCTTCTCTGCCTCCACCTAGTGTAGGGGAGGAGTCGGCTCACAGGCCTCTCTGCTTCCTCGTCTCCACCTAGTGTAGGGAGGAGTCGGCTCACAGGCCTCTCTGCTTCCTCGTCTCCACCTAGTGTAGGGAGGAGTCGGCTCACAGGCCTCTCTGCTTCCTCGCCTCCACCTAGAGTAGGGAGGAGTCGGCTCACAGGCCTCTCTGCTTCCTCGCCTCCACCTAGTGTAGGGAGGAGTCGGCTCACAGGCCTCTCTGCTTCCCTGCCTCCACCTAGTGTAGGGGAGGAGTCGGCTCACAGGCCTCTCTGCTTCCTCGTCTCCACCTAGTGTAGGGGAGGAGTCGGCTCACAGGCCTCTCTGCTTCCTCGCCTCCACCTAGTGTAGGGGAGGAGTCGGCTCACAGGCCTCTCTGCTTCCTCGTCTCCACCTAGTGTAGGGGAGGAGTCGGCTCACAGGCCTCTCTGCTTCCTCGCCTCCACCTAGTGTAGGGGAGGAGTCGGCTCACAGGCCTCTCTGCTTCCTCGTCTCCACCTAGTGTAGGGGAGGAGTCGGCTCACAGGCCTCTCTGCTTCCTCGTCTCCACCTAGTGTAGGGGAGGAGTCGGCTCACAGGCCTCTCTGCTTCCTCGTCTCCACCTAGTGTAGGGAGGAGTCGGCTCACAGGCCTCTCTGCTTCCTCGTCTCCACCTAGTGTAGGGAGGAGTCGGCTCACAGGCCTCTCTGCTTCCTCGTCTCCACCTAGTGTAGGGGAGGAGTCGGCTCACAGGCCTCTCTGCTTCCTCGTCTCCACCTAGTGTAGGGGAGGAGTCGGCTCACAGGCCTCTCTGCTACCTCGCCTCCACCTAGTGTAGGGGAGGAGTCGGCTCACAGGTCTCTCTGCTTCCTCGTCTCCACCTAGTGTAGGGGAGGAGTCGGCTCACAGGTCTCTCTGCTTCCTCGTCTCCACCTAGTGTAGGGGAGGAGTCGGCTCACAGGTCTCTCTGCTTCCTCGTCTCCACCTAGTGTAGGGGAGGAGCAGTGACGCAAACCCGCTGCACGAAATAATCAGTCGGAAATGAAAACATCATGGCAGAGCAGACCCTATTATGCTGGAATGGAGGAGAAACGCTTGTGGGGTGACATCACTATCCATCTCTCTCTCTCTCTCTCTCTCTCTCTCTCTCTCTCTCTCTCTCTCTCTCTCTCTCTCTCTCTCTCTCTCTCTCGCTCTCTAAGCAGTTTTTTATGCCTGTGGATATGGGAACCAACGATTAGCACATAAACACAATTCCCCACCGACCATGTCTAAATGGCCCACAGCTGGGGTTACATAGGGCTGAGGCTGAGCTAGGGTCGTCACCCAGGGCCTAAGGTTCATCACGGGGACACACTGTATTATAAACCACTTTATTGTGAATGAGTGCAGACACACACACACTCATGAACGCATGAATGTAGCATGCATACAGACATGCATTCACAAGCACACACACTTACGCACACACATGTACACACACACACTCGCCCCAATGCATGCGTTATGTGCCACTTTAGTGTGAATGAGTGCATACACACACATACACGCACACACACGCACTCATGGATGTAGCACGCACAATCACACATACACATGAGTGCTCAAACAGACACAGACAGACACAGACAGACACACACACACATACTATTCATTGACTTATGATTACAGAACCATGCCGTATTCACCTGTGGCCAGCAAACTGCTGCTATGAGATTGTTTGTTTGTTGTTAGTAAAGGACCTATCAGTAGTCCACAAGGTTACCTGGCCCCTTCTCCAAAATATAACCACAAAATCTATTACTGCTATTCTCCCCAAAGTCTATACGATTTATCTAAACCAACTCCAATAAGCAACAGCTTTCCTTCAGATTTGGCAAATCAAACAATACGCTCCTCCAGCCATTCCCCTCCACACTGTGTTATAGTTTGGACACAGAGCGAGCCATTGATTAAGGGTTTTCTCTCCCTCCCTCTGCTCTCGGTCCGTGCATGACCGTGGACACACACTGCCCTGTTTGTCCCAGGACGGTCGGGGGGCGCAGGCCTGAGGCTTGGAGGAGCGGCACGGGGCCACTGGCGGACTGAGGGATGTGCTGTTCCCCTTTCTCAGACGGGAGCCAGAGAAAATCTGTGATCCCTGTTGGTGTGAGACAAGTAAACAGAGGCTGACCCACTAGTGGCTAGATCACTGCCTAGAGCTTGCGCGTGTGTGTCCCAGGGCCTACAGTAGCTTGCCAAATGTCAGGGAAAATGTGCACAGAGCAGCTTTCATGAGCACATGGGCTCCTCTTGCCTGTCAATACATGTGCCCAAAGAAGAGGAGGAGGAGGAGGAAGAGGAGGAAGAGGAGGGAAAGGCAGAAGAAGGGTTGTTTACAGTGTGAGTGAACAGGTATCAGATCCACAGTTTCACTGCAGAATTAGACATTTATCCACATTTATCCAAATGTTTTTGACAGCCTGGGTTTACTCCTCCTGCTCAGTATCTTTCTGTTTCTCCAAACATTACATTTGGAGGTTTTGGATAGGGTTAAAACATTAAAGTATATCGAGAAAGGACTATATCAAGAAAGGACTAATGAAACAAATACCAGAAGATACTCATGGGGACTCATTCTGAAGGGTTAAGGTCAGGGTTAAGGTCAGGGATATGTTTTAATCAAAAAAAATAAACACACAACCATCTGATCCAGAGTCATGGGATTACGCCCATCCGACCCACCCCCGTCCGCAAAGCCCTTACAAAACCCAACCTTACTTGACGTAATAGCGCTCACTGTTGCCCCTAGTGTCCGGTTTTGAAGGCATTCCCGACTCCTCAGGACATGGAAAGACATCTAATTTCTAAGTCACTCTTAGCTTGATCAAATCAACCACTCAACTCAAGACCATGTTAACCCACTGAGGTAAAGCCTAGACATCAACTTTGTGTAAGGGCACAAGGCGAGACCCAGATGCAGACACGGGGGGGCAGATGGTTTGAGTCTTTAATATGTATTAACAATCCAAAAGGGGTAGGCAAGAGAATAGTTGTGGACAGGCAAAAGGTCAAAACCAGTTCAGAGTCCAGGAGGTACAGAGTGGCAGGCAGGCTCGAGGTCAGGCCAGGCAGAATGGTCAGGCAGGCGGGTACAGAGTGGCAGGCAGGCTCGAGGTCAGGCCAGGCAGAATGGTCAGGCAGGCTCGAGGTCAGGCCAGGCAGAACGGTCAGGCAGGCGGGTACAGAGTGGCAGGCAGGCTCGAGGTCAGGGCAGGCAGAACGGTCAGGCAGGCGGGTACAGAGTGGCAGGCAGGCTCGAGGTCAGGCCAGGCAGAACGGTCAGGCAGGCGAGAACAGAGACCAGAAAACAGGCAAGGGTCAAAACCGGGAGGACTAGAAAAAGAGAATAGAAAAGGCAGGAGCACGGGAAAACCACGGTGGTTGACTTGGAACATACAAGACGAACTGACACAGACAGACAGAAAACCCAGGTTTAAATACACAGGGGATAATGGGGAAGATGGGCGGCACCTGGAGGGGGTGGAGACAAGCACAAGGACAGGTGAAACAGATCAGGCAAGGCTATTCAACACAAATAGGTAATGAGTTGTTGGAGGTAGAAGGATAGTTTTGAGGGGGAGGTTAGGTTGGGTTGTGTATACTTGGCTGATTCTCTTAAGTCACTGTAAGACTTACTTCATCACAGCTCCATAGTTGGAAAGCACCATGAAACTAAAGCCCAGGCTTAACACACTCTTCCCCACAGGAAAACCAGAGCTTATAGCCTGGCCTGGATCTAAGACCAGAGCATGTCCCCCAGACTCAATGCAAGGAACGGTCACACATACACACATGCATGCAAACCCACACACACACGCACGCACACACACTCCCAATACTCACACTGGTGACACAATCATGTATTCCTTACCCAGAGCCCCCCGCCCTTACCACCAGCTGATATCCTTTATCCCCCTCTCTCCCAGGGCCACTCTCACATCTGTCCGACATTTCTCATGTTTTCTGAGAGAGAGAGAGAGAGAGAGAGAGAGAGAGAGAGAGAGAGAGAGAGAGAGAGAGAGAGAGAGACAGACACAGAGACAGAGACAGAGACAGAGAGAGAGAGAGAGAGAGAGAGAGAGAGAGAGAGAGAGAGAGAGAGAGAGAGAGAATGAGTAGTGGTGAAATGTGGTCAACATGTGTTTGGCTGCGCTCCCCGAGCCCATTATGGTCTCTGAGTCACTTATGAATAAATAATATAATAATTCATAACATAATAATACGACACTACCTCCTCCTGCTCCTACACCATTAGGGTCGTCAGGGTCAACGCTGTGAGCTGTCCAACCAGATGGTCTCCATCCATTGAGATATCCATCTCACCATCTCCACCTCCCCTAACCCCTCCTTTAGGGGACAAATTAGTCATAAATTCGTGATGAGGTCATATTCCTGAGACTGAGGAGACTTATCTATTATTATCTGTATTGTAGTGAACGGCGCCAAGTGCAATGCCTTCAGCTGGTCTTCAATCTAAGTCTCCCAGCCCATAAACAAAGCCTGTAGACTTGCCAAGCACTGCTCCTCAGAGTTGTTATAATAGTATCAATTAAAAACCTTTTATTCAGCTTTGGGTGTTTGGCTGACTTGACATAGCCTACCATTCAGCAGTGAGACTCTCTGCTTGCTTTCCGAGCCTCACTAAACCTTTCCAATAACCGCCCGGTCTGAATATCTGATACACTCACCATTTGTTTGTTCAAAGCCCTGATGTCTGTCGTGGCCCATACAGGAGAGACAGACAGAGATGTGTTCGGCCGGTCTGCACGTTGGGGTTGGTTGCGTGCCCTGCCTACAGCTTCAGCGAACTAGCGTTAGCACCTCGCTGTGAAGTGTTTGGCCTGGCTGGGAATAAATTATATCAGTTCTCGGAAGCAAACATAGGCGTGCTACTGGGGAGAATACATGACACCCAGCTAAGCAGTCTAATGTGAGAGACCTGTGTTAACGAGAATCGCCAGATAGAAACCCAATGAGAAGTCCAGAGCTGAGCTGCCGGCTAGACATAGAGAGACTGTGTTGCTGTAGATACTGTATGCATATTCATGTAGCACTGTACTCCAGTATTAATGGATAACTGTAAATGTAAAGTCAACTCTGGGTCTCACTATATTGACCACTATGAAAAATGTATGTTTCTTCATGATATAATGGATCGATGATATTGTTGTTATATGATGGTTATGACAATGATGATAAGAATGAAAATCCTATTTCATTTTTCCAAAGGAAGAGGTACAAAGTCAACTAAATCAGGTGGCTAACAAACGGGAGGCTGGAGAACAGCTGTAAGACTGTCAGGTCCACTGATAAGACCGGACGACGCAGCAAGGCCCGGGTCTGTAAGAGAGGGTGGAATGGTTCTACAGGCCAAGGAAGAGAACCGTGTCTGTCCGGTGTGTTGGAGACTCAGGTTCTTTGATCTCCTCTCCTCTCTTCCTCTCAGCTCTTTTCTGACTGTTCCAGGAGAGCCCGTCTGGAGCCACTCTCCTCCAGCTCTGCCTTGGATCACACTCTTCTATATTAACAGCCTCTCCGTTGCCCGTAAAACTAACCTCAAACCTCTCTTTCTTTCTTTCGTTCTCTGTTTGTTTCTCTCATTCCCACTTTAATTGTATTTCTCTCAACCTCCCTCCCTCCCTCCCTGTCTCTGTTTCTCCCTCTGTGTTTTGTTGTCTCTCCTTTGTTTATCTCCCTCGTCCATATTATCCCATTGTCTGTCTCATTCTTTCTATAGCTCCTCTTTCTTGTCTTTCTCTCTCTCCATAAAGCCTGTGTGTATATGTACTGTATGCTGGTGACTCAACATTATACATGCCAGCTACCAGAGCAAGTGAAATCACTGCATCACTTAACAAAGAGATGCAGTCCGTTTTAGAATGGGTGGCAAGTAATAAAATAGTCCTAGATACTTGAAAAACTAAAACCATTGTTTTTGGGACAAATCATTCACTAAACCTCAACTAAAACTTGTAAATGAATTATGTGGAAATTGAGAAAGTTGAGGAGACTAAACTGCTTGGTGAAACCCTGAATTTTAAACTGTCATGGTCAAAACATATTAATGCAACCGTAGCTAAGATGGGGAGAACAAGTCAACTAGAGGCCCTAGCTTGGTCGCACCTGGACTACTGCCCAGTCATATGCAGCATGGCTGGCCCTTCAATGTACACAGAGAGCTAACTTCAATGGCATGCATGTCAATCTCTCCTGGATCAAAGTAGAGGAGATATTAACTGCATTACTACTTGTCTTTGTGAGAGGTATCGACTTGTTGAAAGCACCGAGCTGTCTGTTAAAACGACTAGCCACAGCTTAGACTCCCATGCATAGCCCACAAGACATGTCACCAGGGGTCAGTCGGTTCACAGTCCCCAAGACCAGAGTGGACTCTGGAAAACGCACAGTCCTACACAGAGCCATGACTACGTGGAACTCTATTCCACATCTAGTAACTCATGTAAGAAATCAAATCAGATAAAAAACCTGATAAAACTGCACCTTATGGAACAACAAGGACAGTGAGGAGACACACACACAAATCAAGCTTTATTTACACAGCACAGTTCAGACATGGAATGCAACACAATGTTCTACACAGAAAAAAAACATTAAAAAACGATTAAAATAAAAGCTGAAATATTTACTACACAACAAACATAAAAAAAACTAAAGAAAGAACAAAAAATGATTTACTAAAAAGCACCCTGAGGAAAAGCAAAGCTAAAAAGGTGTGTTTTAACATATGTCCACAGATTTGTCCCAACTCAGGTTCTCTGGTAGGCTATTCCAGAGGCTGAGGGCATAGTAACTAAAGGCTGCCTCTCCATGCCTCTTGGTCCTCCTCAGGTTCTCTGGCAGGCTATTCCAGAGGCTGAGGGCATAGTAACTAAAGGCTGCCTCTCCATGCCTCTTGGTCCTCCTCAGGTTCTCTGGTAGGCTATTCCAGAGGCGGGGGGCATAGTAACTAAAGGCTGCCTCTCCATGCCTCTTGGTCCTCCTCAGGTTCTCTGGTAGGCTATTCCAGAGGCTGAGGGCATAGTAACTAAAGGCTGCCTCTCCATGCCTCTTGGTCCTCCTCAGGTTCTCTGGCAGGCTATTCCAGAGGCTGAGGGCATAGTAACTAAAGGCTGCCTCTCCATGCCTCTTGGTCCTCCTCAGGTTCTCTGGTAGGCTATTCCAGAGGCGGGGGGCATAGTAACTAAAGGCTGCCTCTCCATGCCTCTTGGTCCTCCTCAGGTTCTCTGGTAGGCTATTCCAGAGGCGGGGGGCATAGTAACTAAAGGCTGCCTCTCCATGCCTCTTGGTCCTCCTCAGGTTCTCTGGTAGGCTATTCCAGAGGCTGAGGGCATAGTAACTAAAGGCTGCCTCTCCATGCCTCTTGGTCCTCCTCAGGTTCTCTGGTAGGCTATTCCAGAGGCGGGGGGCATAGTAACTAAAGGCTGCCTCTCCATGCCTCTTGGTCCTCCCTCAGGTTCTCTGGCAGGCTATTCCAGAGGCTGAGGGCATAGTAACTAAAGGCTGCCTCTCCATGCCTCTTGGTCCTCCTCAGGTTCTCTGGCAGGCTATTCCAGAGGCTGAGGGCATAGTAACTAAAGGCTGCCTCTCCATGCCTCTTGGTCCTCCTCAGGTTCTCTGGTAGGCTATTCCAGAGGCTGAGGGCATAGTAACTAAAGGCTGCCTCTCCATGCCTCTTGGTCCTCCTCAGGTTCTCTGGCAGGCTATTCCAGAGGCTGAGGGCATAGTAACTAAAGGCTGCCTCTCCATGCCTCTTGGTCCTCCTCAGGTTCTCTGGCAGGCTATTCCAGAGGCTGAGGGCATAGTAACTAAAGGCTGCCTCTCCATGCCTCTTGGTCCTCCTCAGGTTCTCTGGCAGGCTATTCCAGAGGCGGGGGGCATAGTAACTAAAGGCTGCCTCTCCATGCCTCTTGGTCCTCCTCAGGTTCTCTGGCAGGCTATTCCAGAGGCGGGGGGCATAGTAACTAAAGGCTGCCTCTCCATGCCTCTTGGTCCTCCTCAGGTTCTCTGGTAGGCTATTCCAGAGGCGGGGGGCATAGTAACTAAAGGCTGCCTCTCCATGCCTCTTGGTCCTCCTCAGGTTCTCTGGCAGGCTATTCCAGAGGCTGAGGGCATAGTATTTAAAGGCTGCCTCTCCATGCCTCTTGGTCCCCCTCAGGTTCTCTGGCAGGCTGTTCCTGAGGCTGGGGCCATAGTAACTAAAGGCTGCCTCTCTATGCCTCTTGTTCCTAGGCTTTGGGATAGTTAAAAGGCCAGTGCCAGAAGACCTGAGGGACCTACTGGGTACAAAACTATAAAGCATGTCTGAAATGTATTTGGGTGCACAATCGTGGATTGATTTAAAAACCAATAGAAAATGAATTCTAACACTCACAGGCAGCCAGTGCAGAGACCTTAAAACCGGTGTAATGTGTGCTCTCTGTCTGGTCTTAGTCAGTACCTGTGCTGCAGCATTCTGGATGTTTTGCAGTTGACCAATGGCTTTCTTGGGTAGACCAGACAGAAGAGCATTACAGTAGTCAAGCCAGATTGTAATAAATGAGTGTCTCAGTATCAGCCTAAGAGAGAAACGGCCGCATCTTGGTAATGGTCCTCGGGTGTTAAAAAGCTACTTTCGTCACATTCCATATGTGTGATTCAACATTTTCTTCAGATTCAAAAAGGACACGTTTGATCTTTATTGTCTGTAAATTAAAATGTGCGGCCAGATTCTCTCTGTGCTTTGGCTCCAACAATAAGTACCTCGGTCTCGTCTTGGTTTAGCAGGAGGAAGTATTTAAATCAGTAATACAGTCTAATATTTATCTGTGGAACTAAAATCCTGTAGTGACACAGAAATGTAAAGTTGTGTATCGTCTGCGTGGTGGTAAAAATGTAAGCTGTGCTTTCTGATAAAGCTGCCAAGGGGTAACATGTATAAACTGAACAGTACCGGACCCAAAATCGAACCTTGTCGAACACCACATGTGATATGTATTTTCTCTTAGTTACAGTGCAATTCGGAAACTATTCAGACCCCTTTCCCTTTTTCCATATTTTGTTAGGTTACAGCCTTATTCTAAAATGGATGAAACAAAAACTATCCTCATCAATCTACACACAATACCACATAATGACATCACAATACCCCATAATGACATCACAATACCCCATAATGACATCACAATACCCCTAAAAAAATGTTTAGAAATGTTTGCTAATTTAAAAAACAGAAACACCTTATTTACATAAGTATTCAAACCCTTTGCTATGAGACTCGAAATTGAGCTCAGGTGCCTCCTGTTTCCATTGCTTATACTTGAGATGTTTCTACAACTTGATTGGAGTATAACTGAGATAAATTAAATTGATTGGACATGATTTGGAAAGGCACACATCTGTCTATATAAGGTCCCACAGTTGACAGTGCAGTTGACATGTCAGAGCAAAAACTAAGCAATGACGTTGAAGACATTGCCCCTAGATCTCAGAGACAGGATTGTGTCCATATACATATCTGGGGAAGGGTACCAAAACAATTCTGCAGCCTCCGTCATTCTTCAATGGAAGACTCTTCCTAGGGCTGGCCGCCCAGCCAAACTGAGCAATCAGTTGTGGAGATGGGAGAACCATCCAGAAGGACAACCATCTCTGCAGCACTCCACCAATCAGACCTTTATGGTAGAGCGGCCAGACGGAAGCCACTTCTCAGTGAAAGGCACATGACAACCCGCTTGGAGTGTATCAAAAGGCACTTTGAGGACTCTCAGACCATGAGAAACAAGATTCTCTGGTCTGATGAAAGCAAGATTTAGCTCTATGGCCTGAATGCCAAGCGTCACATCTGGAGGAAACGGTGAAGCATGGTGGTGGTAGCATCATGCTGTGAGGATGTTTTTTCAGTGGGAGACTAATCAGGATCGAGGGAAAGAGGATTGGAGCAAAGTACAGAGAGCTCCTTGATAACCTGCTCCAGAGCGCTCAGGACCCCAGACTGGGCGAAGGTTCACCTTCCAACAGGACAACGACCCTAAGCACACAGCCAAGACAACACAGGAGTGGCTTTGGGACAAGTCTCTGAATGTCCTTGAGTGGCCCAGCCAGAGCCCGGACTTGAAACCGATCAAACATCTCTGGAGAGACCTGAAAATAGATGTGCAGCAACGCTCCCCATCCAACCTGACAGAGCTTGAGAGGATCTGCAGAGAGGAATGGGAGAAACTCCCCAAATACAGGTGTGCCAAGCTTGTAGCGTCATACCCAAGACTAGAGGCAGTGAACGCTGCCAAAGGTGCTTCAACAAAGTACTGAGTAAAGGGTCTGAATACTGATGTAAATTTGATATTTCACCTTTTTTTTATATATACATTTACAAACATTTAAAAAAAATATGCTTTGTCATTATGAGGTATTGTGTGTAGATTGAAGAGGTGAAAAAACTAAGTGAAGAAAGTTAGAAGGTTTTGCATATGTATTGAAAAATAAATACAGAAATAACAAATAACACATAAGTACACCCCTGAGTCAATACTATGTCTTTCTTGGTAAGTCTCTAAGAGCTTTCCACGCCTGGATTGTGCAACATTTGCCCATTATTCTTTGTCAATCTGGTTGTTGATCATTGCTAGCCGGTCATTTTTAGATCTTGCAATAGATTTTCAAGTAGGTTTAAGTAAAAACTGTAACTGTCATTTACAACATTAACAATGTCTACACTGTATTTCTGATCAATTTGATGTTATTTTAATGGACAAAATGTTTGCTTTTCTTTCAAAAACAAGAACAATACTAAGCGACCCCTAACTTTTTTAGTGTAGCTCTCTAAGGTATGCAATGACTAACATGATGCACTAGAAATGCACTACCCAATTTCCAGATTGCACTTTGTGCATTCTACTATTACAATTTTCAAGAGGAAGTTTAAAGCTGGACTGGCGGGGTCACAGTTGGGGGGCCACAGTTTGGGAACCACTGACCTAGGTTAAGGTTGAGAGGAGGTTAAAGGGGAGGGAGGAGGCAGGTGGGTTGGAGTGTACCTCCCTCAATATTAAGGGAGAGGGGGGGCTTTGGGGTGCCTCATGGAGGAAGAACCCGGGGTGATATGGGAGCAGAGAGTGAGGGGTGGTTCTGGGGTGGATGATGGGAGGGGTGAGGTGGGGTATTATTTGGGGGAGTGATCAGGGCCCAGGGCAGCACCTGACTTGGCTGGTGTAGCGTCAGCCCTCCTCCTGGGGCAGGCATCCTAGTAATACCTAATGTGGAGGCAATTAGATTATTACAGCTCCAGATGGCAGTTACACAGCCAGATAGATATTCTGTGATAAGCTTACAAGACTCTGGTGTGCTACACTCACTTTCTCTGCTATATTCAAAACTCTCTCTCTTAGCTTGATTAAAGTTTTTCTCTGTCTTAGCTCAATTTCTCTCTCTTTTTCTTTCTCTCTCTCGGATTCAAAGTTGCTTTCTTTCTCGCCTACCTTCATCTCTCGCTTTCTTGTTTACCCTTTCCTTCAGTCTCTCTCGCTCACACTTTCTCTCTCTCATTCATAGTAAACATGAAAGCCAAATGATTCTTCTTTCATTTCTATGCCCTAATGATGTGTCTCTAACTGTTGTTTGGGCGATTACAACCTGTAAAGCTGAACATAAACACCAGTAGGAAATAGCAACTTGTGGCAAAGTTAGATTTATTATGTTAAAGTTAGATTTATTATGTTTTTGTCACAACACATTTATAAGTCACAGAGAAGAAGGCTGAGCGGTTGGTTTGATTGAGGGTTACATGGTGTGGTGTTTCTCATCCATTTATATTGATCTCTCAGATTACAGCTGGGATTCAATAGGATCCAATAGGATTCAATAGGATTCAATAGGATTCAATCTGCGTTTTGTAGACAACGCAGTTATTAAAGGCAATGTTACCGAGTTAGTGGAGATCGCATCAAGGTAAACGCTGCAGATGTCGTCTCAATAGAAATTACCTTTAAATGTAAAGTGCGCTAACACGGATCTAGTGAATCTAGGCCTAACACTAGCAATTGAGAAGTGATCAAATCGTTGTTAGCTAACCATCTGAGGGACTGGTTAGAAACCGTAACAGTCCACGTACCAGGGGTGTATCAATGTTCTATATCAATGGGAGAAACACTGGTAAAGAGTGAACACATTCCCTTTTCATGTAACAGAGACCACATTGGGGATGCTCTCAATAGTGCATCTTCATACGATTCATTTCAATAAATACTATACAAAAAAATCTAACTAAGACCGAGATACAAAACATGGCAAATGCTAAAAAAAAAGTACATACCCTTTACAATTAGCTATAAAAACTAAACAATTTACAAATATGGTGGTACACTGCGCTGTGTATTACATACAGTATATATTTTATTATGAATTTGTATATACATGTATATTATTTACTTATGCTTTTAAATAAAGTGCCTTTCTTAAAAAAAACATGTTTACAAAAATGATACCTTATCTTTTCAAAAGAAAATATTCCTGATAAAAAAAGGTTTGCAACGTAAACTTTCAAATGTAAGCCCAAGACGAGACAGCTCCAAAAAGAGTAAAGTATTTTTCCATGACAAAAACAACAAAGAATGTTTCAAATTGAGAAACAGCATTGAAGTTGGCCAATGATAAATAGCACAATGAAACACGGTGCCAAATGCAGTGTACTAGGAACATTTCTCCCATAAACCCATGAACTTTAAAACAGATGGTTTTGCATCATCGTTACCCCATTGGTTTGTAAGAAAAGTAAACACAATCATTGTATAATCGTTGCACTTTATTCCCTTCTCACAAGCTCTATCGCCTTAACATTTCCCTTTGCTAAATATGTAAAAGGTCCAACAATGAGACAGAATCTGTAAGGTACATGGAAAAGAGTCAAGCCATTCATGCTGTGCTGAGTGGATTTAACAGTGGCCATTGAAAAATAGTCTGTTTGATACTGTACAGAAACACTGTACAGAGAAAGAGATAGGGCGAGAGAGAGAGAGAGAGAGAGAGAGAGAGAGAGAGAGAGAGAGAGAGAGAGAGAGAGGTGGCCCTGGCTTCATTTAAAAACAATATAACTTTGAGAATCAGGCCAATGTCAATACTTTCTAAGAAGCAGTTCCGATAGCCAGCCTTCCCTCCATCCCTCTCTCTTTTCCTCTTCTCTCTCCTTGCCTCCCTTTTCCTCTGTAGCCATACTCAGACTAATCCTAGACTCTTTACTCAGCGCTCCTACAGAACACACATACACAGACATCTATCTACTGCAGTGGAGGCTCCTCAGAGAAGGAGGGGAGGACCATCCTACTCAGTAATTTCGTGAAAAATAGTGAAACATTATAAATGTTATCCTTCTAAGATGATACTGTACCTAATATATTCACGTCACCAAATAACTGATTAAAACGCACTGTTTTGCAATGAAGGTCTACAGTAGCCTCCTCAGCAGCACTCTCTGTGGTAGCAGAGTCGTGTAGCCGGAGGACAGCTATTTTCCACCCTCTAGGTAAATTGACTTCAATACAAAACCTAGAACAATGGATTAAAGTGAGCTTTAAGAAATCAATCACTGCCTTTTTTTGTTGAGTGCAAAAATGAAGGAAAAGCAGCAGAGAGAGCTAGCTCTATAATTTTTTATTTTTACCTTCATTCACTTAGCTAGCTAATTCAGTTAGCTAATTTAGCCTACTCAAACATCCGGCACAAACAGAAGCATGCTATTTATGTTAGCTATCTGGCTAAGGCTAGGTCAAGGTAAGCAGTTTTATTAATTTATTGCCACGAGGCCCGCCGGTGTAACTGCTTAACTGCTTGCTGTACACTGTACTGCGTGATTGTAGCGGGTTTACTAACGCGTTAGTTCTAGTAGCTATGTTGACTATGACGTTAGCTAATATGGTGACAACGATGTAGTTTGTGTGTAGCGGTTAGCGATTATGGTATGAAGGTTTATTTTATTTTTGCCTGGCCACAGACAGCTGTGGTGTTGTGCACTGAAATCCACAAGCGAAGGGAAAAGGTGAGAGGAGAAGAGCGCGTAGACGCGAGAAGGAATTATACAATGAGCAAAGTGATGATTCTGTTTGTATGTGGCTGCTATGAATGCGAACTGTGTGTGCGGGTTGATCAGGGGTGTATTCATTCCGCCGATTCTGTTGAAAAACGGAAGTAAACAGAACGGAACAGGGATAAACCATCACCGAATTTGAATTTACCTGAATTTGTCAAATAGAAACTCTTGTTTGCAACTGTTTGGACTAATGATTACACCCTAGATCAGCTATATTCAGGCAAGAGTGTGCAAGGCGGTATTGAATGTGTCACTGTCTGTCACCTTAAATACGCCAATTTGTCTCTCGATCTGTTATAAACTTTCATTCGTAGACTAGGGAAAAGTATCATGTAGCCTAAACGTATTGATGTTACATTGAATGGAATATGAATGACAGTCATCCAATATGCTGTAATAGAAATAAGGCCATGCTCATAAAAAAAAGAAAAATAAGTGTCCTCCCTAATCTTAAACGGCACCAACCGCCACTGATCTACTGAATATAGACTAGGTCTCTCTAGCCCTTAGAAATACACACCCCGTGCCTAGATGGCATTAGAAACACAATCATTCAGAACCTAGAGGTCCTCTGAAAAAAACACACGCTTGCACGTACATACACACACCACAGAGTACATTCCTAGGGCAGAGAGATATGCTGCGAGGGTCAGTGGAGGCTGCTGAGGGGAGGACAGATCATAATAATGGCTGGAATGGAGTGACTGGAATGGTATCAAACACATGAAAACCATTATTACTATGAGCCGTCCTGGCCCTCGGCAGGCTCCACTGTTGAGGGTGTAGTGTAGTGTAGTGGTGAAGAGCCATGCAGCACAGTGAGTCTGAGCTGTTAACGCCATGAGGATTCAGAGGGTTTTCACAGCTGGGCCCAATGGAAGATGAACGCAGTGTAGTGTGAAGATATCCATTATTCCACGCCAAACACAGTCAGAACGGACTCAATTAAAGAGGGACCTCGTCCCAAATAGTACCCTATTCCCTTTATAATGTACTACTTTTGACCAGGGCCCTGCCCATAGGGCTCTGGTCCAAAATACTGCACTATATAGGCAATAGGCTGCCATTTGGGACACATTCCCTCTTTAATTAAGTCCACTCTGAGTGTGTCTTTCATGAAGTAATGGATATCTTGCAGGGACTGTGGATGGTTAACTGGTCATATCCCAACGTACACTACTCGTATGAATCAGTGCATTACTTTGTCTGTGTTCACTTGACTGTGTGTTTGGTAGTGATACGAAGCAACAACGTGATGGTCAAGGAAGTTTGAGTCCATAGGAACACATCACATTCAATGACAAGGCTTTGTATACTATGTGATTAAAATGTTCAAAATCCATGTAAGACATCACAGCACAATTGAAAAATATAGGGCACATGGAAACCAAACGAGGGTGGTCTGCGGTGGTAGGTGGGATGGGCTGAGAGTGGCTGAGGGGTGCGATTAAAGAGCTCATGTGCGGTAATGTATTATTGTTATGTGATTGCTGTATATAAAAGTACCATGTATGTAAAATCTATATTTACAATGTATGTATAAGTACTCAACAGAGGAAGGAGAACGTTACTCATACCAGAGGCTGTAACGCTCTTCTCATATTATGTTCGGCAGTGTGTCTGAGTCCAACTACTACAGCCCTCTGTGTTCTTACTGTGATTGGCATCTTGATGAATTGGGATCTCTGTGAAGTTTCTAAAAGCTATTCGCTTAACTGGCTTCGATATGGCAGAGTGCAGGATGTTGAGGGAATACTGGAGGGCTGCCTGACTCTCTGTGTGTGTGCGTCTGTGTTTGTCTTTAGTGACGGCCTGATGACAACCTACAGAGAATTCCATTATGCCAACTTGAGCCAGCTATGAATGGGCATGGATGAGGGCAAGGGAGAGAGAGAGGGAGTGAAGGAGAAAAGGAGTGAGCTACCAGCTCTCACAGTCTCACGTCAGAATTAGACGTTCATCCATGTTTCTCAAACGTCAAATTTAGAAGTTGTTCCAAACGTCAAATTTAGAAGTTGTTCCAAACGTCAAATTTCAAAGTGTTTAAGGTTATCTTTAGTCATTAACTCCACATGTTTAAGGTTAGCGGTTAAGCTCAGGCATTCACTCCAAATTCTTAGGTTAGGCAGTAACTCCGAATGGTTAAGGTAAGGTTGAAGGTTTGGGATATCCTTACAACAAAAAACTTTCCATCGATGGTTTTGAACTTGCAACCTTTGGAATCAGAGGCAGATGATTACGCCCAATCCCCCATCCCCGCCCAAAACACCATAGCAAAACCAAAACCTACTTGAAGGTAACAGTGCTCACTATTGCCCCTAGTGGCACATAATTTCCCCGACATCATCAGATGTGGATGGACGTCGAATATTGACTTGTATCACGGGTGACCTGGCTGCAATTAGAGTATAAAAACAGGGAGGGAGAGGATAAGTCCCGTGTGGCTCAGTTGGTAGAGCATGGCTCTTGCAAACACCAGGGTTGTGGATTCATTTCCCACGGGGGACCAGTATGAAAAAGTATAAAGATTGTATGCACTCACTACTGTCAGTTGCTCTGGATAAGAGCATCTGATAAATTACAAACATTTTAAAATAAGAGACAGAGTGACTGAGTGTGTGACACCAAAAGTTGCGTGTTGTTTCTGCTGTTGTCATTGCAGTGTGGAGAGGGAGAGCCGTCCATCAACACTGTTCTTTCAGGACGCGTTCAGCCTCAACAACTCTCAATGACACTCAGTCTGATAACCAGGGTTAGGATCAAGACCTTAAAACGACACACAGGCGACAGGACAGGGTGGAGGAGGTCTTGGACACCGGTGAAGGGGAGAGCTCTTCAAAGGGTTCCACTGTTTACAGAGATGTCTCTCCACTTCCCCTCTGCTCAACTCCTACTCCTCTCTGGAAAAAGGACCTCCATGCATCAACTGAGCCTAGACACCCCTCCCCTCAGCCCTCTCCTGCACCCTCACTCCATCCTCCCCCTCACCCCTAGAGAGTCCAAGTATCTCTCTCCTTTCAAGCCCACTCTACCAAGCGTTTCCCTCTCCACCGGCACCTCTACGACTGTCTCTCCGAGTGTCAGGTGAGTGTCTCGGGTTGCGAGGAATGCAACGCCGTGACATGTTAACAGGCGATAAAAGGGAAACATCTCAATACGATTCAATTATGGATCAGATTAAACGATGGAGAAATCCTTAGGAAGAAAACAAGCAGTGTGTCTGTCGATGAGAAAGAGAGAGAGAGAGAGAGAGAGAGAGAGAGAGAGAGAGCGACAGAGAGACCTTCAAGGCTTCAACAATGTATTTTTATGTTTCCCCCAGGATTAGCTAACCATGACCCAGTGCAACTTTATCTGATGGAGCATTACGGGCCAAATGGCTCTGGAGGATGAGTATCTGGTCCTCTGATACTGGATATGACTGGATGAATAACACAATAGAGTTCTAGGGGTCAACATCTCCAAAGAAATATGTGGCTTGACATGAAATAAGACAGTAAGAAAAGCACAATGCATCTTGGGGCTGCGCTTGATCAGTCTGTTTTTTGTTGTTGTTGTTCCCGACTGGAGTTGGGCCGAGAGAGAGAGAGAGAGAGAGAGAGAGAGAGAGAGAGAGAGAGAGAGAGAGAGGTGGATAGAAAGAAGACAGAGATGGTGAGAGAGAGCGCTTCAAGTCTAAGACAAACAACAACTAACATTCTGTTTGAATTCATCCCCATTTTAGCAGCTTGACAGGAATTCCTTTCATGAGACATCAGAGTATTTGAGTAAATACAATACAGGCCCAATATGAGTCCAATAAATACACGATCCATGTTCCTCCGTGTTCCCTCGGGGGTTCTGGAACAGCCCATGGCAACCACTGAGCCATCCCATCCCCCTGTACCCATCCCTTTTCTCAATAGCAGCAGCACGTGAGTCTATGGAGTGGTGGGTTGAGGGGTGTCAGAGAGAACTAGGACAATCTCATTGCAGGTCTCTCCCTCTTTAAACTTTCCCAACGTTTACAAACCAGTGTTTTTTTTCTTGTTTTTTGAGTGTAGCCCAAAAAAAACGCTCTCCAAAATCCAGACTTTCACAAGCAATAAATTACCAGTTATAAAATAGCTGTTTTTTCTCTTCCCGTAACACCACAGTAAGTCATCCATGGGAAAGCATATTCCAATTGGCCGGTGGATTCTGATGAGTCATCCAATGAGGAAATGCTTGATGGTGATGATGTCATAACAACGCGCCATTAAGACGTGACGCTCATAGAGTTTTTCCCATGCACCCCGGATAAGAGTATTCAGCTTGACTCCATTTTGGATGGGTGGCTGCCGGGTTGCCTGATTCGAAAAATGCAAAATTTCGGGATTCACTAAACTCTTGTGCCACAATGTGACCAAACACTGGGGGAGAGGATATCCACGTCTCCTTTCATCCAAAGCTACTGATAGTTAACACAATATATTCAGTACGTGGCCCATGCCCGAATCCAATAAAGCCATTAGACCCATGTGTCTCTCTCCCCCCTCTCTCCCCACTCAGGATCTCAGTATTCCTCCCCCTCTCCTCCATCAGTACTCCCGGGCCTCCTCTAGCTCAGCCTGGTACACGTCCTCTGGGGGGTTGTGGGCACACAGCAGCCCGTTGTTGGGCGGCCTCACCGAGTGGAAGCGGCTCCAGTCCCCTTTACACAGGATCCAGGGCAGCACGTCCACTTTGTAATGCAGCTCCGGCGAGAACTCCGTACTGATGAGGTTCGGCGCGCCCGCCCCTTTCCCCCGTGTGATCAGCTTCATGTGGTCGTCGTAGCAACAGTGCTGCGCGGCCAGCGTGGTGCTGTCGAAGGAGAGCATGGAGCGTGTGCAGAAGCGAGCGGAGGGCTTGTAGATGTCCAGCCGTTCTTTGGGGCCAGAGGCGTCACGCCAGCGGTAGGTCTTACGCAGCGTCTTGTCGAAGATGTTGACGGCGCTATAGACTGCCTCGGACGGGTAGGAGCAGGGGCAGCTGGGTAGTTCGGTCAGCACCTGGTGGAGGTACTTCTGGAGGAAGTCGTTCTTACAGCTCAGCCACTTCTCACAGCTGTCCACGTCTGGGGAGGAGAGAAATCACACAGGAGTCAACAGATAAACTAGCAATCAATACCACAACAGTCAATAGGCCATCGACAAGGATCAATCAATTATCATCAGCAATCAATGAACTATCAATAAGCACATAAACACACACGGTATGCACCTGCAACCATAAGTGATGCACATAGAGTTGAATCGTAGCTTGAGGCACACATATAGAGTTGAATCGTAGCTTGAGGCACACATATAGAGTTGAATCGTAGCTTGAGGCACACATATAGACTTGAATCGTAGCTTGAGGCACACATATAGAGTTGAATCGTAGCTTGAGGCACACATATAGAGTTGAAACGTAGCTTGAGGCACACATATAGAGTTGAATCGTAGCTTGAGGCACACATAAAGAGTTGAATCGTAGCTTGAGGCACACATATAGAGTTGAATCGTAGCTTGAGGCACACATATAGAGTTGAATCGTAGCTTGAGGCACACATATAGAGTTGAATCGTAGCTTGAGGCACACACATAGAGTTGAATCGTAGCTTGAGGCACACATATAGAGTTGAATCGTAGCTTGAGGCACACACATAGAGTTGAATCGTAGCTTGAGGCACAGATATAGAGTTGAATCGTAGCTTGAGGCACACATATAGAGTTGAATCGTAGCTTGAGGCACACACATAGAGTTGAATCGTAGCTTGAGGCACAGATATAGAGTTGAATCGTAGCTTGAGGCACACACAAAGCATGAAACTTCGCGCAAATCACCCATTGATATCGATGCATGATTTGTGTGCAACATTACATTTTCAAAAAGTATATAAATAAAAAATGGATTCGGACCATATTTAGTACATTTTCCAGCACATAGAATATATACAGTATAGATACCTATGAAATACTACAACGCATGATTCATCCGTATACAGTACGTTTATTAAAGAGTGAACGCAGCTATAGCCAGTTTATCACTGTGATCGACCGCTTTCTTTCAACAGCTCAGGTTCTGGCCTTGATAAAAAGCTGACTTTCAGGGAGGATTATAAGCTAAGACAGCATTGATAGCCCTGAGGAAACCAGAGAGACTTTCCCAGCATAAAGGAGTGATTTCAGCAGCACGTTACCACCCATTACTTTGAACTGGCGGCGGGGGCTGCAAAGCTCTCAAAGACCACGGAGAGCGAACGAGAGCGGGTTCAAAAAAACAATGCCATACTCGGTGCTAGAGAATAAAATGTTGGAGGCTGCGGTCAAATTGGAACCAATTCATTATAAACATTTATGTTCCGTAGTGGATTGGGGAAAGAGCCCAAAAAAAAAATAACTTCTGACACTTTATCTTGTTATGTTTTTGTTGCGCATTCTTTGTTATTTTTGCCCAGAGTGAAGAGAGCTATTCCTTTCACTGGCCTGTGCCAGACGTACGGAGAGCAATAAAAGACAAACTAAAAAAGCAATTCAAACATTTCTTGGAGGAACAGTTGGGTTTTTCATGGGCTTTGTAACAATCTCGGTGGATCAATCCTTAACGCGGTCGAGGGAGGGAAAATTCTGACTACCCCAACTGGACTCCTGCAGTCTCTCTATGATTGGAGCCCCAGTAGAGCAGTTTAAACCTCCCTAAAACGGAACAGACCATTAAGGCCCCCCAAATACTAGAACGGGCCATGTTGGCTACAGAAAATGGGACAACCAGCTAATACACAGCCACACACGAATGCACACACACACAAACACACACACACAGACGTGTCATATACACATTTCAACAAACGTACTTGTGTCAAGGGAGTCAGTGCCATTTGTTGTCTCCAGAGGTATCAGCTCAGTCACTGCTAACAGGTCATCTACAGAGAGAGGGGACACAGACACTGGTTAGTAAACCTGCTGAATGGATAGGCTCATACTGTAGGCAAAGGAAAAACATGGTTTCTGAGTAGCTGTTGTTATGACTAGGGGGACTATGCCCAACACACACACCCACACACACCTTCCTTGGTAGCAGTACAAGCCTTCATTGAGCGTTTTAAAACAGACATGGAGTTGTGTACACACCAGGACTCTACAGGGGGTTCAACAGAACAGGCAGCTCACTACTAAACACACTAACAGGGATCAACATCACGTGTTGTCCCAAGTCCCAACTGTACTGATATAAAGAGCCCTGTACTGGAATCATCAGGCAGACCTATTAGGAAAAGCCTAACGCTACGATCACTGTAGAAGATACACAAGCCACTGATCACTAATATGTGAAAGGATGGATACGTTTCAGCCTGTTGCTTTAACACGTATAAAGTCCTTTGAAATCAGTGATCATGAAGGTAAAGGCGACACATAGAGGATGCTATTTGGAACTACTGGGACACGACCAGAGGCAGGCAAGCTCTGATGACATCACACAGCCACGAAACATGGCCATTGTTGATGACATTACATAAGTGTCTCTCTCACCTGGGCATCTGTCCAGGTCACAGGTACGAGACTCGGTCGCTGTGCACGCGTAACCACATGAACGGATACGTTTCTGGTTGCCGTGGCCACAGGTGACGCTGCACGGCGACCAGACGCTCCACTCCTCCTCCTCGTACTCTGAGATGGAGGGATGAGAAAGGGGGAGATGGAGGGATGAGAAAGGGGGGAAAGAGGGAAAAATTGAAGGGTTATATTAGAGGAGTGCGGTATGTCTTTGAAGTGAGCCTAGTGAATTCCTCACCCAGCTGGTGAGAGCGTTATACAATAAAGCAGCAATGTCCAAACATGTTTGGAGCTACAGTAGAGTGTTCATCTGTCAACTCTAACATGCATACATGCACCTTCTTCAATGTGCTGGTTGTGGCAGGAACAACTGAGTATCTTAGCATCGCAGGAACAACTGAGTATCTTAGCATCGCAGGAACAACTGAGTATCTTAGCATCGCAGGCACAACTGAGTATCTTAGCATCGCAGGCACAACTGAGTATCTTAGCATCGCAGGAACAACTGAGTATCTTAGCATCGCAGGAACAACTGAGTATCTTAGCATCGCAGGAACAACTGAGTATCTTAGCATCGCAGGAACAACTGAGTATCTTAGCATCGCAGGAACAACTGAGTATCTTAGCATCGCAGGAACAACTGAGTATCTTAGCATCGCAGGAACAACTGAGTATCTTAGCATCGCAGGAACAACTGAGTATCTTAGCATCGCAGGAACAACTGAGTATCTTAGCATCGCAGGAACAACCGTGTTTTTGGAGCGGACCAAAAGACCAGGAGGCTTCAGAAAGGAGTGAGCGTCTTTTTCATGAGGTTGTAGCTGGTGGATGTCATTGACTTCACTAGGGCTGTAGCTGGTGGCTGTCATTAACTACACTAGGGCTGTAGCTGGTGGCTGTCATTAACTTCACTAGGGCTGTAGCTGGTGGCTGTCATTGACTTCACTAGGGCTGTAGCTGGTGGCTGTCATTAACTTCACTAGGGCTGTAGCTGGTGGCTGTCATTAACTTCACTAGGGCTGTAGCTGGTGGCTGTCATTAACTTCACTAGGGCTGTAGCTGGTGGCTGTCATTAACTTCACTAGGGCTGTAGCTGGTGGCTGTCATTGACTTCACTAGGGCTGTAGCTGGTGGTTGTCATTGACTTCACTAGGGCTGTGGTATGGTGCTCTAGAACAGAGTTTGTCAATCCTGGTCCTGGGGACCCGAAGAGGTGCACATTCTAGTTTTTGCCTTAGCATTAACACACCTGATTCTAATCAAAGGCGTGATAATGAGTAGCTTATTTGAATCAGGTGTATTAATGCTAGGTGGAAAAACTCAAATGTGCACCTCTTTGGGTCCCCAGGACCAGGTTTGACAAACTCTAATCCAGTACCTGCTTTAGCTAGTTCCACAGTATGATGTCTATAACAGAGAAAACCGTGCCTGCTATAGACATACTTTTCCCAATCTTTACTAATGACCTGCCACTGGCTCTGAGTAAAGCCTGTGTGTCTATGTATGCTGAGGACTCAATCGCCCAAAATAAAACAGACACTGTACCTGCTATATTCTGATCTACTGTAGAACCTGTCAAGTACAATTCATCTCCTTAACAGAGACAGAAACAGTAACTGCTATATTCTGATCTAAGGCCTGTCAAGGTAAAGTGAATCTCCTTAACAGAGACAGACACCAACCTGCTATATTCTGATCTAAGACCTGTCCAGATAAAGTGAATCTCCTTAACAGAGACAGACACCAACCTGCTATATTCTGATCTAAGACCTGTCAAGGTAAAGTTAATCTCCTTAACAGAGACAGACACCAACCTGCTGTAAACTGATCTGGAATCTGTTTCTCTCTGTCTCAGTGAGACTCAATCCCACCGCCAGAGACGCTTGACTGCTCCCCTCAGTTTCCACACAGAAGTTAATGACGCGTGAATTAATATTGCATATTTTTCAGGAAAGTATAATCTCGCTAATGATCAGGTTATGGGGCCAGTTGGCAGGCTAGGGTGTGTGTGTGTGTGTGTGTGTGTGTGTGTGTGTGTGTGTGTGTGTGTGTGTGTGTGTGTGTGTGTGTGTGTGTGTGTGAGCATGTCTATGTAACAGTGCGCGTGTGTGTGCGCGCGTGTGGATGTGTATGTATCCGCAAGTACTGTGTGTGCTTGCATGCTCATGCATGTGCCATTGTGTATGTGTGTGTGTGTGTGTGTGTGTGTGTGTGTTTCTCTCGGTTGTAATAAATATGTCAATGGCAAACTCAGCAGCATACAGCGGAGTGAACAGAGCCAAGACAATCAGTGCCCCAGGACAGCTAGCCCTGTACTAGGCTAGCTAATAGGTCTTCTGTTTCTCTAATGAACAATCAGTTCTTTCCCCATGTTAAAAAGATGACAGACTCAGTGGAAGGACGGAGGATGAGGGAAGAAAGAAAAGGAGAGACGTAGGAAAGACAGAGAGACAAACAGCGAGGGAGAGTAATGAAAAAGATGAAGAGATAGAGAGGGAGAGTAATGGAAAGATGAAGAGATAGAGAGGGAGAGTAATGGAAAAGATGAAGAGATAGAGAGGGAGAGTAATGGAAAAGATGAAGAGATAGAGAGGGAGAGTAATGGAAAGATGAAGAGATAGAGAGGGAGAGTAATGGAAAAGATGAAGAGATAGAGAGGGAGAGTAATGGAAAGATGAAGAGATATAGAGGGAGAGTAATGGAAAAGATGAAGAGATAGAGAGGGAGAGTAATGGAAAAGATGAAGAGATAGAGAGGGAGAGTAATGGAAAAGATGAAGAGATAGAGAGGGAGAGTAATGGAAAAGATGAAGAGATAGAGAGAGGAGAGTAATGGAAAGATGAAGAGATAGAGAGGGAGAGTAATGGAAAAGATGAAGAGATAGAGAGGGAGAGTAATGGAAAAGATGAAGAGATAGAGAGGGAGAGTAATGGAAAAGATGAAGAGATAGAGAGGGAGAGTAATGGAAAGATGAAGAGATAGAGAGGGAGAGTAATGGAAAAGATGAAGAGATAGAGAGGGAGAGTAATGGAAAAGATGAAGAGATAGAGAGGGAGAGTAATGGAAAAGATGAAGAGATAGAGAGGGAGAGTAATGGAAAAGATGAAGAGATAGAGAGGGAGAGGGTGAACATTGAAGAGAAAGGGGCACGTGGAAGAAGATGGACATAGGGACACACGCTAGGTAGGACAAAGGAGAGAGGTAGGGCAAAAGGAGAGCCAGCAAGGAACATCCTCAACGAAGTGATCAAAGGATGGAGCGAGAAGAGAAGAACATAGAAAAAAGAGAAGAGAAGAGAAGGAGATTAGTTCATCCAGCGTCCTGCTGTCTCTCCTCCAGTTAATATGGGTTTGGCTCGTTGCCGTTGGTTGCTAGTTTGGGGCTAATTGTGAGCTCTGGGCCTGGTGTTGAATGAGATGGAGCCTTCTCCTGTTGGCAGACTACAGTGTGTGTGTGTGTGTGTGTGTGTGTGTGTGTGTGTGTGTGTGTGTGTGTGTGTGTGTGTGTGTGTGTGTGTGTGTGTGTGTGTGTGTGTGTGTGTGTGTGTGTCTTGAAGGAGCCTTCTCATGTTGGCTGGCCAAGTCAAACAACACAGAGGTGTGGATGACATGCTGCACTCCTCCACTCACTAACACTAATCCTGGAATGCTCTGTTGTCACACACACACACACACACACACACGCTGTCTCACTTCCCGTCTTGTTCTTCCCTATTTCATTGTTTCCTTCTCCCTCTTCCTCCTTGTCATCCCTCTCTCCATGTCTCTTTCTCGTAATAAACTCTCCCTTTCTTGCTCTCTCTCTTATGCATCCTCTGCTCAACACACAAGATGGATTTGTATACTAAGGATGTGACAAAACTAAGCACAAAACATCCTTTATGGGTTCCTTAAATGTGCAGTGCCAAATATAAACAAATAAGGTATCCTAATGATAATGAATATGAATTTGGAGGACAGAAATGATTAAATATTAAAGCACTAGACCTCTCACTAAAGGCATCAGTCATACAAAAGTTATACTTAAATCCAAACTGGTTTTTCTAGCAAATTAATAAGAATGTCTCACCCCAGTCAGTTTCAGCTATTTCAAAAGGAAATAATCTCCCAAATATTGATATTTTTAGAACAAGCTACAGAAGATTAGTTTCCATTTCTATTTAATCCACCAGAAAAAAAACCAGAACAAATAATACAACTAATACTGTGGTTTAACTGAAATATACTAATACATTTTAAAAAATGTTTAAAAAAATTTATATAAAAAAAAAGGTAGAATCTTTGTAAATGATATCATAAATAGGACTGGTGGGGTTGTCACACATGCAGCTAACAAAAATATATGGAATTGTCTGCTCTACCCAGAATTACAACCAACTAATTGCAGCAGAAAAGGAAAGTGGAAGGGGGAAAAAGTAGTGAACTTGTCTGTCGGCCCTGCATTAAAGACAATCACTGGTTAAAGAAAATTGTGATAAATAAAGAAGTATACCAGTTTCATTTAAGGACCAAAAAATTGACAGCTGTGCCATATATATTGCAAAATAGTTGGGATGAGATTTTCAAAGTATCGATTCCATGGCACATGGTTTATGAACTGATACTCATAGACGCCGGATTCAGAATTATTCAATCTGAATTACACAAAATTCTTGCAACCAATAGAATGCTATATATATGGGGGGGTACAACCTTCCCAGCTCTGCAGATTTTGCTGCGAAGAGACAGAAACATTAGATCATCTGTTCTGGTACTGTCCATATGTAGCTTGTTTTTGGTCAGAGGTCCAGGAATGGCTGAAGAATTGCAACATTTACCTGGAGCTAACTCTGCAGACTGCACTAGTGGATGACCTGAAAAGTCATAAGCTGTGTTTGAATCCTCGCACTAACCGTACGCTTATTGGTCATGGTATGGATATAGTTAGCATGCCACAAGTTCCCGGCTTCACATCGTTTCCAGATTTGAAGAAAATATGCAGTCAAAGTGCAATGACAGCGGGTAAACAAATGCATTGCTTTAACTAATTATGACAAATGTTAAGAAAATGTTGAGCAATGTAATAAATGACGTTTCAAATAAGTTACCTTACACATTATATTGGCTGATAATTTGTTAGCTACGCTGTCCTCACGAACCACAGGTAGCCTAGTGGTTAGAGCGTTGGATTTGTAACCGGAGGATTGCAAGTTTGAATCCCCGAGCTGACAAGGTAAAAATCTGTCGTTCTGCCCCTGAACAAGGCAGTTAACCCACTGTTCCCCGGGCGCCGAAGACGTGGATGTCGATTAAGGCAGCCCCCTGCACCTCTCTCTGATTAAATGCGGAAGGCATTCAGTTGTACAACTGACTAATAATGGTGACTTTGACTTTGACATAGTGTATCATTACAGCAGTATGTACCGGTATGTTGTTAGCTAGCTACTTATACATCAAACTTGCCAGTATATTAACTATAGACTATCTAACTAACTACTTTCGTAAATTCTCTCTGGCTATCTATTCTAATTTCAGATCTCTCTCGTCTGAGTGTACCAGAGCGCAGAATAATGAATTTACAAGCGCTCAACACCCATTGCAAAAAAGCGTAATTAAATTGTTGCCAGCAGCACATTCACCAGCGTCCTGGATAACATGAAAACTGCCTAACCAGCTCTGCTAGGGTGAGTGAAATGGTCAGAGGGGTCTCATTTGTGCCTGGAAGTAGCTAGTAAACTTGGGCGCTTGACTGCCGTTGTGAGGTCATCGGCCCGAGTGTCCAGTGTGCGCTCCGAGACAAAAACGCTCTGAATTTACAAACTAACAATCTGACAATGCTTGTTAGTCATTTACGAGCGCACTCTGGCACTTCAGATTGAATTTGGGAACACACCCGAAGTCATAAAATGTCTAACTAGTCATTTGTTATGCTAACTAGCTAGCAAGAGGTTGCATAGCAAGAGGTTGCATAGCAACAGCATCAACTTCCGGTAGACAGGCGAAGAGCTAGTACGCTCAGATGAAAGGATACTGTTCGTAAAATGAACTAATAGTATATAGTATGTAGTATATACTCATTAAGTATGTAGTATACAGTATGTTAGTCGAACACAGCTATAGTCAATCGATCAATTATATAATACTTTTATCAACAATCTGTAGAATTATGAGAATAGAAAGGTTAAAACATTTTATGACACATCACAGCCCAGTTGAAAAATATATGGCAAATAGAATCCAATATGGATGGTGTTAAGAGATGGGAGGGAGCTGAAGTTTGGGAATAATAACAAGATAACTAATGTAAAAAATGATGTGTCCGTAAAATGTATATAGGTTCAGAAATGTTGTGAAAGAAATAGATGGGAGAGGTGGAGGTTAGAGGAAGGACAGGAGAAAAAACAAACAAAATAGAACTGTTGTGAATTAGACTGTGGCTGTAAAATGTAAATAGTATGTATAAGCTGGAAGTAGAAGCCTAAGCGTTGTTGTTCCCTAGTTTACTCCAATTAGGGGAGGGGTGGAAGGGTTAGAAAATAATAAAGGAAAATATATATTTTTTTTATATGTGTATATACAGTATCAGTCAAATGTTTGGACACACCTACTCACTCGAGTGTTTTTCTTTATTTTTACTATTTTCTACATTGTAGAATAATAGTGAAGACATCAAAACTATGAAATAACACATATGGAATCATGTAGTAACCCCCCAAAAAAGTGTTAAACAAATCAAAATATATTTTAGATTTTAGATTCTTAAAAGTAGCCACCCTTTGCCTTGATGACAGCTTTGCATACTCTTGGCATTCTCTCAACCAGATTCACCTGGAATGCATTTCCAACAGTCTTGAAGGAGTTCTAACATATGCTGAACACTTGTTGGCTGCTTTTCCTTCACTCTGCGGTCCAACTCATCCCAAACCATCTCAATTGGGTTGAGGTCGGGTGATTGTGGAGGCCATCTCTGATGCAGCACTCCATCACTCTCCTTCTTGGTCAAATAGCCCTTACACAACCTGGAGGTGTGTTGGGCCATTGTCCTGTAGAAAAACAAATGATAGTCCCACTAAGCCCAAACCATATGGGATGGCGTATCGCTGCAGAATGCTGTGGTAGCCATGCTGGTTAAGTGTGCCTTGAATTCTAAATATATCACTGACAGTGTCATCAGCAAAGCACCCCACTGTCAGAGATCAAGGTAAGACCCAGATGCAGACTGTCGAAGTAACAATGTGTAATGTTCCAACAGAGACAAACAGTAGACAGGTCAAGGCAGGCAGTACCCCCCTCTAGGGACGCCACCTGGCGTTCCACCTGGGCGGACACCTGGTTGACTGAGGTGCCGCCGGTCAAAGTAATAGTATCTCCTCAGGGCCATAACCCTCCCAGTCAACCAGGTACTGGAAACCCTTTGCTCCGTGGTCGAACCCTCAGGAGGTGTCTCACCGCGTCTCACCGTGGCTCTAGACCCAGAAATACGGAGGGTACAGGGCAATAGAGGACGAACAGCAGAGGGGCTAATGATATTGGAGCGGGGGGGACAGGTCTTGGCTTCCGCGGCCCTATAGCTTCCGCGGCCCTATAGCGACGGGCCTTACTGAACCCCTCCCGGAGGTCCTGGTCCTGGCGGAGAGGTCCATTGAAATTTCCAAGCCCCCCAGGAAGATATCCCGGGGCAAGCAGTGCTGACTTCAGGCAATGGGTGTGACAGGACAGGCTTCAGCCCACGATGGCACCAGTAGCCCAGTCAATGGAGGGATTGTGTCGCTGGAGCCATGAGAATCCCAATACCACGGGGACCTGCGGAGACTCAACCAGCAGGAATTGGCTAGCCTCGCTGTGGTTCCCCGACACTCGTAGGCTGACGGGGGTGGCGCCCGTCCTATAGAGCGACCGTCCAGCAGTCTAATACCCAGGGGAATGGAGAGGGGTGGAGTGGGGATGCCCAGCTCGGACGCCAGGGTAACGTCCATAAGATTCACATCGGCCCCCGAGTCGATGAGTACCTGGAGAGACTTGGACTGCTTGCCCCACAGCAGAGTGGCATAGAGAGGGGTGCGAGTAAGGGGAGAAGAACAATTATCTTTCCGACCCATCAGTGTACTCACTCCCATGAATGAGCTAGCTCTCTTGAAGGGACAAGTAGACACAAAATGACCAGCAGTACCGCAATACAGACAACTCTGGGTCTCATGTCTGCATTTGCGTTCGGGAGGAGACAGCCCAGCCCTGCCGAGCTGCATCGGCTTGGGAAGAGGTGAATCGGCCGTCTCCGGAGGCTCTTGGAGGGACTCGGGTAAGCATGGATCCTTTCGGGAACGTAGGCGCCGGGGACTTACGGAGTTTATCAACTGCAAGGTGGGATCCCTGAGTGAGCGATTGGGACCGAAATCAAACCTCTTCTCCCTCCTACATTCCCGAAGCCTACCATCGATCCGGATGGTTAAAGCGATGAGTGAGTCGAGATCCATCGGTAGTTCTCGGGCTACCAGCTCATCCTTTACCTCATCTGATAATCCATGCAGGAACGTGTCGAATAGCGCATCCGGGTTCCAGGTACCGTTCGCTGCTAGCATGCGGAACTCCACTGCATAGTCTGCCCCACTGAGGGTGTCCTGCAGAAGCTCGAGTAACTTCCAGGCAGCCTCTCTCCCGGAACCCAGAGCCTCGAACACCTTTCTCACCTCTGCCACAAATACCTCCAGACTGAGGCAGATGGGGGATTGCTGCTCCCACACCGATGTGGCCGAGGGGAGTGCCCTCCCGGACATCAACGTAATAAGTGCCCTCCCGGACATCAACGTAATAATATACGCTATCTTCGAGCGGCCCGAAGGGAACGAAGAAGGCTGCAGCTCGAAAACGAGGGAGCACTGAGAGAGAAAGGCTCCGGGGGAGGTAAGCGGGGTTCCATGGGAAACCGAGGTGATGGCACTGCCACCAGCAGGGTTACAGAGGGCGTGGGAGGTTACCGTCGTGGTCGGCTGCCTAATAGGCAACCCACGGACTTGCTCCCGCAACATGTCCAAAGCTTGGTCGTGCCGATCGTCCGTGGCCTGGAACCCCTCCATCATGCTGTGAAGCAACTCCTCGTGCCTACCAATGGTGGCTCCTTGGGAGGAG
The DNA here is from genome assembly GCA_030435695.1 of Brachymystax lenok tsinlingensis. NCBI lineage: Eukaryota > Metazoa > Chordata > Actinopteri > Salmoniformes > Salmonidae > Brachymystax > Brachymystax lenok. Next base: position 1,572,860 of record CM059808.1, read on the forward strand.
ATGGCCTGGCGGGTCAGTCATGGTCAATTCATACTGTCAGAGATCAAGGTAACACAGACTGTCGAAGTAACAATGTTTAATGTTCCAACAGAGACAAGCAGTAGACAGGTCAAGGCAGGCAGAGGTCGGTGATCCAGAGGGAGGCAGAGGTACAGGTCGGCGGGCAGGCTCAGTGTCGGGGGCAGGCAGAGTGGTCAGGCAAGCGGGCTCAAAGACAGGACAGGCAAGGGTCAAGACCGGAAAGAATAGCAAAAATAGAAGCAGGAGTATGGGAAAACACGCTGGTTGACGAACTGACAACAAACAGACAGAGAACACAGATATAAATACACAGGGGATAATGGGTAAGATGGGCGACACCTGGAGGGGGGTGGAGACAAGCACAAGGACAGGTGAAACAGATCAGGGCGTGACACCCACACCATTACACGTCCTCCTCCATGCTTCACGTGAGAACCACACATGCAGAGATCATCCGTTCACCTACTCTGCGTCTCTCATATTTGGACTCATCAGACCAAAGGACAGATTTCCACTGGTCTAATGTCCATTGCTCGTGTTTCTTGGCCCAAGCAAGTCTCGTCTTGTTATTGGTGTCCTTTAGTAGTGGTTTCTTTGTAGCAATTCGACCATGAAGGCCGGATTCACAGAGTCTCCTCTGAACAATTGATGTTGAGATGTGTCTGTTACTTGAACTCTGTGAAGCATATATTTGGGGCGCAATTTCTGAGGCTGGTAACTCCAATAAACTTGTCCTCTGCAGCAGAGGTAACTTTGGGTCTTCCTTTCCTGTGGCGGTCCTCATGAGAGCCAGTTTCATCATAATGCTTGATGTTTTTTGCGACAGCAATTTAAAGTTCTTGAAATGTTCCGCATTGACTGACCTTCAAGTCTTAAAGTAATGATGGACTGTCGTTTCTCTTTGCTTATTTGAGCTGTTCTTGCCATAATATGGACTTGGTCTTTTACCAAATAGGGCTATTTTATGTATACCAACCCTACCTTGTCACAACACAACTGATTGGCTCAAACGCATTAAGAAGGAAAAAAATTCCACAAATAAACTTTTAACAAGGCACACCTGTCAATTAAAATGCATTCCAGGTGACTACCTCATGAAGCTGGTTGAGAGAATGCCAAGAGTGTGCAAAGCTGGCATCAAGGCAAAGGGTGGCTACTTTGAAGAATCTAAAATCTAAAATCTATTTTGATTTGTTTAACACTTTTTTGGTTACTACATGTGTTTTCATAGTTTTGATGCCGTCACTATTATTCTACAATGTAGAAAAAATTAAAGAAAAACTCTTGAATGAGTAGGTGTGTCCAAACTTTTGACTGGTACTGTATGTATGTGTATGTATGTATATATTTGCAAAAAAATATATGGGGGATTGGAAGTGATGCAGACAATTACACTGATGGAATCTACAATCTATCTGCAATATTAAAGCTGATCTACCCTCGCAATTAAAAACATTAATAATAATAAGGTCTCCTTTATGGCACTAAGCAGTGGTATAAAGTACTTCAGTAAAAATACTTGAAAGTACTACTTAAGTAGTTTTTTTGGTGGGTAGCTGTACTTTACTATTTATATTTATGACGACTTTTACTTTACTACATTCCTAAAGAAAATTAAATACTTAAACATTTTCTTCACATCCAAAAGTACACATTACGTTTTGAATGCTTAGCAGGACAGGACAATGAGCAAATTCACACACTTATCAAGAGAACATCCCTGGTCATCCCTGCATTCCTCTGATCTGACGGAGTCACATGCTTCGTTTGTAAATTATGTGTTGGAGTGTTGGAGCATGCCCCTGGCTATTCATAAATTAAAATAAACAATAAAATGATGCCGTCTGGTTTGCTTTATATAAGTAATTTTAAATGATTTACACTTGTACTTTTGATCCTTAAGTATATTTCAAAACCAAATACTTTAAGACTTTTACTCAAGTAGTATTTTACTGGGTGACTTTCACTTGAGTCATTTTCTATTAAGGTATCTTTACATTTACTCAAGTAAATCAAATCAAATCAAATCTAATTTTATTTGTCACATACACATGGTTAGCAGATGTTAATGCAAGTGTAGCGAAATGCTTGTGCTTCTAGTTCCAACCATGCAGTAGTATCTAACAAGTAATCTAACAAATTCACAACAACTACCTTATACACACAAGAGTAAAGGAATGAATACGAGTATGTACATATAAATATATGGATGAGCGATGGCTGACCGGCATAGGCAAGATGCAGTAGATGGTATGGAGTACAGTAAATACACATATATATGAGATGAGTAATGCAGGATATGTAAACATTATATAAATGGCATTGTTTAAAGTGGCTAGTGATACCTTATTTCATCCAATTATAATTATTAAAGTGGCTAGAGATTTGGGTCGATGGCCGAACGGCATAGGCAAGATACAGTAGATGGTTTAGAGTACAGTGTATACATTTGATATGAGTATGTCGGATACGTAAACATTATATACAAAATTGTTTAAAGTGGCTAGTGATACATTTGTTACATCCAATTCCTATGTTTAAAGTGGCTAGAGATTTAAGTCAGTATGTTGGCAGCAGCCACTCAATGTTAGTGATGGCTGTTTAATTAACAGTCTGATGGCCTTGAGGTAGAAGCTGTTTTTCAGTCTCTCGGTCCCAGCTTTGATGCACCTGTACTGACCTCGCCTTCTGGATGATAGCGGGGTGAACAGGCAGTGGCTCGGGTGGTTGTTGTCCTTGATGATCTTTTTGGCCTTTCTGTGACATCGGGTGGTGTAGGTGTCCTGGAGGGCAGGTAGTTTACCCCCGGTGATGCGCTGTGCAGTCCTCACTACCCTCTGGAGAGCCTTACGGTTGTGGGCGGAGCAGTTGCCGTAACCAGGCGGTGATACAGCCCGACAAGATGCCCTCGATTGTGCATCTGTAAAGGTTTGTGAGTGATTTTGGTGACAAGCCGAATTTCTTCAGCCTCCTGAGGTTGAAGAGGCGCTGTTGCGCCTTCTTCACCACGCTGTCTGTGTGGGTGGACCAATTCAGTTTGTCCGTGATGTGTACGCCGAGGAACTTAAAACTTTCCACCTTCTCCACTACTGTCCCCTCGATGTAGATAGGGGGGGTGCTCCCTCTCCTGTTTCCTGAAGTCCACGATCATCTCCTTTGTTTTGCTGACATTGAGTGAGAGGTTATTTTCCTGACGCCACACTCCGAGGGCCCACACCTCCTCTCTGTAGGCCGTCTCGTCGTTGTTGGTAATCAAGCCTACCACTGTAGTGTCGTCAGCAAACTTGATGATTGAGTTGGATGCGTGCTTGGCCACGCAGTCATGGGTAAACAGGGAGTACAGGAGAGGGCTGAGAACGCACCCTTGTGGGGCCCCAGTGTTGAGGATCAGCGGGTGGAGATGTTGTTTCCTACCCTCACCACCTGGGACCGGACCGTCACGAAGTCCAGGACCCAGTTGCACAGGGCTGGGTCGAGACCCAGGGTCTCGAGCTTAATGACGAGCTTGGAGGGAACTATGGTGTTAAATGCTGAGCTGTAGTCGATGAACAGCATTCTTACATAAGTATTCCTCTTGTCCAGATGGGTTAGGGCAGTATGCAGTGTGATTGCGATTGCGTCGTCTGTGGACCTATTGGGACGGTAAGCAAATTGGAGTGGGTCCAGGGTGTCTGGCAGGATGGAGGTGATATGATCCTTGACTAGTCTCTCAAAGCACTTCATGATGACGGAAGTGAGTGCTACGGGACGATAGTCATTTAGCTCAGTCACCTTAGCTTTCTTGGGAACAGGAACAATGGTGGCCCTCTTGAAGCATGTGGGAACAGCAGACTGGGATAGGGACTGATTGAATATGTCCGTAAACACACCAGCCAGCTGGTCTGCGCATGCTCTGAGGACACGGCCAGGGATGCCATCTGGGCCGGCAGCCTTGCGAGGGTTAACACATTGAAATGTTTTTCTCACATTGGCTGCGGTGAAGGTGAGCCCGCAGGTTTTGGTAGCGGGCCGTGTCGGTGGCACTGTATTGTCCTCAAAGCGAGCAAAGAAGTTGTTTAGTTTGTCTGGGAGCAGGACGTCATGGTCCGCGACGGGGCTGGTTTTCTTTTTGTAGTCCGTGATTGACTGTAGACCCTGCCACATTCCTCTTGTGTCTGGAGCCGTTGAATTGTGACTCTACTTTGTCTCTATATTGACGCTAGCTTGTTTGATTGCCTTGCGGAGGGAATAGCTACACTGTTTGTATTCAGTCATGTTTCCGGTAGCCTTACCCTGGTTAAAAGCAGTGGTTCGCGCTTTCAGTTTTGCGCGAATGCTGCCATCAATCCATGGTTTCTGGTTGGGGAAGGTTTTAATATTTGCTATGGGTACAACATCACCAATGCACTTGCTAATAAACTCGCTCACCGAATCAGCATATACATCAATGTTGTTGTCAGATGCTATTCGAACATATCCCAGTCCACGTGCTCAAGCAATCTTGCAGCATGGAATCAGATTGGTCGGACCAGCGTTGAACAGACCTGAGAACGGGCGTTTCCTGTTTTAGTTTCTGTTTGTAGGCTGGGAGCAACAAAATGGAGTCATGGTCAGACTTGCCGAAGGAGGGCGGAGAATAGCCTTGTATGCATCACGGAAGTTGGAATAACAGTGGTCCAGGATTTTACCAGCCCGGGTGGCACATTCGATATGCTGGTAAAATTTCGGGAGCCTTGTTCTTAAATTAGCCTTATTAAAATCCCCAGCCACAATAAATGCAGCCTCAGGATATGTGGTTTCCAGTTTACATAGAGTCCGATGAATTTCTTTCAGTGCCGTCGATGTATCAGCTTGAGGGGGGGATGTACACGGCTGTGATTATAATCGAGGAGAATTCTCTTGGTAGATAATGCGGTCGGCATTTGATTGTAATGAATTCTATGTCAGGTGAACAAAAGGACTTGAGTTCCTGTATGTTGTTATGATCACACCACGACTCGTTAATCATAAGACACACACCCCCGCCCTTCGACACACACCCCCGCCCTTCGACACACACCCCCACCCCACCCTTCTTCTTAAGTATGACAATTGGGGACTTTTCCCACCACTGGCACTAAGTACTGTGTACACATTTAGACGGCCATTTCATGACCTGCACAACAAAAAGTAATTTAGGGGGTCGGTTTGATGTACAGCACTGAGTATACAAATGCAACTGCTTATTACCATAAGCAGAGCCCACATGAAGATGGTGGAAGTGGGTTTGATCCAACAGATCTAGAAGTGTGGGTGTGTGTGTATTTGCATGCGTTCCTGCATGCATTTGTGTGTGTGTGTATGTGTGTGTGTTGACATCATTGCAGTGGTAAGACTGTAATCACTGGCTAAGGGCTGGTTGGAAGACATGACCACACAACACCACAAGCACTCTCAAAGCAAGCTGGGTAAACAGAGCGAGAGAGGTATAGAACATTATTTTTTGGGGGGAAGGGAAGAGTAAATTAAGCTTGGCATTAAAAGAGGGCCCCACTTTCACTGGCCACTTTAATAATGGAACACTAGTCACTTTAATAATGTTTACATACTGTTTTACTCATCTCATATGTATATACTGTATTCTAGTGTATTTTAGTCAATGCCATTTCCAACATTGTTCATCCTAATATTTATTTATTTCTTAAATCCATTCTTTTACTTTTAGATGTATGTGTATTGTTGTGTATTGTTAGATACTACTGCACTGTTGGAGCTAGGAACACAAGCATTTAGTTAGATACTACTGCACTGTTGGAGCTAGGAACACAAGCATTTAGTTAGATATTACTGCACTGTTGGAGCTAGGAACACAAGCATTTAGTTAGATATTACTACACTGTTGGAGCTAGGAACACAAGCATTTTGTTAGATACTACTGCACTGTTGGAGCTGGGAACACAAGCATTTAGTTAGATACTACTGCACTGTTGGAGCTGGGAACACAAGCATTTAGTTAGATACTACTGCACTGTTGGAGCTAGGAACACAAGCATTTAGTTAGATATTACTGCACTGTTGGAGCTAGGAACACAAGCATTTAGTTAGATACTACTGCACTGTTGGAGCTAGGAACACAAGCATTTAGTTAGATATTACTGCACTGTTGGAGCTAGAAACACAAACATTTAGTTAGATACTACTGCACTGTTGGAGCTAGAAACACAAGCATTTAGTTAGATATTACTGCACTGTTGGAGCTAGGAACACAAGCATTTAGTTAGATACTACTGCACTGTTGGAGCTGGGAACACAAGCATTTAGTTAGATATTACTGCACTGTTGGAGCTAGGAACACAAGCATTTAGTTAGATACTACTGCACTGTTGGAGCTGGGAACACAAGCATTTAGTTAGATACTACTGCACTGTTGGAGCTGGGAACACAAGCATTTAGTTAGATACTACTGCACTGTTGGAGCTAGGAACACAAGCATTTAGTTAGATATTACTGCACTGTTGGAGCTAGGAACACAAGCATTTAGTTAGATACTACTGCACTGTTGGAGCTAGGAACACAAGCATTTAGTTAGATATTACTGCACTGTTGGAGCTAGAAACACAAGCATTTAGTTAGATACTACTGCACTGTTGGAGCTAGAAACACAAGCATTTAGTTAGATACTACTGCACTGTTGGAGCTAGAAACACAAGCATTTAGTTAGATACTACTGCACTGTTGGAGCTGGGAACAAAAGCATTTAGTTAGATACTACTGCACTGGTGGAGCTCGGAACACAAGCATTTAGTTAGATACTACTGCACTGTTGGAGCTAGGAACACAAGCATTTAGTTAGATATTACTGCACTGTTGGAGCTCGGAACACAAGCATTTAGTTAGATACTACTGCACTGGTGGAGCTCGGAACACAAGCATTTAGTTAGATACTACTGCACTGTTGGAGCTAGGAACAAAAGCATTTAGTTAGATACTACTGCACTGTTGGAGCTCGGAACACAAACATTTAGTTAGATATTACTGCACTGTTGGAGCTAGGAACACAAGCATTTAGTTAGATATTACTGCACTGTTGGAGCTAGAAACACAAGCATTTAGTTAGATATTACTGCACTGTTGGAGCTAGGAACACAAGCATTTAGTTATATACTACTGCACTGTTGGAGCTCGGAACACAAACATTTAGTTAGATATTACTGCACTGTTGGAGCTCGGAACACAAGCATTTAGTTAGATATTACTGCACTGTTGGAGCTAGAAACACAAGCATTTAGTTAGATATTACTGCACTGTTGGAGCTAGGAACACAAGCATTTAGTTAGATACTACTGCACTGTTGGAGCTAGGTACACAAGCATTTAGTTAGATACTACTGCACTGTTGGAGCTAGAAACACAAGCATTTAGTTAGATACTACTGCGCTGTTGGATCTAGAAACACAAGCATTTAGTTAGATACTACTGCACTGTTGGAGCTGGGAACACAAGCATTTAGTTAGATACTACTGCACTGTTGGAGCTAGGAACACATGCATTTAGTTAGATACTACTGCACTGTTGGAGCTAGGAACACAAGCATTTAGTTAGATATTACTGCACTGTTGGAGCTAGGAACACAAGCATTTAGTTAGATACTACTGCACTGTTGGAGCTAGGAACACAAGCATTTAGTTAGATACTACTGCACTGTTGGAGCTAGAAACACAAGCATTTAGTTATATATTACTGCACTGTTGGAGCTAGGAACACAAGCATTTAGTTAGATATTACTGCACTGTTTGAGCTAGGAACACAAGCATTTAGTTAGGTATTACTGTACTGTTGGAGCTAGAAACACAAGCATTTAGTTATATACTACTGCACTGTTGGATCTAGAAACACAAGCATTTAGTTAGATATTACTGCACTGTTGGAGCTAGGAACACAAGCATTTAGTTAGATATTACTGCACTGTTGGAGGAACATAAGCATTTAGTTAGATATTACTGCACTGTTGGAGCTAGGAACACAAGCATTTAGTTAGATACTACTATACTGTTGGATCTAGAAACACAAGCATTTAGTTAGATACTACTGCACTGTTGGAGCTAGGAACACAAGCATTTAGTTAGATATTACTGCACTGTTGGAGCTAGAAACACAAGCATTTAGTTAGATACTACTGCGCTTGTTGGATCTAGAAACACAAGCATTTAGTTAGATACTACTGCACTGTTGGAGCTAGGAACACAAGTATTTAGTTAGATATTACTGCACTGTTGGAGCTAGGAACACAGGCATTTAGTTAGATACTACTGCGCTGTTGGAGCTCGGAACACAAGCATTTAGTTAGATATTACTGCACTGTTGGAGCTAGGAACACAAGCATTTAGTTAGATACTACTGCACTGTTGGAGCTAGGAACACAAGCATTTAGTTAGATACTACTGCACTGTTGGATCTAGAAACACAAGCATTTAGTTATATATTACTGCACTGTTGGAGCTAGGAACACAAGCATTTAGTTAGATACTACTGCACTGTTGGAGCTAGGAACACAAGCATTTAGTTAGATATTACTGCACTGTTGGAGCTCGGAACACAAGCATTTAGTTAGATATTACTGCACTGTTGGAGCTAGAAACACAAGCATTTAGTTAGATATTACTGCACTGTTGGAGCTAGGAACACAAGCATTTAGTTAGATACTACTGCACTGTTGGAGCTAGGTACACAAGCATTTAGTTAGATACTACTGCACTGTTGGAGCTAGAAACACAAGCATTTAGTTAGATACTACTGCGCTGTTGGATCTAGAAACACAAGCATTTAGTTAGATACTACTGCACTGTTGGAGCTGGGAACACAAGCATTTAGTTAGATACTACTGCACTGTTGGAGCTAGGAACACATGCATTTAGTTAGATACTACTGCACTGTTGGAGCTAGGAACACAAGCATTTAGTTAGATATTACTGCACTGTTGGAGCTAGGAACACAAGCATTTAGTTAGATACTACTGCACTGTTGGAGCTAGGAACACAAGCATTTAGTTAGATACTACTGCACTGTTGGAGCTAGAAACACAAGCATTTAGTTATATATTACTGCACTGTTGGAGCTAGGAACACAAGCATTTAGTTAGATATTACTGCACTGTTTGAGCTAGGAACACAAGCATTTAGTTAGGTATTACTGTACTGTTGGAGCTAGAAACACAAGCATTTAGTTATATACTACTGCACTGTTGGATCTAGAAACACAAGCATTTAGTTAGATATTACTGCACTGTTGGAGCTAGGAACACAAGCATTTAGTTAGATATTACTGCACTGTTGGAGGAACATAAGCATTTAGTTAGATATTACTGCACTGTTGGAGCTAGGAACACAAGCATTTAGTTAGATACTACTGCACTGGTGGAGCTCGGAACACAAGCATTTAGTTAGATACTACTGCACTGTTGGAGCTAGGAACACAAGCATTTAGTTAGATATTACTGCACTGTTGGAGCTCGGAACACAAGCATTTAGTTAGATACTACTGCACTGGTGGAGCTCGGAACACAAGCATTTAGTTAGATACTACTGCACTGTTGGAGCTAGGAACAAAAGCATTTAGTTAGATACTACTGCACTGTTGGAGCTCGGAACACAAACATTTAGTTAGATATTACTGCACTGTTGGAGCTAGGAACACAAGCATTTAGTTAGATATTACTGCACTGTTGGAGCTAGAAACACAAGCATTTAGTTAGATATTACTGCACTGTTGGAGCTAGGAACACAAGCATTTAGTTATATACTACTGCACTGTTGGAGCTCGGAACACAAACATTTAGTTAGATATTACTGCACTGTTGGAGCTCGGAACACAAGCATTTAGTTAGATATTACTGCACTGTTGGAGCTAGAAACACAAGCATTTAGTTAGATATTACTGCACTGTTGGAGCTAGGAACACAAGCATTTAGTTAGATACTACTGCACTGTTGGAGCTAGGTACACAAGCATTTAGTTAGATACTACTGCACTGTTGGAGCTAGAAACACAAGCATTTAGTTAGATACTACTGCGCTGTTGGATCTAGAAACACAAGCATTTAGTTAGATACTACTGCACTGTTGGAGCTGGGAACACAAGCATTTAGTTAGATACTACTGCACTGTTGGAGCTAGGAACACATGCATTTAGTTAGATACTACTGCACTGTTGGAGCTAGGAACACAAGCATTTAGTTAGATATTACTGCACTGTTGGAGCTAGGAACACAAGCATTTAGTTAGATACTACTGCACTGTTGGAGCTAGGAACACAAGCATTTAGTTAGATACTACTGCACTGTTGGAGCTAGAAACACAAGCATTTAGTTATATATTACTGCACTGTTGGAGCTAGGAACACAAGCATTTAGTTAGATATTACTGCACTGTTTGAGCTAGGAACACAAGCATTTAGTTAGGTATTACTGTACTGTTGGAGCTAGAAACACAAGCATTTAGTTATATACTACTGCACTGTTGGATCTAGAAACACAAGCATTTAGTTAGATATTACTGCACTGTTGGAGCTAGGAACACAAGCATTTAGTTAGATATTACTGCACTGTTGGAGGAACATAAGCATTTAGTTAGATATTACTGCACTGTTGGAGCTAGGAACACAAGCATTTAGTTAGATACTACTATACTGTTGGATCTAGAAACACAAGCATTTAGTTAGATACTACTGCACTGTTGGAGCTAGGAACACAAGCATTTAGTTAGATATTACTGCACTGTTGGAGCTAGAAACACAAGCATTTAGTTAGATACTACTGCGCTGTTGGATCTAGAAACACAAGCATTTAGTTAGATACTACTGCACTGTTGGAGCTAGGAACACAAGTATTTAGTTAGATATTACTGCACTGTTGGAGCTAGGAACACAGGCATTTAGTTAGATACTACTGCGCTGTTGGAGCTCGGAACACAAGCATTTAGTTAGATATTACTGCACTGTTGGAGCTAGGAACACAAGCATTTAGTTAGATACTACTGCACTGTTGGAGCTAGGAACACAAGCATTTAGTTAGATACTACTGCACTGTTGGATCTAGAAACACAAGCATTTAGTTATATATTACTGCACTGTTGGAGCTAGGAACACAAGCATTTAGTTAGATACTACTGCACTGTTGGAGCTAGGAACACAAGCATTTAGTTAGATATTACTGCACTGTTGGAGCTAGAAACAAAAGCATTTAGTTAGATATTACTGCACTGTTGGAGCTAGGAACACAAGCATTTAGTTAGATATTACTGCACTGTTGGAGCTAGAAACACAAGCATTTAGTTAGATACTACTGTACTGTTGGAGCTGGGAACACCAGCATTTAGTTAGATATTACTGCACTGTTGAAGCTAGGAACACAAGCATTTAGTTAGATACTACTGCACTGTTGAAGCTAGAAACACAAGCATTTAGTTAGATACTACTGCACTGTTGGAGCTAGAAACACAAGCATTTAGTTAGATACTACTGTACTGTTGGAGCTAGGAACACAAGCATTTAGTTAGATACTACTGCACTGTTGGAGCTAGGAACACAAGCATTTAGTTAGATATTACTGCACTGTTGGAGCTAGGAACACAAGCATTTAGTTAGATATTACTGCACTGTTGGAGCTAGAAACACAAGCATTTAGTTAGATACTACTGTACTGTTGGAGCTAGGAACACAAGCATTTAGTTAGATACTACTGCACTGTTGGAGCTAGGAACACAAGCATTTCGCTACACCCTCAACAACATCTGCTAAATATGTGTATGTGACCAATAAAATTGGATTTGATTTGACAACTCCAGCCCCCCCTCCTCCACTCTCTTCAGTCTAAATGATCACAAATAAATATTAGTTGTTTTGTCCATGGGGTTGTGAGGAGACACCATGCCACCATTACCCTGAGACAGCCCAGCAGAGGTTCAAATGACTGCTCTATCCCAAGAACCAGTTTCAACTTCAAAGGACACACACTTCAAAGGACACACACAATGGACTGACGGTCGAGCGCTCACTCTCTCATTTCCTCCCTGAGCCTGCCCTAATGCTCTCCATCTCTTTCTTTCTCCCCCTTTCAATTTGTTCTATCTCTTCAGACCACTAGCTTTTTCCTTCCCCCTGTTATTATCTGACCTGTATTCTACCATATCTTAAATCTCGTCTTTTAATACTTTTTTGTGACATTTTTTTTGTTTTATAGTTTTTTTTTTCTCACTTAGGGTACATTATTATCCATTTCAAATTAGAGGTTTATGAAACCCGTAACTGTAGGCTACCACTCAAAATAACATTAAGAAATACACCGTTTAATAATAACTAATACATTCACAATAAACAGGAAAAGAAAAGAAAAAAAGAATGGGCTTCCACCCCCAACCTCCCATCCCATTCTCCCAACTAGCCAACATGTCTCCATCCAACCTCCCCCACACACACACACCACCACCACCCAGACAACGTCTGTCTGCTGTGGATATGAGAATAGTAATAATCTATCTGTCTTTTGGCAGAAGGCTACAGACAGAGCAGAGCCGTAGCACTGTGGGCTGACTGGTCTCACTTAGAGGTGACTGCCTACTGATCAGGTTAACAGCATTAGAGAGCTGTTAGCTAGTCTTGTGGCTAACTGCTACTGTCAGTGAGAGAGAACACTAAAACAACCAACCAAAAACCCGGAACACAGAGCCAGAGCCAAGAACCGAAGCTCTTTCCAGAGGGCTTAATGAATGAGCTTTGAGGGTTGACAAGGAGAGTTCAAGGTTCAGACAGATTAAAACTACCGGAGGTGAATTAAGGTCTTCCGAAAATGTTCCTACCTTCTTCATTGAATGCAAACCCCCCCTGTGACTTGACTACTGTGATCATTCTAATTTGGCCATATTATTTCAGTTATAATATGATCCACGTATTAAAATAGTAAGCTATAGTTATCCCTGGAAGGAAAGGGAGAGGATAAGGAAAGGTTGTACCGAGTAGTAGACATCAAGTCTGTCTTGGGCAGTTTTCACTATAAAGATCAACCTTCTTAGATGTCTTGTAATGGGACATAATGACCATCCAAAGTAGCATTTCTAAAGAGGCTAACCTACAGGCCTACAGTATACAATATCACGTTTATAGTAAGTTATCTCTAAATCTTTAAGTTCTTGGAACGTAAATCTGAATCTCTAGGATGTCAACAAACACCTCTAATTGTCTCCCCAGTAGACAGTAGGACTAAACATTCAACAATCCAATCATCTTTCATGCCATGAACATGACTTTATCCAAGGTGAACACGGTACACCTCACAGGCCAAGTCCTGTTCCTCCCTCTTCCTGGCTGGCTGTTTACAACTGATAGGCATCAGAGAGGTGAGGGAGGGAGAGTTTGGAAGAGAGCCTCAGGGAGGGAGGGAGGGAGGGAGGAAGGGAGGAAGGGAGGGAGGGAAGGAGCTAGAGAGGGAGGGAGTTGACATGTTTATGTAGCGGACCTTGAGCGAACAGCCTCGAATCATAAATCATGTCGGAGGAACAGAGGGTAAGGCAGAGGGAGATGGAGGGGGGAGAAAAGGAGAGACAGAGGGGGACTTAGGCCCGTATTGCTGTCTCTGAGCCTCGCGAAGGAAACTGTCAGGACAAAAACATCTCAGACAGCTCGCCACATACATGCCTTGACCCCCCGAACCATACACAAACACCAGCCCTCTCTCAGATCTGTGATCAGATCAGGGACATCAAACAAACAGGAGGAACCCTCTTCTACAATAGAAAGGTACAGTAACAATACACAAGCCATTCATTCTCTTACAAAACCCTATCTAACCATTGTCGAAGAAACTGAAGGGCCAAAACTTCTGCTTCCTGTGGGATGTTTTAAAAAGGTGTCTTTTTAAGAGCATGTTACTTGCAGTGCGTCGTCCAGGTAGGTGGTGGTGCTACACATTGGATGTTCCCCAAATTGGATCAAATTGAGTCCAAATCAATGCAAAATGGATCTCGGAGGGCACTTCTCGGATGGCATACTCTGTTTGTATATATTTTGAAGCATACATCAATGCAAGTTGCGACAGAAAGTATGCACAGAAATTTGACTCGACCACGTCAAAAATGATGTAACATCTATTGAAATCAATGGCCATAGTTTGAGCTGAAGTGAGAGAAAATAAACTCTGACTTCAGAATGACATGTTGCCCCATTCACATCTCATACGTTTCCTGACTACAATATTTGATTTTGATAACGTTAATAAATACATTCTGTGTTAACTGTGGCATGTTTACCTACCTACAATACCCACTGTAGTGTGTGCAGATGCAAGCCCACAACGAGCCCGGGGAGTTGCTTGTCAAATGTAATGTTTTATGCATGTTCCACACTCTCGTCCTCACAAGGTTGTACTCAAGAGAACGTCCTCGGTGCATGAGTGTGGAGCACGGTGGTATGCATTTTGACAAACACCCATTGTAACTTGATTCTGCTGAATTGGTCCTTCTTTATCTATCATTTTGTGATAATTACAACAACAACAAAAATATTTAATCATAAATAACATACCGTAGTTCTCCTTGGAGTCCCATCCCTTGTTGCTGCTCCAGCGACTGCCCCAGCCGCCCCCTACCCCCACACCTGTCCCCACCCCAGTCCCCCCGGTCCCACTAAGCACAGGTTCCTGCTCCTCAGGGTCGTAGTTATAGTCCTGTGTGGGCTGCTCCTGTTCCTCTAGGCTGGCCCTGCTCTCAGTCTCAGCCTGGTCTGGGTACTCCCAGAACAGAGGCCAGAACAGCTTCTTGTGGCCCAGCCACTCCTCCGATGACAGGGACCAGTCGTTACGGCTCCCCTCCCCCCCCTCCTTGGCCAGGTCCATCTCCATCTCCGTCTCCGTCTCCTCCACCACCTCGATGGTCACCTGGAGGAGACGGGGGAGGCGAGAGAGAACGAGAGACAGAGAGACAGACAGACAGACAGACAGACAGACAGAGAGCAAATACACTATGAAAGAGATATTTTAGGTTGTTTCAAATGAAATATTTTTTTCATTGCCCCGAACAACATGCCAATTCCAAACACACATGGCTTCTGCACACTTCTCAACATGTGTGTACTGATTAAATACTAATTCAAGTGATAATACGAGTAGCAAAACCTTTCCCAGGTCTCCAGTCCTCCTTTCATCTATAGAATATTGCATTTTGTGAAATCACAACTGAATAATGTGAAACCTTTATAAAAGTTAACCTTTCTACAACTGGGAATTGAGGGTGTGATTTCACACTTCACAATTATCCTCAGCAAATTGCAACAAAATCATAGAGTAAATTGCCTCTGGACCGGAGCTTTTGCCAAGAGTAACATTCAACACAATTGCTTGTGTAATCTTATGGAGTCTTACAGGCTGCATCCCAAATGGCACAGTATTCCCTATATAGTGCACTACTTTTGACCAGGGCCGATAGTAATGCACTATATAGGGAGTAAGGTGCCATTTGGGGCGCAGACAGGGTGTCACAGACTCTGGTGCGGTTGATGGCCAGCAATTATTGAACAACACAGTACTTTCCCAGATGATGGTAGAACAGCCATGACTGTAGAGTGATGCTGATAACACCGGCCACAAAACTGCTTCTGTAACTGTAGTCACAGCAATCGAAGGCAGGCTAGCAACAACGCAACAGGGGTTAAAGAACCCATAGGGATAGAGAAACACCCCTTCCAGTACTGTATGTGGTATGTACTTCCTGGTGAAAATATGACTAGGACCAGGTGTTTTTCCTGACCACATGACCTCACCAGGAAAAACTCTGGGTCCTAGTTATACCAGCAATAACAACTAGAGACCAGAGGTACTCCCCTGTAGCTCAGTTGGTAGAGCGTGGTGCTTGCAACACCAGGGCTGTGGGTTTGATTCCCGCAGGGGACCAGTATGAAATGTATCCCCTCAATACTGTATGTTGCTCTGGATAAGAGCGTCTGCTGAAATGTAAATGTTTCCATAGTCGGGCTACGTGTTCAGGGAAAACTCCTTGCTCTACCACTGTCCATTCTATATACTAACATTACTCCTTGTACTGTAAACACCCTACCATTTACAGCATCAGGCTTAGCCCCAGATGTGCAACATTGGAAAGAAAAATAAACAACCCTTTCCACCCCTGTCTAACAACATGGTCTGTTCTGTCCTAGCCCTGTTGTCTTGGTGCCAGTCTGATGTCCTATCTGAACCCACTGGATTCTTGGGATGAACCAACCAGGGTACTGAGTGAAGCGGGTGGGTGGGTGTGTAGGTGGGTTTGTAGACAGTGTGTCCAGGCATTTGTGATGAAGGTGGTTGGGGAAGTAGGGGATTGAGGGAGGTAGAGAACAGTGTGGAAGAGTGAAAAGCCATGGCAGGAGTGGGAGAGATACTTAAAGGGAGGCTGTAAAGGGAGGTGTGTATGGAGAAAGGGGGAGGGATAGAAGGAGTGAGGAGTGGGATAGGGGTGTGTGGTGGAGAGGGAGGGATAGCTGGAGATGGAGGGAGCAAGATAGAGGGATAGACTGATAGACTGCCACGAGCCTGCAGGTCCAGACAAAGGCCTGGTTGTTTATGCTTCTGCTAGTAGTTACCATCTGATGGCTGCTACAACTGTTTATAAAGACAACCCACTGGCTAAAGACACAGATTAGGACGGTGAGTCATGGCTACTAGTCTTTCTTATGCCTCTCAGACCCTTAGCATCATCTCTTTCTCTTTCTTTCCCTCTCTCTGTCTCTCTCTGTCTCTCTCTCTCTCTCTCTCTCTCTGTCTCTCTCTGTCTCTACCTCTCTGTCTCTCTCTCTCTCTGTCTCTCTCTGTCTCTACCTCTCTGTCTCTCTCTGTCTCTACCTCTCTGTCTCTCTCTGTCTCTACTTCTCTGTCTCTCTCTCTGTCTCTCTCTCTCTGTCTCTCTCTGTCTCTCTCTCTCTCTCTCTCTCTCTCTGTCTCTCTCTGTCTCTCTCTCTGTCTCTACTTCTCTGTCTCTCTCTCTGTCTCTCTCTCTGTCTCTCTCTCTGTCTCTCTCTCTCTCTCTCTCTCTCTGTCTCACTCTCTCTCTGTCTCTACCTCTCTGTCTCTACCTCTCTGTCTCTACCTCTCTCTCTGTCTCACTCTCTCTCTGTCTCTCTCTGTCTCACTCTCTCTCTGTCTCTACCTCTCTGTCTCTCTCTGTCTCTCTCTCTCTCTCTCTCTCTCTCTCTGTCTCACTCTGTCTCTACCTCTCTGTCTCTCTCTCTCTCTCTGTCTCACTCTGTCTCTCTCTCCCTGTCTGTCTCTACCTCTCTCTCACTCTGTCTCTCTCTGTCTCTCTCTGTCTCTCTCTCTCTCTCTCTCTGTCTCTCTCTCTCTGTCTCTACCTCTCTCTCTGTCTCCACTTCTCTCTCTGCTGAAAATAATTGTCAATAGATCAACAAGTCAAGGAAGATTCACATATCAAAATATGACAATGCTTGATTTAAAAACCAATACGCGGAGCAGTAGGATAGGACCCACTGTGGGGTCATTACAAGCCTGCATGATTCCAAGGAGCACATAGAGGATTGCCAGCCCACTGTATGGCTCTTGCTAGTTGTCAGTATGGTGATGTTGGACTGTAGCGTACTGTACTGTATAAGACCTCTGCATGTTGAAGCTGAGCTCTATTTCCTCCCGCCTGTCTGAGCGGTAAGTGGAGGAAGTGTATTAGGCCTAACTATGACCCATTATAGGGCTGTGACTCATACATAACTGTGGATCTGAAGGGACAGGCACTTCCAGTATTAATTCCCCAGACAAACCACAGGGAGCTAAGCCTCTCCAGTAAAATAGTTCCTGTGTATTGTCAATCAGGAGATTGTACTATGCAGAATGTTGGTCATTTGTCAACAATGATGGGAAGAGAGACCAGTGGTTGTGCGCATGTGTATAGGAAGACAAACATATTTTAACAACGTTATTTATATTTGGATGCATTTTGTTCTATTTGGTTCTACTATTGTTGTATACTATTCCCCATAGTGTGCCAGTACAGTCTGGTACGGTTCACTCAGTTCGTCACGCTATGACCCTCCACAGTCAAAACCAATGAATTCCAGCCGACGTGATAACAAGGTAAAAAGCCCACTAAAGCAACCAAGGATATTAGCGGCTGGCTCCCAAAGAAAGCCTTATAAAACCAAATAGCTTTGTCTGGTTCCTATAGACTAGAGGATGGCCCAATCCCACTTGGATAAAGAACATATTTTCCTTGTTATAATAACGAGGCGCTTTCAATTTCTGGATACCTGGGCTTCTCTTGTGTCAGTTTTTCCCCAAAGTCTAACTTAATTTCCTTTCAAATCCACTTGCACACATAAACCTTCTGCAATAACACTAAAAAGAAAATGAACGTTTTTTTTATACTTCTGTACAAAAAAGCACTTTTGAGATAATCGCGATCTGCTGCGCTTGGAGAGCACGTTAAAAAGTGCTTGTTAAAATAATAAACTAATGCGGTGACCTCTCACCCCTTAGATGTGGCTGTTTTCTCTGCTCTCTCCCTAAACCCCATGCAGATGTTCGAGCATCATGGCAGACTTGAAGCACCCCACTGTAAAGGTCTCGCATGGGGAAATTTAAGAGGCCGCTCCGACTCAAAACAGCTGTGAAGAAAGATGGGAGGGGGAGTCAGTGTGTGTGTGTGTGTGTGTGTGTGTGTGTGTGTGTGTGTGTGTGTGTGTGTGTGTGTGTGTGTGTGTGTGTGTGTGTCTGTGTGTGTGTGCATTCGCGTGTGTGTTGGGGTGATACAATGAGCTTTAGAGCAAACGCCCCACCTCCCTTCTTATTCTGGAGTCCCTGCAGCCTCTTACAATAATATCAAGAAAAAAAATCAAGGGATAAATGATCAACTTAATGAAATGCAAGGAAAACAGAGAGCCTTGTAAAGTCTACTGTTGGCCAGTGGTTCACAGTGTGTTTGGTACAGTAGCAGCGATCAGATATGAAACACCACTAGAGGAATACAGTCTCTAACCCTATTAAATAGTGCATTTTGCCCAGGCCTAACTAGGGAACTTGAATCTTGTGCAAATCCCCATAGGCATCAATGCATGATGTACACAGAAGTCTGAGTTCTGAGTGTGGGTGTCTAGTTAGGTTTCAGCCCACTTTAAAGAAAGTAACTTCTTAACTAACACGGTTAAGAAGAACATGAGTTATTAAGTGTTTTTCATGATGGATGAAAACATCGTACACTCTTAGAATAAAAGGTGCTATCTAGAACCTAAAAGGGTTCTTCGGCTGTCCAGAGAGGGTTCTACATGGAACCCAAAAGAGTTATAACTGGAACCAAAAAGGGTTCTCCTATGGGGACAGCCAAAGAACCCTTTGGGAACCCTTTTTTTCTAAGACTGTACCTTCCCTTGGAAACAATAATTTGATGAGCTACGTTCTGCTAGTTGGCTCCAGGGCAGGCACAGTTTGACACTATCAACACTTTTCCAACCATCCATTGTTACCCATCAGCTAACATGTACTGAAAGCACTCCATCACAGCATCTGGTACCTCAGTCGTTTTCTGTTAACCTTAAGTCATGATGCTTCTAAATTACTGTAACACGCAGCAGCCCTGTGAGAATTCGCTGTCGACCAGGCTTGGGCGTGGCTCAACACATTATACAGACAAGCTGGATTGCAAAGCCAGGAGCAAAAGATGAATAAATTGGCTGTCACCAATAATGATGCATATACGCAGCGCTGTGTGTGTGTGTGTGTTAGGCTTACGGTAATCCTGTACATAGTATCATTAAAAACATCCTGAGATCTTTGCTGTGACAGTCGTCCTTTCCATACGCCAGAGTGATAGGGTACTATAAAGCTTTGGGGTCATTGAGACAACGGTAAGACAGTAACATTATTACAATAAGCTTCCTTCCAATGTATCATGAATATAAAGATACAGACTTCATCCCAATGCTCTTCAACAGCTCTTCCTTTTCTTTAATTCTTCACTCAACACTAATAGTAGATCTGAAAGGATCGTTGGATGGATGTAAGCAATACTGGAAACTCTACCTAGCCCATACAACCATAACATGTGTGAAATACTCTGATGTACTAAACAGAAGAGCTCCAGAGATACACTATATATACAAAAGTATGCGGACACCCCTTCAACGTAGTGGATTCGGCTATACAGCCACACCCATTGTTGACAAGTGTATAAAATTGAGCACACAGTCATGCAATCTCCATAGACAAACATTGGCAGTAGAATGGCCTTACTGAAGAGCTCAGTGACTCAACGTGTCACCATCATAGGATGCCACCTTTCCAACAAGTCAGTTCGTAAAAATGCTGCCCTGCTAGAGCTGCCCCGGTCAACTGTAACTGCTGTTATTGTGATGTGGAATCGTCTAGGAGCAACAACGGCTCAGCCGTGAAGTGGTAGGCCACACAAGCTCACAGAACAGGACCGCCAAGGGCTGAAGCGCGTAAAAATCATCTGTCCTCGGCTGCAACACTCACTACCGAGTTCCAAACTGCCTCTGGAAGCAACATCAGCACAATAACTGTTCGTTGAGAGCTTCATGAAATGGGTTTCCATGGCCGAGCAGCCGCTTACAAGCCTAAGATCACCATGCGCAATGCCAAGCGTCGGCTGGAGTGGTGTAAAGCTCGCCGCCATTGGACTCTGGAGCAGTGGAAACACGTTCTCTGAGTGATGAATCATGCTTCATCTGGCAGTCCGACGGACGTATCTGGGTTTGGCGGATGCCAGGAGAACGCTACCTGCCCGAATGCATAGTGCCAACTGTAAAGTTTGGTGGAGGAGGAATAATTGTCTGGGGATGTTTTTCATGGTTTGGGCCAGGCCCCTTAGTTCCTGTAAAGAGAAATCTTAACGCCACAGCATACAATGACATTCTAGACGATTCTATGCCTCCAACTTTGTGGCAACAGTTTGGGGAAGGCCTTTTCCACTTTCAGCATGACAATGCCCCAGTGCACAAAGCAAGGTCCATACTGAAATGGTTTGTCGGGATCGGTGTGGAAAAACTTGACCGGCCTGCTCAGAGCCCTGACCTCAACCCCATCAAACACCTTTGGGATGAATTGGAATGCCGACTGCGAGCCAGGCCTAATCGCCCAACATCAGTGCCCAACCTCACTAATGCTCTTGTGGCTGAATGGAAGGAAGTCCCTGCAGCAATGTTCCAACATCTAGTGGAAAGCCTTCCCAGAAGAGTAGAGGCTGTTATAGCAGCAAAGGGGGGACCAACTTCATATTAATTCCCATGATTTTAAAAATGAGATATTTGACAAGCAGGTGTCCACATACATTTGGTCATCAGTGTACTATATAATACATAGCATAATATTTAATGATGTGTCCTCTCCTACCTGTACATTAGGGTTGTGTAAACCTTTACACCATTTAGCAGGCGCTCTTATCCAAAGAAACTTACATGAGCAATTAGGGTTAAGTGGCTTGTTGAAGGGCACTTCAGCAGATTTTTTACAGAGTCGGCTCAGGGATTTGAACCAGCAATCTTTTAGATGACAGGCCCAACGCTCTAACCGCTAGGCTACCTGCACAAGCCTAACTGTACGTCAGGGTTGTGTAAACCTACCTGTATATTAGGGTTGTGAGATCCCAGGTCTGCGTTGGCCAGCTCAGGGAAGTTCCTGAGGTCCAGGATGAAGGGTTCAAGGTCCTCCTCTGGTTCTGGTTTTGGCAGAACCCCCTGGGACCAGCCACGGCGTCGGGGTCTCTGGGAGGATGGGTTGGATGATGCCAGGCTCTGGAGCTGGTTCTGCTGCTGGAGGTCCTCCAGCGTCTCACCCACATCACCACCGGGGCTAGCCTGAGATATCGCCTAAAGAAAAAAGAGATAAATTATAAACGATTTCATTTTTTCATGCATCACCTCTTACAGGTTGATTGTAGATGACAGATAATCCATTGAGATGACCACTGAGAGTAGGTACCTCTTTAACAAGAGTCCTGATGCAGGCCCATGCACCAGCCTCTTTAACAAGAGTCCTGATGCAGGCCCATGCACCAGCTTTGTCCTATTGTTGCAACACTATATTTTGGATCAGAACATTTTCTCAGAATGTTTTTAAAATGTTGTGAAATAATCTCATAAATGTTGATGCAAGATGACATTTTGGTGGCATTACAGAACATTCCACACGTAGTTAGATAAGACTGAATGAACATGCTGAAGACTGACTGAATGAAGATAACAACAAATGAGCTAATTCAATTTGACATCATCATGACCTAACCGGAGGGGTATACTATAAAGGAAGCTAGATCTACTCAGTCTTTTTTTAAAGCTAGCCAGCTTCAGGTAGCTTCAAATTCCAGCTCAGGCTTCATCCGTACTACGATGGTCATGGCTCTCATCAACAACATCCTCCCGGATACCCTAGACCCACTCCAATTCGCATACCGCCCCAACAGATCCACAGATGACGCAATCTCAATCGCACTCCACTCTGCCCTTTCCCACCTGGACAAAAGGAACACCTATGTGAGAATGCTGTTCATTGACTACAGCTCAGCGTTCAACACCATAGAGCCCACGAAGCTCATCACTAAGCTAAGGACCCTGGGACTAAACACCTCCCTCTGCAACTGGATCCTGGACTTCCTGACGGGCCGCCCCCAGGTGGCAAGGGTAGGCAAGAACTTGTCTGCCACGCTGATCCTCAACACTGGGGCCCATCAGGGGTGTGTACTTAGTCCCCTCCTGTACTCCCTGTTCACCCACGACTGCATGGCCAGGCACAACTCCAACACCATCATTAAGTTTGCTGATGACACAACAGTGGTAGGCCTGATCACCAACAACGAGGAGACAGCCTATAGGGAGGAGGTCAGAGAACTGGCAGTGTGGTGCCAGGACAACAACCTCTCCCTCAATGGGAGCAAGACCAAAGAGGCTGATGGTGGACTACAGGAAAAGGAGGACCGAACAGGCCCCCATTAACATCGACGGGCTGTAGCGTAGCGGGTCGAGAGTTTAAGGTTCCTTGGTGTCCACATCACCAACAAACTATCATGGTCCAAACACACCAAGACAATCGTGAAGAGGGTGCGACACAACACCTTTTCAGGAGACTGAAAAGATTTGGCATTGGTCCTCAGATCCTAAAAAAGTTACACACCTGCACCATCGAGAGCATCCTGACCGGTTGCATCACCCTACCCCCCCATTTGTTTTGTACACTGCTGCTACTCTCTGTTTATTATCTATACATAGTCACTTCACCCCTACCTACATGTACACTGCTGCTACTGTCTGTTTATTATCTATACATAGTCACTTTACCCCTACCTACATGTACACTGCTGCTACTGTCTGTTTATTATCTATACATAGTCACTTTACCCCTACCTACATGTACACTGCTGCTACTGGCTGTTTATTATCTATACATAGTCACTTTACCCCTGCCTACATGTACACTGCTGCTACTCTCTGTTTATTATCTATACATAGTCACTTCACCCCTACCTACATGTACACTGCTGCTACTGTCTGTTTATTATCTATGCATAGTCACTTCACCCCTACCTACATGTACACTGCTGCTACTCTCTGTTTATTATCTATACATAGTCACTTTACCCCTACCTACATGTACACTGCTGCTACTGTCTGTTTATTATCTATACATAGTCACTTCACCCCTACCTACATGTACACTGCTGCTACTCTCTGTTTATTATCTATACATAGTCACTTTACCCCTACCTACATGTACACTGCTGCTACTGGGCGCGGCAGGTAGCCTAGTGGTTAGAGCGTTGGACTTGTAACCGGAGGGTTGCAAGTTCGAATCCCCGAGCTGACAAGGTAAAAATCTGTCGTTCTGCCCCTGAACAAGGCAGTTAACCCACTGTTCCCGGGCGCCAAGACGTGGATGTCGATTAAGGCAGCCCCCCGCACCTCTCTGATTGAGGGGTTGGGTTAAATGCGGAAGACACATTTCGGTTGAAGGCATTCGGTTGTACAACTGACTAATAATGGTGACTGTGACTGACTGACTGACTGACTACTGTCTGTTTATTATCTATACATAGTCACTTCACCCCTACCTACACGTACACTGCTGCTACTGTCTGTTTATTATCTATACATATTCACTTCACCCCTACCTACATGTACACTGCTGCTACTGTCTGTTTATTATCTATGCATAGTCACTTCACCCCTACCTACATGTACACTGCTGCTACTCTCTGTTTATTATCTATACATAGTCACTTTACCCCTACCTACATGTACACTGCTGCTACTGTCTGTTTATTATCTATACATAGTCACTTCACCCCTACCTACATGTACACTGCTGCTACTCTCTGTTTATTATCTATACATAGTCACTTTACCCCTACCTACATGTACACTGCTGCTACTGTCTGTTTATTATCTATACATAGTCACTTCACCCCTACCTACATGTACACTGCTGCTACTGTCTGTTTATTATCTATACATAGTCACTTCACTCCTACCTACATGTACACTGCTGCTACTGTCTGTTTATTATCTATACATAGTCACTTCACCCCTACCTACATGTACACTGCTGCTACTCTCTGTTTATTATCTATACATAGTCACTTCACCCCTACCTACATGTACACTGCTGCTACTGTCTGTTTATTATCTATACATAGTCACTTTACCCCTACCTACATGTACACTGCTGCTACTGTCTGTTTATTATCTATACATAGTCACTTCACTCCTACCTACATGTACACTGCTGCTACTGTCTGTTTATTATCTATACATAGTCACTTCACTCCTACCTACATGTACACTGCTGCTACTGTCTGTTTATTATCTATACATAGTCACTTCACCCCTACCTACATGTACACTGCTGCTACTGTCTGTTTATTATCTATAGATATTCACTTCACTCCTACCTACATGTACAAATTACCTCAACTAACCTGTACCCCTTCACACTGACTTGTATATAGCCTCGTTATTGTTATTTTCTTGTGTTACTTTTTATAATTTTTACTTAATAAAATATTGAATCAATCGTCTTCCTCAAATGAAGGGGAATGATGATGCAATCTTTATGATTGAGGAAATCTGATTTCATTGTTCCTCACCTCCCGGCTCAGACAGTTCATTCAGGATAAATGGAACGACCTTGGCGTTAACCTGCCTGGGAGCAGGTTAGTTCTGAAGGATTCATTTCCATAGAAATTAAACTGGCTATAAAGGGTGATTCACTTGTCATGGTACCGGTTATACCGAGTTGAACTCAAAGTTGACCAAAGTTACCTCAGTAAATGCTCAATCCTGATTCCTAGTACAGGGCTCTGAGACACAGCAAAACAAAACACGGAACAGCATGGATGTTTCTGCACCATGCACTTTAATGACCACAACGGGCTCCCGAGTGGCGCAGCGGTCTGAGGCACTGCATCTCAGTGCATAGAGGTGTCACTACAGACCCTGGTTCGCATCCAGGCTGTATCACAAACGGACGTGATTGGGTGTCCCATAGGGCGGCGCACAATTGGCCCAGTGTTGGGGTAGGCCGTCTTTGTAAAAAAAAAGAACATGTTCTTAACTGACATGCCCAGTTAAATAAATAAAATGAAAATTAGAATCTGCCTTTATTGTGCTATCTCTGTCACATGTTTATACAGTATGTATTACTTTTTTATCAATCAGTCAATCAAAGTACATACAACACAACTCAAGTCAAAGCCGTTTTACTCCACAAGGTATGTAGGTATCTTCTTCACAGAGAAGAGAATAGTCAGTCAGTCTGTCAGTCTACATCACAGCTGGTTGGCGTTAGCAGTCATACCGTCTACAGGGATAGAGGTTTGGAGTGAAGCCCGGGATGGTACAAGCAGGTAGAATATCACACACACATACACACATGTACACATACACACACGCACGGACGTGTACACACACACACACACGAATCTCCATCATCTGGTTCACTTTAGTATGTAGTCCGTGAGTCTGGGCCAAGACAGAGAGAGGCCTCGTGAGTCAACAACATCAAACCCAGCTGAGTTACTTGACACTGACTGTGCTTAGTCCGTCTGTCTAACCCATCACTGTCTGTCCGTCTGTCTAACCCATCACTGTCTGTCTGTCTGTCTGTCTAACCCATCACTGCCTGTCTGTCTGTCTGTCTAACACATCACTGTCTGCCTGTCTGTTTGTCTGTCTAACCCATCACTGTCTGTCTGTCTGTTTGTCTGTCTAACCCATCACTGTCTGTCCGTCTGTCTAACCCATCACTGTCTGCCTGTCTGTTTGTCTGTCTAACCCATCACTGTCTGCCTGTCTGTTTGTCTGTCTAACCCATCACTGTCTGTCTGTCTGTTTGTCTGTCTAACCCATCACTGTCGGTCTGTCTGTCTGTCTAACCCATCACTGCCTGTCTGTCTGTCTGTCTAACACATCACTGTCTGCCTGTCTGTTTGTCTGTCTAACCCATCACTGTCTGTCTGTCTGTTTGTCTGTCTAACCCATCACTGTCTGTCCGTCTGTCTAACCCATCACTGTCTGCCTGTCTGTTTGTCTGTCTAACCCATCACTGTCTGCCTGTCTGTTTGTCTGTCTAACCCATCACTGTCTGTCTGTCTGTTTGTCTGTCTAACCCATCACTGTCGGTCTGTCTGTCTGTCTAACCCATCACTGCCTGTCTGTCTGTCTGTCTAACACATCACTGTCTGCCTGTCTGTTTGTCTGTCTAACCCATCACTGTCTGTCCGTCTGTCTAACCCATCACTGTCTGCCTGTCTGTTTGTCGGTCTAACACATCACTGTCTGCCTGTCTGTTTGTCTGTCTAACACATCACTGTCTGTCCGTCTGTCTAACCCTTCACTGTCTGCCTGTCTGTTTGTCTGTCTAACCCATCACTGTCTGTCTGTCTGTCTAACCCTTCACTGTCTGCCTGTCTGTTTGTCTGTCTAACACATCACTGTCTGTCTGTCTGTCTGTCTAACCCATCACTGTCTGTCTGCCTGTCTGTCTAACACATCACTGTCTGCCTGTCTGTCTGTCTGTCTAACCCATCACTGTCTGTCTGTCTGTCTGTCTAACCCATCACTGTCTGTCTGTCTGTCTAACCCATCACTGTCTGTCTGTCTGTCTGTCTGTCTAACACATCACTGTCTGCCTGTCTGTTTGTCTGTCTAACCCATCACTGTCTGTCCGTCTGTCTAACCCATCACTGTCTGCCTGTCTGTTTGTCTGTCTAACACATCACTGTCTGCCTGTCTGTTTGTCTGTCTAACCCATCACTGTCTGCCTGTCTGTTTGTCTGTCAAACCCATCACTGTCTGTCTGTCTGTCTGTCTGTCTAACCCATCACTGTCTGTCTGCCTGTCTAACCCATCACTGTCTGCCTGTCTGTTTGTCTGTCTAACCCATCACTGTCTGCCTGTCTGTTTGTCTGTCTAACACATCACTGTCTGTCTGTCTAACCCATCACTGTCTGCCTGTCTGTTTGTCTGTCTAACACATCACTGTCTGGCTGTCTGTTTGTCTGTCTAACCCATCACTGTCTGTCCATCTGTCTAACCCATCACTGTCTGCCTGTCTGTTTGTCTGTCTAACCCATCACTGTCTGTCTGTCTAACCCATCACTGTCTGTCTGTCTGTCTGTCTAACCCATCACTGTCTGTCTGTCTAACCCATCACTGTCTGCCTGTCTGTTTGTCTGTCTAACACATCACTGTCTGTCTGTCTGTCTGTCTAACCCATCACTGTCTGCCTGTCTGTTTGTCTGTCTAACCCATCACTGTCTGCCTGTCTGTTTGTCTGTCTAACACATCACTGTCTGTCTGTCTGTCTGTCTGTCTAACCCATCACTGTCTGCCTGTCTGTCTGTCTGTCTGTCTGTCTGTCTAACCCATCACTGTCTGCCTGTCTGTTTGTCTGTCTAACACATCACTGTCTGTCTGTCTGTCTAACCCATCACTGTCTGCCTGTCTGTTTGTCTGTCTAACACATCACTGTCTGTCTGTCTGTCTAACCCATCACTGTCTGCCTGTCTGTTTGTCTGTCTAACCCATCACTGTCTGCCTGTCTGTTTGTCTAACACATCACTGTCTGTCTGTCTGTCTGTCTAACCCATCACTGTCTGCCTGTCTGTCTGTCTGTCTAACCCATCACTGTCTGCCTGTCTGTTTGTCTGTCTAACACATCACTGTCTGTCTGTCTGTCTAACCCGTCACTGTCTGCCTGTCTGTCTGTCTAACCCATCACTGTCTGCCTGTCTGTCTAACCCATCACTGTCTGCCTGTCTGTCTAACCCATCACTGTCTGCCTGTCTGTCTAACCCATCACTGTCTGTCTGCATGGTAGGATATCACACAGTACTGTTCTTATGGATATACAGTGGGAAACAGAAGTATTCACCCCCCTTGGATCTCTTCACATTTTGTTGCGTTACAAAGGGGTTTTTAAAAAGATTTAATTTAGATTTTTTTAATCTACACAAAATAAAATCAACACATTTCTACAAATGAATAACAATTATAGTACATTTAAAAAAGTAAATAACTAAAATATAGTTGTTCCATAAGTATTCACCCCCGTTGATTAGACTAAAGTTCAATAAGTTCAGGAGTGGCTTAACCAATCACATCATAAGTTACATGCAGTCTGTGTGAGATGATAGGGGTTGACATGATTTTTGAATGACTACCCCTTCCTCTGTCCCCAATACATATAGCATCTGTAAGGTCCCTCAGTCAAGCATTGAATTTCAAGCCCCGATTCAATTACAAAGACCTGGGAGCTTTTCGAAAGCCTCATAAAAAGGGCAGAGATTGGTAGATGGGTAACAATAACAAATCAGACATTGAATATCTCTTTGAGCATTGTCAAGATCATAAATATGCTGTGGACGACGTATTACACCACCCAGACACATCAAAGATACTGAAGCTGCAGGACTGGAATGAAACTGCTCAGAGATGTCACCCTGAGGACGTAGGGGATTTTAAAACAGCTCCAGAGTTCAATGGCTGGGATGGGAGAAAACTGAGGATGGATCAACAACACTGTAATGACCTAAATTAGAGAGAGTGAAAAGAAGAATACATATATACCGAATACTCCAAAACACGCAACAAGGCACTAAAGTAATACTGCAAAAAAAAATGTTGGGGCCTCAATACAAAGCCTAGTTCCAACACATAACTGAGTGGTGGTGGCTGCATCTGTCACTGCTTGAAAATCTATGGCAAGGCTTGCAAAGTTCTTAGAGACTTACCCAAGAAGACTCGCAGCTGTCATCGCTGACAAATGTGTTCCTAACACGTATTGACTCCGGGTTAATCAAATCAAATCTTATTTGTCACATGCGCCGAATACAACAGGTGTAGACCTTACAGTGAAATGCCGAATACAACAGGTGTAGACCTCACAGTGAAATGCTGAATACAACAGGTGTAGACCTTACAGTGAAATGCTGAATACAACAGGTGTAGACCTTACAGTGAAATGCTGAATACAACAGGTGTAGACCTTACAGTGAAATGCTGAATACAACAGGTGTAGACCTCACAGTGAAATGCTGAATACAACAGGTGTAGACCTCACAGTGAAATGCTGAATACAACAGGTGTAGACCTTACAGTGAAATGCTGAATACAACAGGTGTAGACCTTACAGTGAAATGCTGAATACAGCAGGTGTAGACCTCACAGTGAAATGCTGAATACAACAGGTGTAGACCTTACAGTGAAATGCTGAATACAACAGGTGTAGACCTTACAGTGAAATGCTGAATACAACAGGTGTAGACCTCACAGTGAAATGCTGAATACAACAGGTGTAGACCTCACAGTGAAATGCTGAATACAACAGGTGTAGACCTTACAGTGAAATGCTGAATACAACAGGTGTAGACCTTACAGTGAAATGCCGAATACAACAGGTGTAGACCTTACAGTGAAATGCTGAATACAACAGGTGTAGACCTCACAGTGAAATGCTGAATACAACAGGTGTAGACCTTACAGTGAAATGCTGAATACAACAGGTGTAGACCTTACAGTGAAATGCTGACTGACAAGCCCTTAACCAACAACGCAATTTTAAGAAAAATAAGTGTTAAGTAAAAAATAAGAAATAAAAGTAACAAATAATTAAAGAGCAGCAGTAAAATAACAGTAGTGAGGCTATATACAGGGGGGTACCGGTACAGAGTCAATGTGGAGGCTATATACAGGGGGTACCGGTACAGAGTCAATGTGGAGGCTATATACAGGGGTGTACCGGTACAGAGTCAATGTGGAGACTATATACAGGGGGTACTGCACAGAGTCAATGTGGAGGCTATATACAGGGGGTACCGGTACAGAGTCAATGTGGAGACTATATACAGGGGGTACCGGTACAGAGTCAATGTGGAGGCTATATACAGGGGGTACCGGTACAGAGTCAATGTGGAGGCTATATACAGGGGGTACTGATACAGAGTCAATGTGGAGACTATATACAGGGGGTACCTGCACAGAGTCAATGTGGAGGCTATATACAGGGGGTACTGTACAGAGTCAATGTGGAGACTATATACAGGGGGGTACTGATACAGAGTCAATGTGGAGACTATATACAGGGGGGTACCGGTACAGAGTCAATACATGTGCGGGGACACAGGTTAGTAATTGAGGTAATATGTACATGTAGGTAGAATTGATGTGACTATGCATAGATAATAACAGAGAGTAGCAGCAGTGTACATGTAGGTAGGGGTGAAGTGACTATGTATAGATAATAAACAGACAGTAGCAGCAGTGTACATGTAGGTAGGGGTGAAGTGACTATGTATAGATAATAAACAGACAGTAGCAGCAGTGTACATGTAGGTAGGGGTAAAGTGACTATGTATAGATAATAACAGAGAGTAGCAGCAGTGTACATGTAGGTAGGGGTAAAGTGACTATGTATAGATAATAAACAGACAGTAGCAGCAGTGTACATGTAGGTAGGGGTGAAGTGACTATGCATAGATAATAAACAGAGAGTAGCAGCAGTGTACATGTAGGTAGGGGTAAAGTGACTATGTATAGATAATAAACAGACCGTAGCAGCAGTGTACATGTAGGTAGGGGTAAAGTGACTATGTATAGATAATAAACAGAGAGTAGCAGCAGTATACATGTAGGTAGGGGTAAAGTGACTATGTATAGATAATAAACAGCCAGTAGCAGCAGTATACATGTAGGTAGGGGTAAAGTGACTATGTATAGATAATAAACAGACAGTAGCTGCAGTGTACATGTAGTTAGGGGTAAAGTGACTATGTATAGATAATAAACAGACCGTAGCAGCAGTGTACATGTAGGTAGGGGTGAAGTGACTATGTATAGATAATAAACAGACAGTAGCAGCAGTGTACATGTAGGTAGGGGTAAAGTGACTATGTATAGATAATAAACAGACAGTAGCAGCAGTGTACATGTAGGTAGGGGTAAAGTGACTATGTATAGATAATAAACAGACAGTAGCAGCAGTGTACATGTAGGTAGGGGTAAAGTGACTATGTATAGATAATAAACAGACAGTAGCAGCAGTGTACATGTAGGTAGGGGTAAAGTGACTATGTATAGATAATAAACAGAGAGTAGCAGCAGTGTACATGTAGGTAGGGGTGAAGTGACTATGCATAGATAATAAACAGAGAGTAGCAGCAGTGTACATGTAGGTAGGGGTAAAGTGACTATGTATAGATAATAAACTGACAGTAGCAGCAGTGTACATGTAGGTAGGGGTAAAGTGACTATGTATAGATAATAAACAGCCAGTAGCAGCAGTGTACATGTAGGTAGGGGTAAAGTGACTATGTATAGATAATAAACAGACAGTAGCAGCAGTGTACATGTAGGTAGGGGTAAAGTGACTATGTATAGATAATAAACAGCTAGTAGCAGCAGTGTACATGTAGGTAGGGGTAAAGTGACTATGCATAGATAATAAACAGAGAGTAGCAGCAGTGTACATGTAGGTAGGGGTAAAGTGACTATGTATAGATAATAAACTGACAGTAGCAGCAGTGTACATGTAGGTAGGGAGATAAAGTGACTATGTATAGATAATAAACAGAGAGTAGCAGCAGTGTACATGTAGGTAGGGGTGAAGTGACTATGCATAGATAATAAACAGAGAGTAGCAGCAGTGTACATGTAGGTAGGGGTAAAGTGACTATGTATAGATAATAAACTGACAGTAGCAGCAGTGTACATGTAGGTAGGGGTAAAGTGACTATGTATAGATAATAAACAGCCAGTAGCAGCAGTGTACATGTAGGTAGGGGTAAAGTGACTATGTATAGATAATAAACAGACAGTAGCAGCAGTGTACATGTAGGTAGGGGTAAAGTGACTATGTATAGATAATAAACAGCTAGTAGCAGCAGTGTACATGTAGGTAGGGGTGAAGTGACTATGTATAGATAATAAACAGCCAGTAGCAGCAGAATAAAAGGGGGTACAAGGTAAATAGTCTGGGTAGCCATTTGATTAGCTGTTCAGGAGTATCATGGCTTGGGGGTAGAAGCTGTTAAGAAGCCTTTTGGTCCTAGACTTGGTGCTCCATACCGCTTGCCATGCCGTAGCAAAGAGAACAGTCTATGACTAGGGTGGCTGGACTCCTTGACAATATTTAGGGCCTTCCTCTGACACCGCCTGGTATAAAGGTCCTGGATGGCAGGAAGCTTGGCCCCAGTGATGTACTGGGCCGTACGCACTACCCTCTGTAGTGCGGTCGGAGGCCGAGCAGTTGCCATACTAGGCAGTGATGCAACCAGTCAGGACGCTCTCGATGGTGCAGCTGTAGAATTTTTGAGGATCTGAGGACTCATGCTAAGTCTCCTTAGGGGGAATAGGCTTTGTCGTTCCCTTTTCACTACTGTTTTGGTGTGTTTGGACCATTGTAGCTTGTTGTTGATGTGGACACCAAGGAACTTGAAGCTCTCATCCTGCTCCAATGCGGCCCCGTCGATGAGAATGGGGGCGTACTTGGTCCTCCATTTCCTGTAGTCCACAATCATCTCCATTGTCTTGATCACATTGAGGGAGAGGTTGTTATCCTGGCACCACACGGCCAGGTCTCTGACCTCCTCCCTATAGGCTGTCTCATCGTTGTTGGTGATCAGGCCTACCACTGTTGTGTCATCAGCAAACTTAATGATGGTGTTGGAGTTGTGCCTGGCCATGCAGTCATGAGGGAACAGGGAGTACGGGAGGGGACTGAGCACACACCCCTGAGGGCCCCCCATGTTGAGGATCAGCGTGGTGGATGTGTTGTTACCTACCCTCACCACCCGGGGGCGGCCCGTCAGGAAGTCCAGGATCCAGTTGCAGAGGGAGGTGTTTAGTCCCAGGGTCCTTAGCTTAGTGATGAGCTTTGAGGGCACTATGGTGTTGAACGCTGAGCTGTAGTCAATGAATAGCATTCTCATAGGTGTTCCTTTTGTCCAGGTGGGAAAGGGCAGTGTGGAGTGCAATAGAGATTGCATCATCTGTGGATCTGTTGGGGCGGTACGCAAATTGGAGTGGGTCTAGGGTTTCTGGGATGATGGTGTTGATGTGAGCCATGACCCACCGTTCAAAGCACTTCATGGCTACAGACGTGAGTGCTACGGGTCTGTAGTCAATGGTGGTCTACTTGACTATGGTGGTCTGCTTGAAACATGTTGGTATTACAGACTCAGACAGGGAGAGGTTGAAAATGTCAATGAAGACACTTGCCAGTTGGTCAGTGCATGCTCGGGAGTACACATCCTGATAATCCGTCTGGCCCTGTGGCATTGTGAATGTTGACCTGTTTAAAGGTCTTACTCACATCGGCTACAGAGAGCGTGATCACACAGTCGTCTGGAACAGCTGGTGCTCTCATGCATGTTTCAGTGTTACTTGCCTCAAAGCGAGCATAGAAGTTATTTTGCTCATCTGGTAGGCTTGTGTCACTGGGCAGCTCTCAGCTGTGTAATCTGTAATAGTCCTTAGTAGTCTGTAACAGTTTGCAAGCACTGCCACATCTGACGAGTGTCGAGCTGGTGTAGAATGATTCGATCTAAGTCTTGTATTGACGCTTTGCCTGTTTGATGGTTCGTCGGAGGGCATAGCGGGATTTCTTTAAAGCTTCTGGGTTAGAGTCCCACTCCTTGAAAGCGGCAGCTCTACCCTTTTGCTCAGTGTGGATGTTGCCTGTAATCCACGGCTTCTGGGTGGGGTATGTACTTACAGTCACTGTGGGGACAACGTTATCGATGCACTTATTGATAAAGCCATTGACAGATGTGGTGTACCCCTCAATGCCATTGGAGGAATCCCGGAACATGTTCCAGTCTGTGCAGCAAAACAGTCCTGTAGTTTAGCATCTGCTTCATCTGGCCACTTTTTTAGTGCCCGAGTCACTTATACTTCCTGCTTTAGTTTTTGCCTGTACGCAGGAATCAGGAGGATGGAATCATGATCAAATTTGCTAAATGGAGGGCAAGGGAGAGCTTTGTACGCATCTCTGTGTGTGGTGCAAAGGTGGTCTAGAATTTTCTTCCCTCTAGTTGCACATTTAACATGCTGGTAGAAATGAGGTAAAACAGATTTGTTTCCCTGCATTAAAGTCCCCGGCTACTAGGAGCGACGCCTCT